>SJYV01022705.1:424762-503643 GCA_006410875.1 Neotragus pygmaeus
AAAAGCATCAATTCTTCTGCACTCAGCTTTCTTTATAGTCCAAGTCTCACATCCATACATGACTACTGGAAAAATGATAGCTTTGACTAAATGGACTTTTGTCAACCAAGTAATGTCTCTGCTTTTTAATATGCTGTCTAGGTTTTTCATAGCTTTTCTTCCAAGGAGCAAGCATCTTTTAATTTCATGGCTACAGTCACCATCTGCAGTGATTTTGGAGCCCAAGAAAATAAAGTCTATCACTGTTTCCCCATCTGTTTGCCATGAAGTGATGGGACCGGATGCCATGTTCTTAGTTTTTTGAATGTTGAGTTTTAAGCCAATTTTTTCACTCTTCCCTTTCACTTTCATGAAGAGGCTCTTTAGTTCTTATCTTTCTGCCATAAGGATGGTGTCATCTGTGTATCTGGGGTTATTTTTGTTTTTCTCAGCAATCTTGATTCCAGCTTGTGCTTCATTCAGTCTGGCATTTTGCATGATGTACTCTGCATATAAGTTAAATAAGCAAAGTGGCAGTATACAGCCTTGATGTACTCCTTTCCCAATTTGGAACCAATCCGTTGTTCCATGTCCAGTTAGTAACTGTTGCTTCTTGACCTGCATAGAGATTTCTCAGAGGCAGGTAAGGTGGTCTGGTATTCCCGTCTCTCAGAATTTTCCATAGTTTGTCGTGATCCACATAGTCAAAGACTTTGGCATAGTCAATAAAGCAGAAGTAGATGTTTTTCTGAAACTCTGTTGCTTTTTCAATGATCCAGTGGATGTTGGCAATTTGTTCACTGGTTCCTCTGCCTTTTCTAAATCCAGCTTGAACATCTGGAAGTTCTCGGTTCATGAACTATTGAATCCTGGCTTGGAGAATTTTGATCATTTGCTAGCATGTGAGATGAGTGCAATTGTGCAGTAGTTTGAACATTCTTTGGCATTGCCTTTCTTTGGGATTGGAATGAAAACTGGTCCATTCCGGTCCTGTGGCCACTGCTGAGTTACCCATATTTGCTTGCATATTGAGTGCAGCAATTAAACAGCATGATCTTTAAGGATTTGAAATAGCTCAGCTATAATTCCATTACCTCCACTAGCTGTGTTCATAGTGATGCTTTGTTAGAGCCACTTGACTTCTCACTTCAAGATGTGTGGCTCTAGGTGAATGATCATACCGTGGTGGTTATCTGGGTTATTAAGATCTTTTTTGTATAGTTTTTCTGTGTATTGTTGCCACCTCTTCTTATTATCTTCTGTTTCTGTCAGGTCCATACCATTTCTGTCCTTTATTGCGCCCATCTTTGCATGAAATATTCCCTTGGTATCTCTAATTTTCTTGAAGAGATCTCTAGTCTTTCCCATTGTTTTCCTCTATTTCATTGCACTGATCACTGAGGAAGGCCTTCTTATTTCTCCTTGCTGTTCTTTGGAACTCTGCATTCAAATCAGTTTATCGTTCCTTTTCTCATTTGCCTTTAGCTTCTCTTCTTTTCTCAGATTTGTAAGGCCTCCTCAGACAACCATTTTGCCTTCTTGCATTTCCTTTTCTTGGGGATGGTCTTAATCACTGCATGTTCTTAGTATGTGTGTATAACTATAAATGTGTAGGATTGGGTATCGTGTGTATGTGTGTGTGTTTATATAAAATCAGATTTTACTGTTGGTTGTAGGGCCACAAAATTAATTTGGAACTTAGAATTTGATAAATTTTAATATTAAATTGTGTTTATCTAGTAAAAATTAGTAAACTTTATTGTATAGACCTGGTAAAGAAAGGTTATTAGAGATTGAGTGTGAATAAAAGGCTGTGAGTACACTGGAATCAGTCTTGACCAGAAGAACAGGGCAAGGTTGGTATCTCCCTACCCAAAACATAGCTAGCATTCAGGATAACTCTTCAAATGCTAAATTATGCGTTATTTAATTTATACTATTTCTATGAAAAAGGTTTGAGGTTAATATAAGTTATATGGTTGTGTTATAAAATGTTATTAGTAATACTTACATTTTAAATTTTAACAGGATTGGAGAAAATGTTAGAGGATTCATTTGGTAAAGTAAGGAGCTGCAAAGACCATTTTGAAAAGTTACTGCCAAATGTCCTAGAAGATGAAGTACATGAAACAGTTGCAGGTATCTCTGAAGAAGACAGTTTGCCAGTATGTGTTTCTAAATACAAAACAAAAAAGCTACAAAAAATGAAAACTGGCAAGACTAGGAAAAATATTTTCCATGAAACAAAAACAGATGAATGTGAAGAAGCTAAAAAGGAAATGACAGAAAGTAAACATTCATTTGTATCTGAAACAGAACCAAATGACAGTGATCCATTAGATTCAAATGTAATAAATCAAAGGCCCATTGGGAATGGAACTGACATACTCTCCAGGGAAGTTGTACCATCTTCAGTCTCTGAATGGTCTCAGCTCACGCTCTCAGGTCTAAATGGAACCCAGGTGGAGAAAACATCTCTACTGCATATTTCTTCTTGTGACCAAACTAATTCAGAAGAAGACTTCATAGGCACAGAGAAAGAGTGTACCAACTTTATTACTTTAGAAAATTCTTTGCAACATATTTCAAGCGTATCAAAAACAGTGAAGATATTAAATAAGAAAACAGTGGTAAACAAGAGAGATGAAGGGCGGTGTCTTGAATCTCATGAAGATCCCACTATTGTGGGACAGCAAACACTAACTGACTCTTCTCCACTTCAGGGCATCAAAAAATCTATCTTTAGGATAAGAGAATCTCCTGAAAAGATACTTAGAGAAGATTTCTCAAATAATGTGACTGATTCAAACTTGAAAGAAGAACCAGAAGACTCTAAAAGTGAATCAGAAATACAAACTATTTACTCACAGAAAGAGGATTCTGTATGTTCAAGTTCAGGGGATAATGACAGCTGGCCAACCACTACCAAATACACTTCAGAAGCTTTGAAGAGCACAGGTTTAATATCCACTTTGAAGAAGAAAACAAAAAAGTTTATTTATGTTATAAATGATAAAACAACTTACCAAGAACTGAAAATACAGAAAGACCAAGAATCAGAACTAACTAATTCTTCAGCCCAATTTGAAGCAAAGCCTTTGGAGGCACCACATACATTTGCAAATGTTGACTCAGGTACATCTTTGTGTGTATGTAAATAGTGTATATAATTTTATGGATGGTGATAAATTTCTAATTTGAACACGTGTATCTTTCTTTAACCTTTTTTAAAAACATACTGCTTACTTTCATTCTATAATTTTTTGGGTCTTCTGTCATTTTTTTAAAAATCTATATATTCTATATCAGACATTGTTGTTTAGGCCTTTGATTACCAGTGTTCAGAATCATTCCATTCAAACTTGTTGGATCAATTTGCATAGTGTGTGTGTGTGTGTATATATATATATATATATGTATGTATGTATATAAAATCATAACTCTTGAGACAGGATGTGATTGATAAACACCAAGAACTTGGCTACTTAATTCCTGCTTTAATTTTCAGTATTATATGCGAGTTGGACAGTTCTATAAATATGTTGTGCTATTTAATATGTATTTTCTCTAAAGCATGTAAAAAATAGAAAAAAATTGTTAGCTAAGTTTAATGTAAGGCATTCATAAAATAGTGACATTTTTGTTGTTACACAGTTTTCTTAAATATTTAGAGGTTGCTTAGAGTCATTACTAACTCTCGGTGTCAGGAGTGTGCATAGTAAAAGCCATTTTTTATTTGAGCAAAAGTTTATTTATCAGTAGCTATTATGTGTGTTCAATCTCTGGGTCTAGAAGATCCCCTGGAGAAAGAAAATTCCATGGACAGGGTAGCCTGGTGGCTATAGTCCATTTAGTTGCAAAGAATCAGACGTGACTTAACACACACATACTGTATGTTAAAAGGTGATTTTTATCTCCCTCTGAGAATCTGAGAATATTTGAGTAGGTGATAGTATTTTAATGAACAATGGGCTTGGTGGAACTGGAGTACAGAACTGTTTGAGATTTAGGTTAATTTCCAGAGGGAAATGTATATATCAGAGATAAAACCAATAAAACAGTGGTTAGTGAATAAATAAAATGAGACTAATAATTTTGACTTGTTAATAGATTCAGAAAGTCAATAAATTAAATATTTCCATATATAATTGAAATTAAGTAATATTTCAGGCACTTCATGTGTAGCACCTGTTTTTAAAGTTTTTTTTTTGTTTTTCTTCAATTTGAAAGACTGAACCAAAGAAAATGGTTACTTTTTTAGTTCCTTTTCGTTACCTTGATTTTCTAACTCCTATTACATCAATATTAGCAAAGAATTTTTTTATAATGTTATTTTCTAACAAAAACACTTTGAATTTTACTTATGGCAGCTAGCTACATACTAATTTTAATTGACTTGATAAATATTATTAAAAAATACTAGGTCCTCTGTATCTTTAGTTGGGAAATGTAGTAACTTCAAAATAGAGAATATTTAGAATTCTTTCCTTTAAAGTTGACATTCACTTCTTGCTTTTCATGTAATTCTTGTTTTAGACACTGTCTTTTTAGACACTATTTTTAAAATATTTAGTGAATGTGATTGATGATACTTGAATTTTATCTTGTCACTTTGTGTCTTCATGCTTAGGTTCATTGCATTCTTCTATCCAAAAAAACTGTTCACAGAATGATTCTGAAGAACCAGCTTTGTCTTTAACCAGCTCTTTTGGGACAGTTCTGAGAAAATGTTTTAATAATGAAAGCAGTTCCTCTAATAATAAAAAAAAATCTCAGGATCTTTATTGTAAAGAAACAAACATTAATAAAGAAAAATGGCAGTCATTTATAACCACAGAAACTGATTATGTGTCATGCTTACAGGACAAGCATTGTGAAGATAATCCAAAAAGCCAAGATATAAAGGAAAAAGTTTCAGATATAAAGGAAAAAGTCTTGCCTGTAGTATGTTGCCCTGAATTGCCACATTCAAACGAATGTAGTGATACTGTCTTCCAATCCCAGGAAAGTTTTTTACATGACCACGATAATACCACCATTTTAACTCCTAGCTCCAAGGATCTTCTGACAAATCCAGTTGTGATTTCTAGAGGAAAACAATCATATAAAATGTCAGAGAAAATAAAATCGGAGAATTGTGAAGCAGGTTTTGAATTAACTAAATATATTTCCATGGAAGAGAATCAAGAAACATGTGTTTTAAATGAGAATCCTGAGATGTTGTCACCTGAAAAATATATAACAGGAGCATCACCTGTGAAAGTACAATGCTCCCCAAATATGAATCTCACAGTCATCCATAAAGACCAGGAAGAAACTACTTTAATTTCAAAAAGAACTGTCAACCCAAACTCTGAAGAACTTTCCCCAGACAATGAAAATAATTCTGTCTTTCAAACAGCTAGTGAAAGGAATATTCCTATTTTAGGAAACATTAAGAAAGTTCATGAGGCAGACCTCAGTTGTTTAAGAGAACCTGTTCTCAAGAACTCTGTCATAGTAACAAGTACAGATATGGATGGCGGACAAGCAGCCAAAACGTCCATTACAAAAGATTCTGTCTTATCAAATATAGTCCATGGTCTTATGGAGAAGAATAGAAATAGCATAAAGCAACAACCAAACGTGACTTTAGGTCAAGATTCAAACCCAGATGTGTCCCTAGATACAGATAAGAAATCCAACAGAAATAACTTTTGCAGGGACAAATGGGCAGGACTCTCAGATTTGACTTTAAGTCACAGTTTTGGAAATGGCTTCAGAACAGCTTCTAATAAAGAAATAAAATTCTCTGAACACAACATTAAGAAAAGCAAAATGCTCTTCAAGGATATTGAAGAACATTATCCTACTAGCTTAGCTTGGGTTGAAATTGTAAAATCATTAGAAAATCACAGGAAAGGAGGCCAACCTCATGATCGTGATTCACAGTCAATTGATACAGTGTGTGGGTATGTGCAGAGTGGTGCAGTTGTTTCTGATGGTGAAAATAGCCACACAACTCCTCCAGTTTTATCTTTAAAGCAAGACTTCAGTTCAAACCATAATTTAACACCCAGCCAGAAGGCAGAAATTACAGAACTTTCTACAATATTGGAAGAATCAGGAAGTCAGTTTGAATTTACACAGTTCAGAAAACCAAGCTACATATTACAGAGTAATCCACTGGAAATGCCTGAAACCCAGGTGACTGCCTTGTTTACCACTTCTGAGGAGCAGAAAGATGTTGATCTTCATCTCACAGCCAGTGCCTCATCTCTCAGTCATGTAGATAGCAGCAAGAAATGTGAAGGTTTAGTTGGACATGAGCAAAAGTTGATCTGCTTGTCAACAACCAACTGTAACAAAAGTGTTTCTGGTTCTTTAACAGATAAAAGTGAAGAGGAGTTTAAGGGCTTTTATTCAGCTCGTGGCACAAAATTGAATGTTTCTAATGAAGCATTGCAGAAAGCCATGAAACTGTTCAGTGACATCGAGAAAGTTAGTGAGAAAACTCCTGCAGAAGTAGATCCAGGAAGTTTCTCTTCAAATCAGTGTAATGATTCTGATGTTTCTATGTTTAAGGTAGAAAATTTTAGCAGTGATAAAAATTTAAGTGAGAAAAATAATAAATGCCAACTGATACTACAAAGTAACTTTGAAATGACCACCAGCATTTTTGTCAAAGAAAATACTGAAGATTTCAAGAGAAATACTGAAAACAAAGATAACAAATGTCCTGGCTTTGTTTGTAATTTAGGGGAATCTGATGGCTGTGCTTCAAGTAAAAATGATACAGTTTATGTTCATAAAGACGAAAGTGGCTTACCATATACTGATCAGTACAACATACATCTGAAATTATCTCATCACTTTATGAAGGAGGAAAACACTCCAACTAAAGAAGGTTTGTCAGATTTAACTTGTTTGGAAGTTATGAAAGCTGAAGAAACATTTAATAAGTCAAATAAAAAGGAGCCAATTGCTAATATGAGGCAAAATATAAAAGATTTTGGTGTGTTTGATTTGTCCTTTTGGACTGCAAGTGGGAAAAACATAAGGGTTTCTAAGGAGTCTTTAAATAAAGTTGTAAATTTCTTTGATGAAAAATGTACAGAAAAAGAACTGAATAATTTTTCAGATTCCTCAAGTTCTGAATTACTTTCTGGCATAAATATCAACAAAATAGACATTTCAAGTCATGAGGAAACCAGTATGTTGAAAAACAAAATGTTGAAAGAAAGCAGCCCAGCTGGTATTGAAAATCAAATACTGACACTCCAGCAAAGAGAAAAATGTGAACTCAAAAAGATCAAAGAACCAACCACGTTGGGTTTCCATACAGCTAGTGGGAAAAAAGTAAAAATTGCCAAAGAATCTTTGGACAAAGTAAAAAATCTTTTTGATGAAACAAAGCAAGACAATAGTGAAGTGACTGATTTTATCCATCAAGAGGCAAAGATGCTAAAGGACAGAGAGGTTTGTAAAGAAGGGCTTGACTTAGCATGTGAGATAGTTAAAGTAACTGCCCCAACGCGTGAAGACATACAGAATTCTCTAGAGGAGAAAAAGCTTGCTTCCGAGGAGACTACCATGCCACCCAGGTTCTTAAGTGATCATTTACACAGACAAACTGAAAATCTCCACACATCACATAGTATCTCTCTGAAAGTTAAAGTACATGAAAATATGGAAGAAGAAACAGCAAAAAGTCCTATAACTTGTAACACAAACCATTCCACTTGTTCAGCCATTGAAAACTCAGCTTTAGCGTTTTACACAGGACATGGTAGAAAAATTTCTGTGAGTCAGGCTTCAGTACTTGAAGCCCAGAAATGGCTTAGAGAAGGAGAATTGAATGATCAACCAGAAAAAACAAATTCCTCCAAAATTATATGTTTAAAGGGCTATACTGGGAATTATGTACGAAATCCTTCATGTGGAAACAGTTCAAACAGTATCATAACTGAAAATGACAAAAGCTTCTCTGAAAAGCAAGATTCAACTTCCTTAAACAACAGCATGCCTAACAGCTATTCTTATCATTCTGATTTTTGTCATTCCAGTGAGGGATGTAATAAATCAGAGTATCTCTCAAAAAATAAAATTGATAATTCTGGTATTGAGCCAGTAGTAAAGAATGTCAAAGATAGGAAAAATACTAGTTTTTCTGAAGTAATACTCACCATAAGAGAAGCAAACATAAACCCACAAGCTTTAGACAAAGATGGTTGTGTTCTGAAACTTGTGACTAAGTTTTCACCATGCAAAAATAAAAAGACAGCTGTTGAAATGGCCTTATCTAATTCAAATAATTTTGAGACTGAACCACCTGCATACAGTACAGCAAGTGATCAAATAGCCTTTGTTTCACGTGAAACAACAGTCAGAGAGAGGTTTACAGACAACTGCAGGAACATATATATTAAGCAAAACACTGAGACTAAATCAGGCACTGAACAAGCAAAAACTGTGACAGATTCTCATAAGGCATTGGGTGACTCAGAGGATGTTATTTTCCCTAACTCTCCAGATAATGAAGAACATAATATGCATTCACATGATGTTTCTCCTGACATTCAAAGTAAGCCGATTTTACAACATGACCAAAGTATTTCTGGATTGGAGAAAGTTTCTGAAATACCACTTCGTCATGTTGATTTGAAAACTTCTGATAGATGTAAATTTAACATGGGAAAGCATCCCAGGTCCGTCTCTTCTATGAATGCGTGTGGGAATTTTAACACAGCAAGTGGAAAATCTGTCCAAGTGTCAGATTCTGCATTACAAAAAGCAAGACAGGTATTTTCTAAGTCAGAAGACAGTGCCAAGCAACTCTTTTCCACAGTGTCATTTGAAAGTAATGAAGAGCATTCAGACATATTCACAAGAAAAGAAAATACTATGACACATAACCCCCCAAATTTACTATCATCTGCTTTCTCTGGATTTAGTACAGCAAGTGGAAAACACGTTCCAGTTTCTGAGAGTGCCTTATGCAAAGTTAAGGGAATGTTTGAAGAATTCAGTTTAATCGGAACTGAATATAGTCTCCAGCATTCACCTACCTCTAGGCAAGATGTATCAAAGATACTTCTTGTCTCTTGTACTGATAAAAGAACCCCAGAACACTCTGTAAACTCCAAAATGGAAAAAGCCTACAATAAAGAATTTAAATTATCAAACAACTATAACATTGAAGGTGATTCTTCAGAAAATAATCACTCTATTAAAGTTTCTTCATATCGCTCTGAATTTAAGCAAGACCAACAACAGTCAGTATTAGGAACCAGAGTATCACACA
The DNA here is from genome assembly GCA_006410875.1 of Neotragus pygmaeus. Lineage (NCBI taxonomy): Eukaryota > Metazoa > Chordata > Mammalia > Artiodactyla > Bovidae > Neotragus > Neotragus pygmaeus. The sequence goes on from SJYV01022705.1 coordinate 434,025, forward strand.
TTGACAACATTCATCTTTTGGGGAAAAAGCAAACTTTGCCTAAAAATATTAAAAAGGAAATTGGGAAAACTGAAACTTTTCCTGATCTTCTTGTGAAAACAAATAAAGAAATTTGTTCTACTGACTCCAGAGACCCAGAGAACTATTTTGAAACAGAAGCAGTGGAGATTGCCAAAGCTTTTATGGAAGATGGTGAGCTGACAGATTCTGAATTTCCAAGTCATGTGAAACACTCTCCTTTAACATGCCAAAAAAATGAGGAAACAGTTTTGTCAAATTCAAGAATAGAAAAAAGAAAAGGAGATGCACTTGTCACAGTTGGTAAGTGTCTTTTTTTGCCTTTTGGTCTCCCAATCGCTTCTTAAATTGTTAAGTCCTTAATAATTCTGGTATGATGCTGCTGCTGCCGCTAAGTCGCTTCAGTCGTGTCTGACTCTGTGCGACCCCATAGAAGGCAGCCCACCCGGCTCCCCTGTCCCTGGGAGTCCCAGGCAAGAATACTGGAGTGGGTTGCCATTTCCTTCTCCAATGCATGAAAGTGAAAAGTGAAAGTGTAGTCGCTCAGTTGGGTCTGACTTTTTGCGACCCCATGGACTGCAGCCTACCAGGCTCCTCTGTCCATAGGATTTTCCAGGCAAGAGTACTGGAGTGGGTTGCCATTGCCTTCTCCCTCTGGTATGCTAGCTTGTAACAATTAGGAAATTATACACTAAGTATATTTTTCAGACTTGTGTGTGTAGTTTGGTTTCATTCTTGATATCGCTGAGTCTGTGTACCAGGAAGTCATTGGTTGAGTCATGTTTATATACAGACACAAAGAGATGGGGAGAGAGAACAGAGTTTCAGACTCTGGCTATTAAGAACTTTAAAAGCTGGTTTCTGATTATAGATGTTGGTTAGCTTGCCCTTTTTTTTTTTCACCTAGCAGGTGTTCTAAGAGGTTTGTTTTTAGTAAATAGTATTCTGATCTTGATGCCAGTTGGACTACGTTCTGACTTATCTTTTAAATATAGTATATTTAACAACTCAGTTCAATTGTGAGGTTAATTGGATGTTTGATTTTTTTTCTTTCTGTTAGTATCTTTGACTAGGAGTAATCGTAAATAATTAAATCTGTTGATTAGTTACAATTAAAGTAAATGCCAAAAGTAACTCTCCAATTTTTAAGTGAATGATCTGAAGCACATCAATCCTGTTTAAAAACTCTAGACTCATAGAGTAGTTGAGTTTTCACAAGTCTTCTTGTCCAGGCCCTTCACATTATAGAGAAAGACACTGAAGATGGTCAGTTCATTCTTATACTTGGTACATTTTTACCCTTAAGTCATCTTGGTGGATACAGACTTCCTTAATCAAGTATTATCCATGCCACATCATGTTACAGGCAGAGTAGTAAGTTTACAATACTTACCTTATTGTTGCTGTTCTCTAGTGCAAAATTCTGAGGTATAGATGCTAAAGATAATCATAATTCTTTTATAGAAAATAATGTCTTTATTTATAGGATCCTGTTTTGTTCATGTGTGCACTAAAGTAGGTTGGCCTTATGCCTAGAAATAACAACTCAGGTTTCTACTACGTGTTCTCAATAGCATCATTGTTTCATTTCTCTTACTATTGTTATATATAAATATATATAGCTTAATCAGCTTCTGGAGAAGGGCATGGCAATCCATTCCAGTATTCTTGCCTGGAGAATCCCCATGGACAGAGAAGCCTGGCTGGGTAGAGTCCATGGGGTTGCAAAGAGTTGGACGTGACTGAGTGACTAGGCACAATCGCCTTCTGGTTACTTTATAGTACAGGTTCTTATCAAACAATTAAATCACTTTATAATTCAACATTTGATAAAGCCTTACAAGGACATTTTTACTTATTAAATCCTTCAAGTTCACTTCCTTTAATAAATCAAAAAACATCTAAAAACAAAGTATCAGGACTTCTGGTGGTGTAGTGGCTCAGATTCCAGGCTCCCAATGCACGGGGCCTGGGTTCAATCCCTGGTGGGGGAACTAGATCCCACATGCTTCAACTAAGACCGAAGACAGCCAAATAAACAAAATAAATATATATATTTTAAAGGTATCTGTTAACACATTATCTCAGTATGGCCTGGAAATTCATAACTTCAATTATGGCTTAAGTTTATTCCAAGCCTTTGAAGAGTTTTTAAATAAGAAATACGTATTACTTTTGCCAGTACTATAATTTTGGTAATTTAAAATCTTTTCTCCTACCCACTGACTCTAGTTCAGGGACCTATATAATAAATTCTTTCTTGAGTGTAATGAAAAACAAAAAGTTTATTTGAAGAAATTTTTTGTTTGTCCTTTTTGTCAATATGCCTGGAGTTAGATTAAGTGGCAGTTTATTAAAAAAAAAGATTATCTATGATATCTGGTACATCTGTTTACCCCTGGACCCAATTAAAAAGTAGTATTTTAAATGGTCAAAAAATAATATAAATTAAATTGACATTGAAAAATTAATTACAAAATTACAAAAATCACTTACAAAATAGAATGTTCACTATTTAAATTATAATTATCTTGTATTTTTTACTTAACGCATTGTAAGAGCCAGTACTTTAATTTTTAAAAAATGGACTATGGCTTTTGAAATATAAAACTGACGTTATTTGCCTTAAAAACATGTATGGGAATTTCTTTTTAGGAGAACCTCCAATCAAACGAAACTTGTTGAATGAATTTGACAGGATAATAGAAAATCAAGGAAAATACTTAAAAGCTTCAAAAAGCACTCCAGATGGTAAAATATGCTTTTTAATGTGTATGTTTTCTCCTTCTCTAATTACTGTACTTAATATTCTTAAAGTTGTTTTTCTCATCTCTTTGGGGTATATGGATAATTGGGCAAGACTTTACAGTGTGGTTATTTAAAACTTCTGTCTTGCTTTATTTGTTATGTGAGCCTTTCCTTCATACTACCAGGTATAATGTGGTGAAATGATACTCAAATAAGGAGTTTTAAAATAAAAAACTGGACTCTAAAATCCAGTTGATAGCATAATATTTACCAGAATCGATTATTTAATTGGATATTGAAAAATAGTGACTTTAAATTCCGTTATTTTTTTATACATTTATTAGCTGGGATTCTTCAGCAAAGAAGGGCTTTCCCTTAACTGGGGATTATCTATATAGTTCTTCCTAAAAAGGCAGGATAAATATTGAATACTTTCTCTTCACTCACCAATTTTCAGAGTAAAGAGTAGTTGGTATAATAATCACTACTAAGGGTAGTAAAGGAATTTTTTTCCTTCTCTTTTAGATACAGTTGATTTCTTAGATTCTTATTTATAATATGGATGTAAAGTTGAAAAACACATTATAAATGTATTTCTTTACAAAAGGTAACTCTTTTTGATGCTCAAATCATTTCAAATTTGTAAGTAGTGACCTCTTCAAGTATTTCTTAAGAGTTTTTGTTTTTAATATGCTTTAATTAACCTTTGAACACTTTCTTGCTTTGTATTATCACAGAAAGATTTCTAGAAAGTCACTGTAATTCTTCACCCCAGTTCTAGAGTCCTTAGAATTTCCAGAGATCCTTTCAGTGGTTAATACTTTTTAAAAAACAAGATTTGAGTGCTAACTACTACACTCAGAGCTGCTGGTGTTATTATTTTTTGTAATGTTGTATTCTTGGTTCTAATAACATTAACATATTTACTTATTTGCTTTATTATCCAGCCAAAATTCTCAAACTTTTTGCTCTCAAAAATCTCTTTATACTCTTAAAAATTATTGAGGAGCCTCAAGAGCATTTGATTATGTGGATTATTTCTATTTCTATTTATCATAGTCAACATTAAAATTGAAAAAATTTAGTATTTATAAATATTAAATATTATACTTAAGTCATTTTGAAAATATTAGTTCAGAGTTATGCAGCTCTTCCAACATTGACACATTATACCATCTTAATTACTTTTGTTAATGTCACCACTGACCTAATCTAAAAATTTAGTATTGGGAAATTGTCAAGGTAACAGCCAGCTATAATCATTCCAAAATTGTCACTTTGTTTAAAAGCTTGAACTTTACAATAGTTTGTTTCGCAGCAAATACTCACTTGTTTTTTTGTAGTGATGAGCTCATTTCATTCATTTTTGAAGAAGTATTTGCTGAATACCCAACTCTGAATAAATCGTTTGTTGGTTATGCTTTGAAGTAAAAATGGAATTCTTTGGGGGAAAGTTGATTAGTGCAGTTGACATAAAGTGCATTCCTTTAGACAATTCTCACACTAAAGTATGCAGCAGGACATACCAGCAATGCCAGTGTCAACACAGTGAGAAAGATACATATAACTACAACTACTACTACTTATTATTAATCACAATTATTATTAAGGTCATTTGACAGCTTGGATCCCCTCTAAGGGTGTGTGTACTCCCTTCCAGTGTTCATGGATCACTCTGAGAATCACTGTCTTATAGTATATGTATAATAGCTTCAAGTTTACAGTACCACTGTTACTATTCATAAACTAGTAAGGGAGATTTAAGAATTCTTTGCAGCTTTTGTCCTAAGAACATATGTCATAAGGAATGTATAGTTAAAGTTCTGCATTCAAATGTCACTCAAAAGAATTCTTTTGTGGTTAACAATTTGATAATTGGGTTAGATTAATTAGTTTCACTTTGTTTTCAGTTTTAAGATTTGCCTTTTTAAATTTTATATTTGAATAAATAGAATGTTTATGTAGTTCATTCATCAAAACTATAGAAATATTTACTCAGAGAAGCTTTATTTCCATCACTGACTCCTCCATATTGTTCATCAACTTCCTCACTTCCTCCTCATTATGTTGGTAACTATTTTTACTGGTTTTTGGTCTATCCTTTTAGGGCTTCTTTTTGTAAAAATAAGTAAATATGTGTATATATATATTCTCATTACTTTTCTTTCTCACTAAAAGATATCAGTGTGCACAGGGTTTTGTTCCTTCTTTGTTGTTCAGTTCAAATTTATCTGGAGATCATGAGTAAATGAGCATAGAAAGATCTTCCTTGATCTTTCTTGTGACTATGTAGTACTTGATCACACGGCTGTATCAGTGTATTCTGGTTTATTCAACCAGTCCCCTCCCTACTAATGGACTAGTTAAAAGTTTAAAAATTACAAGTTACCTACTGAAAATGAATAATATCTACAGTTTAGTTTGTCAACCCTCATAAAACTAAAGATTTATATTTTCATTGGCAATTCACTAATGCCTTCAAGTTCTGATTAACATCAGCTGACTAAATTTATACTGATTTCATATATATGTTTGCACTGTGAGTTATTTGGTATTAATCATTATCAATTTGAGAACCAAACTTTTTGATAGTTATGAACTAAGCATTCAATATGTGCATTGAAAAAATTTTAATGTATAATTTTCTCAAATTTTTGTTAGTTACAATAATGTATAATGAACAGACATAGGAAATAAAATCTCTCATTAGATTTTCATTAATATATAATATAAAATGTATTCATTAATACATAATGTGAAATATATATTTTTAGGCACAATGAAAGATAGAAGGTTGTTTATGCATCACATTTCTTTAGAGCCAGTTACCTGTGGACCCTCTTGGTAAGACATGTTTAATTTTTCTTAATTCTACTAATATAGTGTAGTAAAAATGTGGGTTTTTAAAATATATTTCTAGATATACTGGCTCTAACATACAGTGAAGACTTTAACACTTCCTTTTTTTGAGAGTCTGCATCAGGATTAAATAATTCTGTACTCTGGTAGTACTTTATACTGCTACACATATTATTATATCATTTTTAATAACTTTGTAGATATATAGATTTCACTTCAATTTTATGGATAAGGTGCCAAAGTTGAGCAGGATATGGAAATTACTCAAAACCAATTTTAAAAGGTGGCATATCCTTGGTAGCTCGGCTGGTAAAGAATCCACCTGCAGTGCAGGAAACCCTGGTTCAATTCCTGGGTCTGGAAGATCTCCTGGAGAAGGGATAGACTACCCACTCCAGTATTCATGGGCTTCCCTGGTGGCTCAGATGGTAAAGAATCTGCCTGCAATGAAGGAGAGCTGGGTTAGATCCCCAGGTTGGGAAGGTCACCTGGAGAAGGGAATGGCAACCCACTCCAGTATTCTTGCCTGGAGAATACCCATGGACAGAGGAGCGTGGCTGGCTATAATCCATGGGGTCACAAAGAGTTGGACATGACTGAGCGACTAAGCACACACGTATTATATCTCAATTATATTAATAAAAGTGAAAGAAAAATTAAAGATGGCCTATATTAAAAATATACTTTTATCTCCTTCCTCTCAAAACTATACTAGTTACAAGAGAATTTTTTTTAATGTATTAGTCTGTAAGTACAGTGTTGTTTCACAAGAAACAACAAATTTTTAAAAAAAATTAATATTCTTTTTAATATTTATTTTATTTATTTATTTGGTTGCACTGGGTCTTAGTTGCAGCATGCGAACTCTTAGTTATGGCATGTGGGATGTAGTTCCCTGACCAGGACCAGGGTTTGAACCCATGCCTTCTGCATTGGGAACACAGAGTCTTAGCCACTGGACCACCAGGAAAATCTTGAAATAACAAAACTTTTGAAGCTAAAATCATGAATAATTTAGAAAGACATAGAAATCTAAAACCTAAAATTAGAACAGGCAGAGAAGTTACCCAGTTTCCCCTAAAAACCTGAAAGAGACTCAAATTGGCAGCAACATATATTTCTGAAGGTGAAGTAGAAAACAGGAAGATTAGTTGAAAATCCATTTAAGATTTTCCCCTCCCCCACTACAGGCAGGCAAAAAGTCCCTCTTCTACCAAAAGACCAGAAGGTCATTTTCTGGAGAAGATGAATTGGAGAGATTCTGAATTGGGGATGGGACTGGGAGAAGGCTCTGAAAACAGAGATTAAGTAAAAATCTGGATTTCAAGTGGTGAGGACGCCTAGCCTGGTTCCCACACTTGGCTCCCAATTGCTGGCAGCTGGGCCTCTAGGCAAAAGACTGAATGATTCTTTTTCTGGGTCTTCGGACCAGCCCAATAGAAAAGGCTACTGATAGTTGCGGGTATTGATATTAAACTGCACTGCCAGACAGGGAAGCCAACAGTTGACAAGCTCACCAGCACACAGCTTCCAGTCATCTATTCAGTGCTTCACTCTTAAGTGAGAACAGAAAATCAAAGGTCACTCATCACTGGAAGAAAGCTCCTGTGAAAGATAGTATCCAAAGTAAAGGGAAGGCAAAAAAAGGAGCTTAGGGGGAAATAGACCATACAAAAAGAAAAAAACTTCAAAAGTCCAACTGGATTGCTTGTCTTAGAGCCAGGCATGATAAGAATTATTGTGCTATAAATACTAAAATGAATATAACAAAGTGATTTGAAAACATAGAAAAACTGGCAGCTAATTATGTGACAAAAGCTTAATAGGAAAAGTACTTCAGATGGAATGTAAAGAATGCTGGTTAAAGAGGTCATTGCAAATCTGGATGCAGTAAGAAATTGTGTGACTTTCATGGGATTTGTCAGGCATGGGGGTGAGGTGAGGATAGGGAGGAAACATAAAGAAGTGGGGAGAGTCAAACTAAAAAGGAAAGCTTCCTGGATATCATTTCTGACAAATCAAAACCTGGACAGGCAATAGTTTGTCTTTGGATGTTTCTGAGAAGCAACATAACCAGATGTTAGTTTTAGAATTAGATCAGAGAGAAACTATTGCAAGGAGATTAGTAAGGAAGTAAAGGCATTTATTGTCTTCCCAGGTGACTCAGTGGTAGAGAATCTACCTGCCAGTGCAGGAGAGCTGGGTTCTATCCCTAGGTCAAGACGATCCCCTGGAGGAGAGCATGGCAACCTACTTCAGTTGCCATGGACAATCCTGGAGAATGCCTGGAGAATCCCATAGACAAAGGAGCTAGGTGGACTACGGTCCATGCAGTCACAAGAGTCAGACATGACTTAGCAACTAAAGAACAACAAAGGCTTTGTTTAGTTAGTACGTGTGGTAGAGTAGAAGATAGATTCCCCATTTGGCCAGATAGTCATTAACAGAGAGTGGCAGAATATATCCCAAATAGATTAAAATAGATGTCTTGATCGTAAAAGCTGCAAAGCAGACTACTCATTTTCACAATATTCTTCATATTTAAAAACAATACAGTAAAATTAATCAATGAAAGTAAGTTTTGGAGCAGGTTTATTCATTCCTGTGCATTCGATCACATCTAGATGATCTATTCAGGGAAACAAGTCCAACAATTGTCACCTCTCCCTCCTGCATTGATAGTTTTTCATTCCTACTGGACTAGTCCCATCAGTGTGAAAGTCGCTCAGTCATCTCCGACTCTTTGCAACCCCATGGACTATACAGTCCATGGAATTCTCCAGGCCAGAATACTGGAGTGGGTAGCCTTTCCCTTCTCCAGGGGATCTTCCCAACCCGGGGATCGAGCCCAGGTCTCCCACATTGCAGGCAGATTCTTTACCAGCTGAGCCACAAGGGAAGCCCAAGAATACTGGAGTGGGTAGCCTATCCCTTCTCCAGGGGATCTTCCCGACCCAGGAATCGAACAAGGGTCTCCCCAGTTCTCAGCATTGCAGGCAGATTCTTTACCAACTGAGCTATCAGGGAAGCCCATCAGTGTAGGTAGTTGCTATAAATCTCCCATCTTAAAAAGAATTTCTTGATTCCCCTTATCCCACCAGTCCATTTCCATGCCCCACTTAAAGCACATCTCATTACAATTATCTCAACTCACCTTCTCTACTTCATCTCTTCCCTTTCTCTGCCAAACCCATCTCAGTCTTTTATCACCACCCACTAGCACCCCTCATCAAGATTACCAGTGAACCCCACATTGTCCCCCATCCTTTGTTAACCTGTCAGTGGCATTGACACAGTTAATCACTCTGCTTTCTTAACACTTTCTTTCTTCTGGCTTCTGGGCCATCTCTCTTACTTCTCCTCCTATCCCACTGGCTATCTTTCTTAGGTTCCTTTGCTAGTTCTTCCCCTGGCCACTAAATATTAAATTACTCCATGGTTCAGCTCCAAACGGCTTCTCTTCCTGCCCTTCCCCCCTACTATCTCATCTGTTCTCATGACTTTGTATACCATCTATTTGGTATTTTGATAACTCCAAAATTCATATCTTTAACCCAGATTTCTTCCAAAAACAATATATTCATTCATTCTGCTACTTGCTTGACATTTTTATTTGGCTGACTTTTAGCCATCATAAACTTACCATCTCCAAAGCTGATGTCCTATCCTATAAATGTAAAAGTCTAACAAGTCTGCTTTCAAAATATACCTGAAATCCAATCACTTCTCACCCCTAACACCTGGTTCAGGTCATCATAAAACTTCCTGGATTGTTTCAGTAGATTTGATCTCCATGCTTCTGACTTTGCCTCCTCCCTCCTCCCTAGACACAGTGAATTTTCAGCAAAGCCACTGGAGGGGTCCTTTTTAAAGTATTGATATGACAGATTATGTCATTTCTGGACTCAAAAACTGTTCCATGACTTCATCTCAGAATACAAGCTGGAATTCTTTGCCGTGCTACACAGGTTCTCTGTGATCTGGCCTTGTTGCTGCCTCTCCAGTCTCACCTGCTGACTTCCCCTTGCTTACTCTGCTCCAAGCATGTGTATGTCCAGCCTAGCATGTGGTGTCCGCTCTGCCTTCAACAACCTCCTCCCAAGTCCCTACATGTCTTTCTCTCACCTCTTTTGGGTCTCTATACAAATGTCACCTCATCAGTAATGTTTTCCTTGCCACCCTATGTAAAATATCATTTATTTATTTCTGCTGGACACTTCCTGTCCCCCTTATCATGCTTTAATTTTCTCCATAGCATATTATACCAGCTGACATTTGTTTGTTTCCTTCCACTAGAATGTAAACTCTATGATTTTGTTTGGTTTGTCACTATATCCTACAGCCAAAATACTGCCTGGCATACAGTGGAACACATTATTTGCTGGCCATGAATAGATAACTAAATAAGTTCTAGGGTAACTTCCAAGGATTTAGGGTTGGGTAAAAGAAAATATGAGGTTTTCAACAAAGTATGGAGGAAGAACTTCTATGATTGGGAAGGTAATTAGTTTTAGTTTTAGACAGGCTGAGTTTGAAATGAGTGTGCAACATCAAGGTAGGGATGTCTGATACTTGATGCAGTTCACAGTGTAGGAATAACATCTGAGAAAAGTCAAATTAAACAAAGATTAATGTTTTTGTTGTTAGATAGATGGTGATTTAAGCAATGTAACTAATTCATATCGCCCAGGGAAAGTGTCCACAGAATAAATCCAACTTAAGAGGCAGGAATGTTTTTAAGAGAAAGAAGAAAAAAAAAAAGAAGGAAAAAGAGGGAAAATCGTGGTGTAAGTGTTGGCGGTGAGAATTTTAAAAAGGAAGCTTTCGAAACTGTCAGGGGTCAAGCTGAATGTATTTACACATGAAGCTTTTTCTATTTTGGCTTGAGGAGATCATTAGCAACTTTATTGAAAACAATTTCTACAGAATAGTGGAGGAAATGAGAGTTCAGTGAGTAGAAAGTGAGGAAGTGAAAACATCTAGTTTAGATTACCTATAGAAGAAGGTTGACCATGAGGAATAGGTAACAGTATCACCTATCCTAACAGTAGTGGGGCGACAAGGCTGAGAAAAAAGTCAAGGATGGGCAAGGCTTTCTGAGTGAAAAAGGTATAACAGATGATGAATGAGAAGGGAAGGATATGGAATGATCATTGCAAGAGCGAGACTCCCGAGGCTGAGATACTAAATGGGGCCAAGAGTATAGGTGAAGGGGTTACCGTGAGAAGAGAACGGGTAGAGAGATGTCTGGTGAAGGAGGTTAAGTGAGGAGCTGTGATTGAACTGGAGAAAAGACTCTTTACTATTTGTAGGTGATAAAGTAGGGCTGGGAGTTGGTGTGAGAGAGACAGTTACAGACTTGCAGAGTGTGGTATTGAGAGCAACCATGATGAAATGCAACACGGTTATCAGAATAGGATTGCCATGTAGCAATTGAGGGTCTCAAAAAAAAAAAAACATATTCTGAAACATTTATACATTTACTGGTAAATAAACTTAAATATTTTCCCCCCATTGTAGCATAACTACAGAACGGCAAGAAATACAGAACCCAAATTTCACTGCACCTGGTCAAGAATTTTTATCTAAGTCTCAGTTTTATGAACACCTGACTTTGGGAAAGTCTTCAAGCAATTTATCAATTTCAGGGCAGCCACTTTGCAAGGTTCCTGACCCAAGAAATGAGAAAAGGAGACACTCGATAACTATAGGCAAACCCATGAAAGTCTTTGTCCCACCTTTTAAAACTAAATCACACATTCACAGAGATGAGCAGTTTGTTGGCAAGAATACTAATTTGGAGGAAAACAAACAAAACCAAAAAGACATAGATGAGCATGGCTCTGGTGACAGTGAAAACAATGTTAACAACTGTGAAATTCATCAAACAACAACTATACATTTCACCAAGGGTGAAGAAGAACCTTCAGGTATTGTGTAACAATTTGTGTTGACATATTTTTGCCTTTCAGTTATTTATTTCTTATATTAAATAATGCCTTGAGGAGAGGATTTTTTCCACTTTCATTGTGATTACTAATTTCAAAATCTTTTGTAATGCTATGTCCAAAGATTAAATTATTCTAATTTTTTTTCCAAAGGTAACTACTTGTAGATTTTTTTGTTTTTTAAAAAAAGTTTTAGACATACAATCTAGGACTGCTATTATTGGATTATATTTTTACCAGGCTGCTAATTTTCTTCCAAATTCAAAATAAAAACAATCTATTTCTGTTCTTTTATACGTTGTTTTAAGTAGAAACTTTTTTCATCCCTTAAGATTTAAAGTTATAGCAAACTGATACGATTTTATAAAACAAGGGTTGTACTTTTAAAAATTTATATTCAACTTTAGTTTTTGCTGTTTGTTCTTTAATAGATTCAATTACAAATCTTCAGAATGCCAGAGATATACAGGATATGCGAATTAGAAAGAAACAAAGGCAACGTATTTTTCCACAGCCAGGCAGTCTGTACCTTGCAAAAACATCCACTATGCCTAGAATCTCTCTCAGAGAGGCAGTAGAAGGCCGAATTCCCTCTGCATGTTCTCACAAACAGGTATGCCTTTGTCTACAGTGCTAATAACTCTGATAGCAATGTGTTGCTTTATTAACTGGCATCTCCAAATTGTTTTGTTTAAATAAAGAACAAATTGGGGCAGAAATGGATGAGTAAAATAATGTCCTAATCGTCCTACCGTGGCAGCCTCCTTCCTGTCTGCTGCTTTATTCCACCAAAGTGATCTGTACTTTAAAGTTCCCCCTTCAAAATGTATTCATTTAGTACTATAAGTGCTTTCAGCTAGGTGTTAGAGGAAGTGTGAATAACTCATAACCCTGAACCTGCTAAGAACCATTTACAGTTTTAAAAGAGATTCTTACTAAGCCAGCTCTATCTAGTTAGAATTTGGAGCAATAAAGAGATGAGAGTCTGGGCCCTTTCTAAGTTTTTTAACTTAAGAGGTTTTCTAAAACATTAGGTTACTTTTTTATCCCCACAATGACTTTCTACTGCACATAGCACTGGAGGCAGGTACACCAAGGGAATGAGAAAGGTGCCGCAGGCTCTTGAAGATCATTTATATTATATAAAAAATTTTTAGCTTCTAGTAAGCAAGTTATGTATTTTTATAGTGAATGTTTAAATGAAAAACTTTGGGTAAATTCAGTTTTGGCTTGTTATAATTTTTTTTTTCTGTGAAACATGTTCTTTTGTTTGATGATTTTTTTACTCATTTTCAAAATTTTCTATCATTTATTTTGTCCAGCTATATATGTATGGTGTTTCTAAACACTGTGTGAAAATTAACAGCAAAAATGCAGAGGCTTTTCAGTTTCACACTCAGGACTATTTTGGTAAGGAAGGTTTATGGACTGGAAAGGGAATACAGTTGGCTGATGGTGGATGGCTCATACCCTCCGATGATGGAAAGGCTGGAAAAGAAGAATTTTACAGGTACTCTGCAAAGAGAAATTTTATATTGTATATCCTATCATCTCTGTCTTTCTCACGAGTCCCTTTTTCATCTTTCTTTATCTCTCTCAAACTTAAAAACTTGACTAGAAATCAAAAAGCTTATACATTGAATCATTTTAAGTACACTGTAGTTCAGTTGATATTCTGTTGAAATCTTTTCAAAAATGAATTTTGGTTTGTCTTAGGATTTACTGAATTGGTTCTGCTTAAATTAGGACATTATTCTTATTGCTTATACAAAATGAAGACTGATAAGAAAAATTAAGTATAAGTTGGCCTTCTCGTAAAACCATGCACACAAACACACTTCCGTGCATATTCTCTTTCATTGTGTATTTCAGTAAATAGATGAATACTAAAATTAGAAATACTTAAATATCAGTAATATCAAATAACTAGAGAACCCCAGTGGCCCTAAAACTTCAACCAACAGTTTAGAAACTGTTTATCCTCTTAGGATTCTAATGTTTATACAAACAGAATTTAAAGTGCTATCAGGGAGGTATTACCTGAGGCCAGTGACAGGTGATGGGAAACTTCTCTCCAGTGCCCTTATTTTTGAGATCTAGGTTTATCTTTCCAAAATTTACAGCTTTGGAAAAGTGGTAAAGAATCTTTTTCCTAAATTTTTCCTGTTTTTAGAGTATTTTAAAACAGGAATGTATTTATATCTTGGCATTTGCCCCGTATGTCAAATATTGATTCTAGTTGGAAAAGTAACAGTTGTATCACTTAATTGTATTAAGAAGACCACATAGTTTAGAGGTTAATAGTGATTATTTTATAATCAAGTGGGCATGGTTCAAAAATCTTTGAGTGTTGAAGCTCAAGCTTTTTTTTAAAAAAAAAAAAAAGAAAGTGAAAGTTTATTTAAACAAGACGACACTCTCAGAGGGAGGGCAGGCAGATAGGTAAAGAGAGGCTGCCTCTTTATCTGCTTGCCTTTTTATCAGTTAGCAGGTATTTATTGAAGACCTACTATACCCAGATACTGCTAATATCTTGGGTACTAGGGTTAGCAAAACAAAAAATCTTTGCCCTAGTAAGTCATATATTCTAGTGGAGGGGTTTGAGACAAGGAAGGAAAATTTTTTAAAGGACTAAGTAAATCATGTAGTATATTAAAAAGTGACAAATACTTTGAAGATAAAACTAGCAAAGTAGGGTAGAGAGAATTGAGTGAGGAGAGGTGCAACTTTTTAAACAAAGTAAGAAGGCAACATGTAAGGGTACCAGTGCCAGTGGTTGGTAGATCAGAGGGTGAACATTTATGGATGTTCTTTTAATTACGTCTGGTCACATTAGTACTGAGAGTGAGAACGGGAAAAGCAGAGGAGTTGTAGATTTGAGCAGAAAGGAGTAGATATTAAGAGAACCAGGACTAGAGAAGGAAGTTCTTGGGTGATTTCTAAAAACAATCTCTTTAATAAGAAATATATAATCTAAAATATAATTATTTTAAAGATCTTATTTTTCAGTTGAAACAAGTATATTAAATAATACGTGAAATTTTCATTAGCATATTTTGATACATGTCAAATCATTTTCTAAAGTTATATTGCTTATTGATTATATATTAACTCATAAAAAACTTATTGAATGATCTTATGCAATTTAGTTTTTGTGCAAAGAATAGTTGGGGCCATTGAACTCAGTATCATCTTATGTGGTTTTTATTATTCATTCTCCCTTTATTTGTTCAGAGCTCTGTGTGACACCCCAGGTGTGGATCCAAAGCTTATTTCTAGAGTTTGGGTCTATAATCATTATAGATGGATTATATGGAAACTAGCAGCTATGGAATTTGCCTTTCCTAAGGAATTTGCTAATAGATGCCTGAACCCAGAAAGGGTACTTCTTCAACTAAAATACAGGCAAGTTTAAAGCATCCTATCATGTAATCCTGTATTGTGGTATGGGTCAGACTTGTAAGCTGCCTGTGACTGTCCATCATCAAGGATCACTAGCCAGTTGTCATGACAGTTGCTATCCCACTTGTATAGCATAGTTCTCATGTTACCTTCCAGCCCCACTTAAGATCAATCACACATTCATATACCTCCTGCTTCCCTTTTGTCCTTCCCTCTTCTCAAACTTGGCGTGTGAGAATATGAATTTGACAAGTAAAGCATTACTGCATTTGGGGGAGATTAATATTTAACTCATTTTAGCAGTATAAAACTCAATATAATGCCAACTATCATCTTTGAAATTCTCCTTTGTATTTCTTCAGTAAAGGTGATTTTTTATTCTCAATTTTTCAGTCTTTTTTTTTTTACAGTAAAATTCTAGACTCACAATTCCTAAAATAATGCATTTTTCTATTTCTTTTTAGATATGATGTAGAAATTGATAGAAGCAAAAGATCAGCGATAAAAAAGATAATGGAAAGGGATGACACAGCTGCAAAAACACTTGTTCTCTGTGTTTCTGAAATAACTTCATTAAGCACAGATATATCTGAACCTTCTAGCAATAAGACTAGCAGTGTGGATACCACAAAAGTGGCCATTGTCCAACTTACAGATGGATGGTATGCTATTAAGGCCCAGGTGGACCCTCCCCTCTCAGCTCTCCTAAAGAATGGTAGACTGACTGTGGGTCAGAAGATTGTAATTCATGGAGCAGAGCTGGTGGGCTCTCCTGATGCCTGTACACCTCTTGAAGCCCCAGAATCTCTTATGTTAAAGGTAAATTAAATACATGCACACTCTTGGTAAAAATCAGGCACTGATTCAGTTAAATTCTAGAGAGGCTTTACATTTACATTTTAAAATTTACTTATGCCTATTATGTTTCATTTTTTGAAAAATATACTGATACTCCAAGTGTAAGTGGCAGGTTTCTCAGATATAAAGTTTTTGTGATTTTGGGGGGAAAGCCAGAGATATTTATTGAGCTAAAACAATGTGGGTTGCAGTTAAAGAACAGGAGTAAATTTGCATCAGATGCTTGGTTTTTATACTTGGAGCTCTTGCCACCATGTTGTTCTCATAGTATTGCTCTACTTCCACCCTGTTGACTAGGCCAGATCTCTGTTTCAGTGTGATTAGAACATCAAGTCTCAGTGATTTTTGAATATATAATACTAAAGTACACTTTTCATCTCTGTGTATATTTAAACCTAGGTAACAGGACTTTCTCAGTGTTGAATAATCTACAATATTGCTATCAGAAATGATTGCACCTCATTTCTTACATGATAGTATACAGTCTGTGTTCGATGCAGGATGCAGGATGCTTGGGGCTGGTGCACAGGGATGACCCAGAGAGACGTTGTGGGGTGGGAGGTGGGAGAGGGATTCAGGATTGGGAGCTCGTGTACACCTGTGGGGGATTCATGTCGATGTATAGCAAAGACAATAGAGTAATGTAAAGTAAAATCAAGTAAAAAAAAAAAAAAGAAATGATTGCAATGTTGCATATTCAGATTCACTTATGAAATAATCTTGTAAAGAATTTACTTCTGTTATATTTTGAATCACTGTATTTCAGGAAAGCATTTTAATAAATTAATCATTTTTAAGTTAAAGAGATAATTTCTCATTAACTTGGGCTTCAATTCAGCATACAATATGCTATGATTTACATTTCCTTTCTTTACAACTTACTGCTTTCCCTAGAGTTATTAAGTGTCTTGTCTTGTTTCTCTTAATTTTCTTTTATCCTTATTACCAACTCATTTCCACACAAGAGCCACATAAAAATCATCTCACTATGTTAAAATACCTTTATCAGTTTCATTTCTTTTTCCTGAAGATTCCTTGGATTTATCCATATTCCTGCTCAATTCCAAAGTGGTTATTGTGCACGTATGTGGCACAGTTACCATTCTTGAGATTATTTTCACCTCTTTCTCTGTTAGAAGCCCCATAGTCTGAATTTCATATCTTTCTAGATTTGTTCCCTGGTTTTAAGGCAGACAACTACCATAGGCTTCTTGAGAAAGGGAACATGCAGTAATTTTTTATCTTATTACAAAGTTGACTGAATACAGAATTTGAGGTTGAAATAATTCCTTCAGAATTTTGAAGACATTTCTTTTGTTAACCTTGCTTCTAGTATTAGTTCCTGCTAAGTCAGTGTTGGTCTTTCTTATCCCCAACCCTTCACTCTGGGATCTGTCCCTAAGAGGATTTTAGACTGCCTGTCTCCATTATTCTGAAGTTGCACAGTGAGAGTAACCCTAAAAGAAGGCAAATTATTATGAAATCTGAAGTAGAAGTGAATATATATTTCGCTTATAAATCAATTTGTTAATCTGTCTAGATTTCCGCTAACAGCACTCGACCTGCTTGCTGGTATGCCAAACTTGGATTCTCCTCCGATCCCAGACCGCTTCCTCTTCCCTTGTCATCACTCTTCAGCAATGGAGGAAATGTTGGTTGTGTTGATATAATTATTCAGAGAGCGTACCCTATACAGGTATGATACATTCTTGAAACTTACTCTGCATTTCTTCTTTTGCATGCTGTCATGTCCAACTCTGTGATCCCAAGGACCAGAGCCCACTAGGCTCCTGAATCCATGGGAATATTTCTTCGCATAGAGACAATTAATTTGAATGATCCCTCCCTACCATATGTTTCTGTTTAACACATTATTAACAGTGGATGGAGAAGACATCAACTGGACTATACATATTTCGCAATGAAAAAGAAGAAGAAAAGGAAGCAACAAAATATGCAGAAGCTCAGCAAAAGAAACTGGAAGCACTGTTCACTAAAATTCATGCAGAATTTGAAGACCATGAAGGTAAAATGAGTTGTGTTTACAAGATCTTTTTCTCATGTGAAAATAAAGTGTTCAGTTCAGTTCAGTCATTCAGTCGTGTCCGACTCTTTGCAGTCCCATGAACCGCAGCAAGCCAGGCCTCCCTGTCCATCACCAACTCCCGGAGTTCACTCAGACTCACATCCNGTACTCTTTTTCCTATTTGGAACCAGTCTGTTGTGTGTTAGAGGCTTCTAATTGGGTTAATTGTCTTCATTTTGAGTAATGGATT
The DNA here is from genome assembly GCA_006410875.1 of Neotragus pygmaeus. Taxonomy (NCBI): domain Eukaryota; kingdom Metazoa; phylum Chordata; class Mammalia; order Artiodactyla; family Bovidae; genus Neotragus; species Neotragus pygmaeus. The sequence continues at coordinate 452,134 of SJYV01022705.1, forward strand.
TTTTTTTCTGATTCTGAATCTGAATTTTTTGATTTTTAAAAAAATATTACATAGATATACAGATAAGTATTGAATTGGCCCCCAAATATCAGATCTTTATTCACCACAGTTAGCTTTTAGAACCTCACAAATTGCCTTAGGCAATTAAACATAGACCTAACACCACTTTTCAGAAGTCTTAATTAAACTCCCCCTTGAGCTTTAGTAACTAGAGTATTTGTGGCATCGATTTTTTGTATTAGAGAAAGGAAAACAAGGGAAAGAACTATCAGATTATTCTCCCCAAACCATTTGTCATTCTCTGTCCTCTGTGTCTTTATCTGTGTTATAGAACTTGCATTTTTGCTCTCAGTTGTTGATTTTTATGTTTTATACCTGGAGCTTGAGCTTGTTTTCCCCAGTGGCATCAATTAAAAATAAAAATCATAGTGTTTTATGTTTAAAATACATGAAATTTTACTTTTTTATCTACCTTTTTATTGTGGAAAATATGTTCTGCATTTCTTCATGATTTTATTTNAAAACAAGGGAAAGAACTATCAGATTATTCTCCCCAAACCATTTGTCATTCTCTGTCCTCTGTGTCTTTATCTGTGTTATAGAACTTGCATTTTTGCTCTCAGTTGTTGATTTTTATGTTTTATACCTGGAGCTTGAGCTTGTTTTCCCCAGTGGCATCAATTAAAAATAAAAATCATAGTGTTTTATGTTTAAAATACATGAAATTTTACTTTTTTATCTACCTTTTTATTGTGGAAAATATGTTCTGCATTTCTTCATGATTTTATTTAGCTTCATGTTCTATATAAATTTGAAGGAAAATGGGATTCTCAATATTTGATTTACTTAAATTACCACTAGCTCATAATTAGATGAATCATGAAATCATTTACTTTAATTTACAAATTGTTCCAATGAGGTAAACTCTGTATAATAGTTTTTTAAACCATTAATACAATAGTTTCAAATTTTCCTGGAGAACTTTTAGCAGATAAGTGGTTTATTTTTAACCTCCCTTCTTTGGGTGCTTTTTTTTTTTTTTTGCTGAGTTCTCTAGTTTTCAGTGTTCTTAAATTCATAGTTTAGCTTACTTAGTGTTTTTTCCCTAGAAAATGTGACAGAACAATGTATACCGTCACGTGCACTAACAAGACAGCAAGTCCGTGCTCTGCAAGATGGTGCAGAACTTTATGAAGCTGTGAAGAATGCGCCAGACCCAAGTTACCTTGAGGTGAGAGAGTAAGTGGGCCTGCAAGAAGTAAGTAAGTGAAGCCTTAGTCTTCATCCTTCATGGTGGGAAGCTGTTGTCACTCATCTGGTCATTACAGGAGACAGTATGTTGAAATGCTGTGTTTCTCAAAGAGGATGTGTACATTCTAGGATCCTCAGTGATGTACCAAACCAGGTGGTACATTTCTACTTCTGTACCAAACAGAGGATGAGAGGGTTAAATAATTTTATATATTAAATATGGTTTAAAATGTGGTCAAAACTTGTTCATATCTTCAAAGCACTTGTCTCAGTTTCCTCAGCTCTTCAGATCCTGCCTAGAGTTTATCTCATGATCCTCTGCCTTAAGGATAGTTAGTCGGAAAAGTTTCAGAAACACTAAAGTGTGTTACAAACAGCACAGGCTTTAGAATCATGGCTCTACCATTTATTAGCTAAGCAAATAGGACATAAAATAGCTGTCAAATGGGCACAAAAGATGTTTTAGAATCAAATTGGATAATGTATATAAAGTGTATTGTTGAAAAGTTTTATATAAATGTTATTATTAAAACATCATTTCCTATATTAAGGTAATCTACTTCCCAAATTTTTAGACACCTGGGTATCTAATTAATGCAACTTCTAAGATTACTTTGCTAAATAGGGAGAAGAGGGGAAATTTTAGGAAGACAGTTTATTGATGAATATCATTTATTTGATGACAGTAAATGTTGTATACGGCTTTAACTTTCTTAAGTGGGCCCTCACAGTAAACACTGCTCTGCTCAGAGAGTGAGCAGTGCTGTTCTGAATAGAATTCCCCTGTATTCCCAAATGTTACAACACAGACTGTCTCTATGGATAGTGAGTCTGATTTTCAAGCCTGTGAGTACAGGTGCTACAAGTCTGTATGGCTTTGTTATGCTTTCCTGAGAAATTATTTATCTCTGTCTCTTTATGTTTGTTAACGCTTATGAAAACATAGTCTTAATTGCATCCATAAAATTTAACAAAATATTATTTTGGTTTCCTTTTATAGAATTTACTTACAAGGAGAAAGTAGGGGGCAGGATGAGAGCTGGGAGACTAAGTTCTAGACCCTGGCCCTCTGTAGCTGGACAGACCTCAGACCTCCTCCACCACCATCTGCCTGGGAAAGCCTGAGGGTGGCTTATCTCTAAGTGTCTAAGTTTATGGGGTTCTAAGAGATTCACTGAAAGAAAAGTATCATTATCATTCTTAGAGAAAGAAATTGCCATCAATTTCTAAAATATCTGTTAAAAGGACTTGTTTTCAGTGATAATATTTAGTTGTTGTGGGGCATCTGAAATCACATAATTTTTTAAAAATTGTTTAACCAAAACACTGCCTGTTCAGGAACATCTTTGTAAGGCACAGGGTCCTCCTTCCCAATACAGACTCAGGTATTAACATGGGTGAATCAGCAGCAGTCTAGTAGGTTATGTGTCAGAATTCCCATTTATTTTATTTTTGGTTCCTTTATTTTTTGTTGACACTGGGTGAGATTCCTAGGAGGTTCAAATACCAGTTTGCTAAATGACTGGGAGAGAAATGTAGAGACAGAGATAAGTGCTTATAGTACATACCTGTTTTAAATTGTATCAACTGTTCCAGAGAGTTAATGAAATTATACTATAGGGGCTAAGAATGGAGGGCTTTTGAGCCAACCCCTGCCTATATGGCTCTGCAAATTATTTATTCTGTCTGTACCTCAGCTTCACCACCTACCTCATGGAAACAACAATAGTACCGACCTCATAGGATTATTTTAAGGATTAAATAAATTAATACATTAACCATACATAGACCTGTTTCTGAAATATAATAAGCATTCAGATGTTAGCCATTTATAATGTCACTATTGATGATTATGATTATTAGAGTATATTTATAAGTAGGGGTTGTTTGGCCCTAGGTAAATTTGTCACAAGGATTACTAAACTGTTTAAGGCCCTTGAAAATACTTGTTCTGTGATAAACTGAGTACATAAATCTCAATTTTTATATTGTCACATCCTTAACGTGAACTCAATTCTGTTGTATTTTATCCCCATTTAAAGAGATTCGTCTCCAATAGATGAGGTGGTTTGTTTCTGTTTTGTTTGCTTTATATCCAAAATCATCTGCCTCAATATACCAATTGGCCACAGGGTTATTTTAGTGAAGAGCAGTTAAGAGCCTTGAATAATCACAGACAGATGTTGAATGATAAGAAGCAAGCCCAGATCCAAGTGGAACTCAGGAAGGCTATGGAGTCTGCTGAGCAAGGGGAACAGATTTTGCCAAGGGACGTTACACCTGTATGGAAGCTGCGTATCATGAGCTATAAGAGAAAGGAAAAAGATTCAGGTCAGTATGGAGAGTTTTTGTTTTTAATCAATTTTAAGTTTAAAAAATTATTAGCTTATTATTTCAAATGGTAGATCAAGAGTTAAGTGAGTATATATCAGGGGAGACAAAATGGGCTCCCAATGCCCACAAAATGACAATATATCCCTTGGATCTTTGTTGTCCTCAGTATTTATTTTTAAACAAGATTCTTAATGATTATCATTTGTTCCATTATAATTTGTCTTTTTCCTCTTTCTCTCAATAGTTATATTGAATATCTGGCGTCCATCATCAGAACTATACTCCCTCTTAACAGAGGGAAAGAGATACAGAATCTATCATCTTACAGCATCAAAATCTAAGAGTAAATATGAAAGAGCTAACATACAGTTGACAGCAACAAAAAAGACTCAGTATCAACAACTACCGGTATAAACTTCTCATCATAATTTTTCAATTTTGATAAATGTGTATCCATGTATACTGATTTTTTTTTTTCTTGCAGGCTTCAGATGAAATTCTCTTACAAATCTATCAGCCAAGGGAGCCCCTTCACTTCAACAAGTTATTGGATTCAGACTTTCAGCCGCCTTGTTCTGAGGTGGACCTAATAGGATTTGTAGTTTCTGTTGTGAAAAAAATAGGTAATACACAGTGTAATTAATGGTAGTTTTTTTATGGATGCCTTGGAAAAGCATTATATTTTAAAATTTGTCTTCCTTATGATTAACTGAAGCTACTAATTGACAAGTTTGGTAACTAGTGATTTGAAAGTACATTTGATTTAACTTGATTCTTAAAGGCAGTTCTATAATATCACGAGGAAACCACTTATATGCCATTCTGTGCTACTTAAAGAACTTGCTAGAAAATGTTTTGCACCAAAGTAATGATTACAAAATAAGCTCCTTCTGCAGTTAACTGAGCTATCAAGCCTTCACCTCCTACCTCAGTTTTTATTACTCTTTAACATCTTAGCCAAATTAATCTCTACTTTATTCCATCAATATAACATTGTTCATTCCTCCTTCCATACCCTGTTCTACAGATTTTATCTGCAAACCATGTGCCCAGCTTATGTCTCAACTTTAGCACAAAACCCTTCCATTTATTGGTAATTTTGTGCCAGGCCCTTCAGCATTTGGTCTCACCACCCCTACCCCCCAGAACTCTGGAACCCTTCCCTTTCAGCTGTGCTAACACCTTCCTTGCTATTCTTGCGCCCACTTTCATCACAGGGCCTTTACCCTCACTGCTCCCTCTCCTAGAAACCCTGCCCCCAGGTGACCATATTCCCTTGGCTCCTTCAGGCCTCTGGTGAAACTCAGCCTCCTAAGAGGCCTTTCCTTGAGCCCCTTTGTAAAAGCTATATTTCCCCTGCTCCCAACTGAGAACTTTCTCTCCCCTTTTTTGCCTTATTTTTCTCCATAGCACCCACCAGCACCTAACTATGTTTTTTTCATCTCCCTCTTCTGGAATGTTAACTCTCTAAGGGCAGAGACTTTGTTACTGCTATATCATCAGCTCTTTAAACAGTGCCGGGTTCAGGGTAGGGTCTCAGATCCATGGATTCCTTGTTGATCAACTGCTCTGTCACAGCTTCCTGCTTCCTCAGCTCTTTGGCTAAGGTTTATCGTCAGTCTTTTTTTCAAGAAGGTTTCAACTGTGCCATATTCCAGGAGTTCCTCATATGCTTGCAATGTGAAACTATTGCCATAATTCTGGGACTGTGTCTTGGCAGGCATAATAATGTAGAATCTTGCTTTTCTTTCCTTCCCTCAGAAGTTTGTAGAAATTCCTCTTTTGACATTGCACAGTCTAAAATTTCCCCCCATTTAGGTGATTTTCTTTTTATGTTTAGATGTCTGAAGAATATGTTTTGAGGTCCAGAAGTTCAAGCTGTATCTTATAAGCATTCTATACAGTTCTCCTGAAACACAGATGGCCTTTTAATCTGCAAATTCAGGGAATTCCCTGGTGGTCCAGTGATTAGGACTCAGTGCTTTCACTGTTAAGGGGGCCCAGGTTCAATCCCTGGTTGGGGAACTAAGATTCCACAAACTACATGGTGCAGCTAAATAATAATCTGCAGATTCAGTGCTTTCTTTGTATCAGATAAATTCTGTAATATCTTTGAATAAATCTTTCTTATTTCACTTAGTAGGATTTCTACTTCAAAGCCAGCAGTTAGTCTTATGTTGGATTTTTTTTTAACCTCTTCTCTGATTGCTTCTGTCTTTTCCATCTTCATTCACTATGATTCTATGTCAGTAATTTTTTCTGCAATATGTTTTATTCCTTGTGGTTTGTAATGCATGCATTGGTCCCATTATGGATAGTTTATTGGTGTCTCGGATTCTTTCTTTGATCCTGCAGTCTCCTTTTGTCTTATAGGACTATTTTTCATCCAATATCCATATCCAAGCTTTTATTTTATTGATTATGTTCCTATTAAGTACAATAGCATGAGTCGGTTTTGAAGACTTCAGAAATTTTCTTTTAGTTTTATTTTTGGGTTGTGCTCTTTGTCTTTCACTATGTTTTTTTTCTCTTTTTTTTGCTTAATGTGTTTTTGTTTACTTCTGTTTTAGTGCTTTGTGGATTTTTCTTTAACCACAGTTAAAGAAAAAAACCACTATATGGTTTTTGTAGCATTTTTATTTCATCTTGTCACATTTGGCTTATTCCAAACATCATTATTATTGTTATAGAGGGTGAGTAATGTTTATTCAGTTTGTTCAATCAATATTTATTGAATGCTTGTCATGTGCCAGGCACTGTTCTAAATGCCTAGGTATATAGCAATGAAAAACAGGCAAATATCCCTGCCCTCATGGAGCCTACATTACGGCTAGGGAGGGAGATCACAAACAAAATAAGTAGCACATACAGTTTTTTTAGTGTGGCTAAGGAAGAAAATGAAGGAGGGAGTGACAGGTAGGATGGGGGAAGGGGAGAGAACTGCAGCTTTAGACGGCAACGTGAGGAAAGATCTCACTGCAAAGGTGGCATCTGGATGAGACACGAAGGACTAGAGGGAGAGAGGCCTGTGGGCATCTTGGTGGGGTGTGGGAGGACATTCCAAGGAGTGGCAGTGACAAAGGTCATGTTAGAGAATGACCCTGGTGCCTAAAAGCATTAGCAGCGGCCAGCGAGTGAGCAGTAACAGCTGGGAAGAGGCAGTGGAGGACTGAATTATGGCGTGGGCCTTGCATGAATTCTCTCTCTGAAGGTTTCAAGTAGAGGAGTGACACCCTCTTTTCTTCTAAGAAGCAAGCATCTTTTAATTTCATGGCTGCAGTCACCATCTGCAGTGATTTTGGAGCCCAAGAAAATAGTCTCTCTGTTTCCATTGTTTCCTCATCTATTTGCCATGAGGTGATGAGACCGGATGCCAATCTTAGTTTTTTGAATGTTGAGTTTTAAGTCATCTTTTTCACTTTGATCTTTCTCTTTCAGCAAGAAGCTCTTTAGTTCTTTGCTTTCTGCCATAAGAGCGGTATCATCTGCATCTGAGGTGATTGATATTTCTCTTGGCAATTTTGATTCCAGCTTGTGCTTCATCCAGCCCAGCATTTCACATGTACTCTGCATAGAAGTTAAATAAGCAGGGTGACAATATACAGCCTTGACGTACTCATTTCCCAACTTGGAACCAGTTTGTTGTTCCATGTCCAGTTCTAACTGTTGCTTCTTGACCTGCATAGAGATTTCTCAGGAGGCAGGTCAGGTGGTCTGGTATTCCCATCTCTTTAAGAATTTTCCACCATTTGTTGTGATCCATACAGTCAAAAGGCTTTGGCATAGTCAATAAAGCAGAAGCAGATGTTTTTCTGGAATTCTCTTGCTTTTTCTATGATCCAACTGATGTCAATTTGATCTCTGCTTCCTCTGCCTTTTCTAAACCCAGCTTGAACATCTGGAAGTTCATGGTTCATGTACTGTCGAAGCCTCATTTGGAGAATTTGACCATTACTTTGCTAGCATGAGATGAATGCAATTGTGCGATAGTTTGAACATTCTTTGGCATTGCCTTTCTTTGGGATTGGAATGAAAACTGGCCTTTTCCAGTCCAGTGGCCATTGCTGAGTTTTCCAAATTTGCTGGCATATTGAGTGCATAGCTTGGAAGAAAAGCTATGACCAACGTAGTCAGNATTTCTGTTTTAGAAAGTGATTCAGTAGCTGATGAAGAACTTGCACTGATAAATACCCAAGCCCTTTTATCTGGTTCAGCAGGAGGAAATCAACTTACATCTACCAGTAAGTCCACCAGGACTGTTCCCACTAGTCCTAAGAATTATGTTGGACTGAAAAGGCCTTACACTACATCTGTGATCAAAGAACGAGAGAATTCCCCAGCCAGGACTGAAGAACAGGAGACTAATATGCAGGACACAAGTGCAATAAAAAATATATCCAAGAGACTGCAAAGGCGACCAAAACCAAAATGACAATAGTTATTGACTCAACCTTTCCAGTTTGTAAAACATAGACAGTTTCAAACTGTACATTGCAATTTGCATAATGAGGAAAGGAAGGAAATAGTTAAAAGTTTATCTGGTGTTTGTATATCACAGAAATGCTCTTTCCCTTTTTCTTTATTGGTATATTCTTATTTCAATTATATATCTTAAAACTGTAACTGTATATTAACTAATCAAGAAAATCTCCTTTAAACCTTTATGACTGGGTTTGATCACTGTAAGTATTACAAATGAAGTAAACACGACTGTTTCTTTTAGATTGTGTCCTTATAACTACAGGAAACTAAGTAAAGTTATTTTGACTCACATAATTCTTTTTGGTTTAGTTCCATTTTAGGTTTGTTTTTAAGAGGTAACCCACTATGAACCAGTTTCCCATAATGCACATGTTGGTTCTAATATAGTTTTTTCCTGATCAAAGAAGTCAAGATGAGTAAGATATTATAGTGGCATTTTCTTTCGACCAGTTCTTCATCCTTAAGTCAGCATGACTACAAGAAAAACAGAACCCTCCATGCACTTCCTTTTTTGATGCCATTTTGATCTGTAAAATTAAATTATTTATTAAAAGTTGAAATACTTTAAATCAGAAACAGACTTCATTGTGTTAATTTGTTTTTATTTCTTAACAAACTGATCATCCGGACTGCAACTTAAGAGAAAAATCTTCCTTTCAAATTGGCACTGATTCTCCTTGCTTTTAGTCCTATCACAGGATTCAGCAAGCAGTCCCTTTTAAACCTAGTTTTCTCTAACCACCAAAGCAGATGAGAACCATTCAATTTAAGACGGTATTCTCGTTTGTTACTTTAATAGAGAAAAAAGAAAGCAGTTCAAACTAGGAGCTAATAGCATAAAGTATTTTAGTATGTCTTAAATTTATATACAATATCATGTTTTTAAATCTCATTATAAACACACCTTAAAGCCAAGAATAAATCCTTTTAAAAAGCAATTTCCTTCCTTCCATAACTGTGACCCATGTTTTTTCTTGCTTCTGAAAATTAACATAATAGTCTGTTCTGCTATTCTTTCTAACTTAAGTGTTCTTCCAGTCTTGTTAATGTAATTTAACTTTTTTTCATAAAACAATTTGGTCTTCATATCCTAATCATTTTCCTAGTGATCCACACACTAGAACAAGGAATAAAACTTGAGTCTCAGCTGAACAGAAAGAATTATAAGAATTCAGCCTTTTTGTTTCTTGAAAAAACTTAAGCTATAACCTGCTTCATTTTTCATTAGCATTTAGACTACCCATAACGGAGACATCTAACATACACTCTGCTGTTTAACTGTAAATAATATAGCCAAGCTATATAAATAAAATGTGAAGCTTGAGTATATGTGGATATTGTCCCCCCAAAAGTGACAATTTAATGATTACAAAGTCATCAGTGTACACTGCATGATAAGGGGTAAATGGTAAAAGCGATTTGTGTTACTCAACAATCACTTAGTGAGAGCCTCTTGTGTATATAAAGCACTCTGCCAACCCTGTGAGTGATGCAAATATTAATACACAAACAAGTCAGTGAGATGTGTATAAGAGACAGNACTGCATGATAAGGGGTAAATGGTAAAAGCGATTTGTGTTACTCAACAATCACTTAGTGAGAGCCTCTTGTGTATATAAAGCACTCTGCCAACCCTGTGAGTGATGCAAATATTAATACACAAACAAGTCAGTGTTAAGTGTTCAAAAATTTTAAAAAATCAGGAGTCATGGGTGTTGAAAGAAAAAATAGGTCATTTCTAGATGGGATAAACAAAGTTGGTGGCATTTTATTAATGATTTTATGCTCCCAAAAAGCAAATGTACCAGGGAACTATTCTGAGCTCTTTTAGAGTAGGATAAATAAATACAAAGTAGCCCAGGCCAGGCCAGGTGAACAAGAAACCCTAAGCAAGAAGTAAATCAGGTGGGCTTGAGTTATGATCTCTCAGCTGCTCCTATGGAATTGAGCAAAGGAACTCTCATCTGGACTCTGGACTCTCACCTCTATTATCCTAAATGAGGCAAGCCACCCACATTGACCTCGTTCTGCACTGACCTAGGGACCACGTTGACTAGGATTACCCAGGACTATCTGGGGTCTGGAAAACAGGAGTACTGTTAATGTGGATTATCATTATTATTAGATTATTATGTGTTGAGCTTGGACACACAGAATTTAGCCAAACTATACTTTAGATTCATTCAAATTCACTTAATTTTAGTTTGTTGGGCAAACTTTGCTACTCAAGGAGACGTCAATTTTTTTTAATGTTAATGAAAAAATTACAGATCATTGCTGGTAATCATCAAGATGTTGAATAGATTTCAATAGTGCTGCTGCTGCTAAGTCGCTTCAGTCGTGTCGGACTCTGTGCGACCCCATAGACGGCAGCCACCAGGCTCTCCTGTCCCTGGGATTCTCCAGGCAAGAACACTAGATCTGGAATATTAATACAGTCTTTCTAATGTATAGAGATCAAATAATTTATACACACAAGTAAAATATAAAGTTGCTTTTATCTTTACCTCTGTGTCTCCCAGTCATTAAAGAAGATGGGTAAATATAGTTATAATATAGAAAAACTAGTTCTTAATAGGGTAGAATTTTGTGGAATTTATGGCAAATAAGTTTTTATTAAAACCCCAAAAATTAGATTCAATGACAAGTCCATATAAAGCAATACCATATAATTCTTAATAACCATAAAAGCACCATTATATAGAACACTTAAAATAATGCTTCACAAAACATTAGAAAGAAGTTGTCGGCCAACAAGAAATAAAGCATACATCCTACATGGTCTTATCCGTGGACTCACACCAAATTAATCTGATTCCAACCTGTTAAAATTTGATTTGGATTCATAAGTTCAATATTAATATAAGAACTGTAGAACTCAGTCTTAACGCCTCACAAAACACTGAGACTGCTTCTCATAAAAGGAGCGTGACTTTCCTGGTTCCATGTGAGGACATCCTGGGATGCTTCATTCCTTGTACGCCCAAAACTTTGGAGCTGCCAACTGATAATATACGTTTATAGGAATAATTTTCTAAAGTTGCTTAATTATTCCTCTTAAAAATTGGTGTTTTATAAAGGCAGGCTTGTTTTATGTACACTGTTAGCTCAACAGCCAAACAGGTTTATCCCTGTTATTAAACAGGTTTATAAAGTGGTAGTTAAAACAAGATGTGACTTGAAACAACACTGATTTTCCTCAGTAGCTTATTTCGCTATTAAGATTTTAACAGATATTTCTAACAATGACACATCACTAAAATAAAGTGATAATTTCCCAAAGTGTCTACTTTGAAGGACAATATTTCCTTAGGTATAGACTTCCTGGTGTCATCATCTTAAAGGAAAATCAATATCATCATTACAGCCACACATCTCACATTTTTGGATACACAGATGATCAAAAGTAGCAACAACACTAAAAAATTGTTCCTGCCTACTATTTCTCCTCCACTTTTCCAACTTTCCTGATGGAGATGAATTTCCTGAAAAAATAGACTGCTTCAGAGAAAGGACTACTGAAGCTTTATATTAAAAACACTTCAGTTCATTAATGAGCCTGTGGATTACGTTCTTGGGTATGTTTTCAGGTTTCAGTTTTGAATTCTTTCCCTAGAGAAAAGATTTTGTTTAATCAAATCGGCAGAATTCCCAGCATCAGACCATGCACGTAGGATCACTTTAACAAATGCTTGTTGAAGAGGCATGTAACGACTTCTGCACAGAAACTCCCAGGCTTGACTATTTACACTGGAATTAGAGCTCTGACTACCACTGAACAGAGAATAAATACCAAAAATTGAAGTAAAAATTGATTTAGGAAAATTCGGAATGCCTATAAGAGAGGCCTCTAATACCCATGGTGACAACCACCCCTTCTGTTAAAGGAGCTCTCATTAGTGAAGCTGCCATGCGCCCTCCGGTTTGGGAACTCTGCGTAGGTGTTCCAATACCCTGCACCGCTGGAAGGAGATGCATTATTCCTGTCCTGGTTTCTGTTCGCTCTGCTTGGTTTTTCTGCGTGCAGCACACTGTAAAAGGTAACATCATGTTCATACCGTTCTTTCATTCGGTGTATTTTCTCTCTTGGGACTCCATGAATGTTTCTTCTACGTGGAAAAAAAAAATGCAAATGTTTAGTTAAGGTAGCATATCAAAATGAGTTATATTTTACAACTGTTTGTAGTTTACAAGTCCTGTATTACTACACAGATATGCACTCCCTATTCTCAGGATGGAACTCTGACAAAAGCAAAACATCGTGTTAAGCAGTTATCGTTCAGCTCAACTGTTTTTCATGCGGTCCTGCACACCCCCAAACTGAGGCTAGCAAAAAGGTAAAACATCAAAAAATGCTCTGTTTCTGGAAATCTCAATTCTGTGCTTCAAAACATAAGACAGCACCATGAGCTCTTATGTGTTTGCCAATTTGTTATGCATATATCTATAATGACTTATGTCAGTCCTAGATACTTCTGCTGCTGCTGCTAAGTCGCTTCAGTCGTGTCCGACTCTGTGCGACCCCATAGACGACAGCCTACCAGGCTCCCCCGTCCCTGGGATTCTCCAGGCTAGATCCTTATTAAAACAACATTCTTCAATTCTCATGGACATGAGAATCAATTAGGGATATAGTTTTGAAATGTAATTGTCAGAGATTTCAACTAAGAATGGGGTCCATGAACTAGGACTTTTAAAAATATTTATTTTTTTGGCTGTGGTGAGTCTTTGTTGCCACAGTACAGGGGCTTTCTCTAGTAGCGGGGCACGGGCCTCTCATTGCAGTGGATTCTCTCTGTTGCAGAGCACGGGCTCTAGGTGTGTGGCTCCAGGAGTTGTGACATGTGGACTCAGTGGATACAGCTCCCAGACTCAGTAGTTGTGATGCATGTGCTTACTGCTCTGCAGCACATAGGATCCTCCTGGACCAGGGATCAAATCAGCATTCCTTGCATTGCAAGGCAGATTCTCAACCACTGGACCACCAGGGATGCCCCATGAACTAGGATTTTAACAATCACCTCAGCTGATTCTGACAGAGGTTTCCCTTGGGAAACACTATCAGCTTGTAACCGTAAGACGAATTAGACTTAGTCCTAAAAAGTAAATTCTGACCTCACTGGTTACTTTAAATCATTGACATTACCAAATAGCACAGATAGTGAATGATCAGAGCCCATGCATTCAATCAACAAGTTAGTATTATTTCGACATTTATTGCTTTACAAACTAGAAGCAGCATCTAGACCATAAATGAACCACAGACTGTTCAATATCTGAAGGTCTTTGTTTAGCCTAAGTGCAAAAACACCACTCACAAGTGCAATCCCATGCAGAGGAAAGTGCTCTTAAATGTCCATTAATGAAGAAGCATTTTAGCAGAATGTTAAATATGTCCTTTTTGAGGACCAAGTCCAAGCCAAGATTTAGCATGTAGCATTATATTAGAAAACTGACCCCAAAGTAAAGTCTTTCACATTAATAATTCCAAAGTTATCAATTTCCAAGAATTACCATTTCTGGCCTGAAAACTACCATGTCCATTTCCAGCCTGAAAAGATTCTTTTGTTCGGTCTGAAATACCTGAAAATAGCAGGATACATAATGAGGAGCTAGAAAAACAAAGAAGTACCTTGCTAACTCTTGAACGTTGAATTTCCAGCGAGTGTCAGGTTCTCGGAATATAACTTCATAGTTATTTTCAAGTGCCTGATTTTTCAAAAGTACATAAAACATTGAAGACATGGTATGTATGTTTGGGAATGTTTATGCTGCCATTTTACATTTACTACAAATCTTTTCTAACATTCCTTTTGTTTAACCAGTAATTTAATGCTTTAATTTATGTTAACAAACACAGTTGGTACATATCCATACTTAGCCACTCTCAGATTGTATTATGGTTCCCAATGATAAATTTTCAGTATATTCTACCTACTATGTTGGAAAATGACAAAAGTTCTTTGTTTTGAACCTTTAAAAAGATAGATCGTTGAACTTGTTTTAAATTCCCTGTCCATAGGAATGAGCAATGAACTCCAATGGTTTCCCACAGTCCCGTATATGTGATTATCATAGGTCCACTGTCACCAAGTGCCTTGGCTAGTCCTCACAGCTTGGTGTACAAAGTGAGAGTACCAGAGGCACAGAGCTTGGGAAATAGAAATGATTTCCATATACTTCACATATTCTTCCCTCCAAAAAGTAGCTCTCCCATCCATGCCACATTGTTTGGCTCAATTCACCATGCCATATTTCCTTGAGTTTAGAAAATGATTACCATTTCCATGGAAACATTAAATGTTCTTTGCATTAATTAACTGACTACTACTTATTTTATCTCACACTGAACTTTCTGTTATGACTACTGTTTGTTGTGTTATAAAATACAGAATAAAATGGGCTAAGGGGATTTCTTCTTCATTCTTTAGATGGACACTTCTAATTTCAGAAGGATATCAAATATCATACATGGAAAATATCTAGTTTCTGTGTCTTAGTAGTAGCTGTGGATGGCTGGGAAAGATTGTGCATGTCTAGAAATTAGAAAATAAAAAGTAAAATGACTTCCCTTAAGCCACTCTCAGTTAAGCCCTGCCTCTTGGTACTGAGTTGTGCCTTAATTAACCTGACTCTTCATATCCCTGTCCATTTTTTCCCTAAGTGGATGTTTGATCCATGAACTGAAGTAACCACAAAGTTGATGCTAATTCTGTCCTACATTCAGCAAAGTCCCACAGTTTGGGCCTAAGTAAAACTGATGAAAATATCTAGACAAAAGCACACCTCTATATGAGCTACTGCCCAAAATATTTTTTAAAAGGCTTAAAAATAGGCTGCCATGAGTCCAGTTTTAGAGATTCACTTTAAAATTAGCCAAGCAGGGAGAATACTCAGCTGTTTTCTTCCTCTCCCTGTATGTTTGTGGATCTTTTCTCCTTATTACACGCAATAAGGAATGAAAACATATTAGCACAAAAGATGAAGTATGTCTGAAAAGATCAGACATACTTCATAAATAAAGAAAAATGTACACATTGCTTCATTCATCTGACTGTTCTGACAGTAGACGGCTGAATTGTTACCTTTATATGTGCATTTATGTTTGTATTCTAATATCTTAATAGGGTTACAGTGTTACTCCTGAATCTGTTTTTAAACTAAGAAATTCATTGCCCTAGAACTCCCATGCAGCAGCACCACCACATAGTACTGAAGGCCCCAGCATGGCAAAGACAGAACTGTCCTATGAACATCATCTACAGCTCCACTGGAGCATCACCTAGTCGAACACTTCTCAGCAGGTTTCAGCGGATGCTCCTATGTGTGCCTTCCCTTAGGAAAACAACCAAGATAGAAATGCTGTAAAGAATTCAGACCAAGGGCTATTTTTAAAATGTACCCTGAGGTAGTATTAGCATCTCAGCAAATTTCAGCCATTGAACGGCAGAGAAACACTAAAATAAAACCTTTTTACCGGATTCCTGGGAGAACTACTATTAATGAATATGAGATCACAGAAGACCAAAAAAAGAAAAGAACAAATGATTCAACTTTCTCACAAAATGTCCAGAACTGAAAATTCAGAATGATACTTCTTCCTACCATGACTGCATAGGGCTTCATTTCCCAGGCGTGGAGGTTGGTATTATCAATAATAATGGGGGATATGCCATTCCTCATTGCTTTTCTTGCTGCAACACAATGTTATATAACAGTGAACAACATGCAACAATCACAGAAGGGCGAGTGTACTCCATATTTTCTTATTTTTATTACAGGATGTCCTCATTACACAACTTTAATACTACCTATTTCAGAACCCATTATCAATAATTTTCTTTTTCCTGGAATCTAGGGAGATTACACTCTGGCATTCTGTTTGAGAGGGAAAAATGGCAGAACTTTAGATTAAGCTCCTTCCATAAATTTTTTTCATTTTGCAGGAGCTACAATCTATGTGCACAAGATTTCCTAGGAGCTTGGAAAGGAATCTGTCACCTCTTTTCTGGTTCCACTCATGAGCTTCCTCCAGGAAGTCAGGATTGAACTCATAGGCACCATCTTCCCTGAAGAAAAAATCATCCGTGCTGAAAATCAGGGCTCTGGGAAAGTCGTGTTGCAACTGTCTGGAGAGTGGGGAAACAAGAGATTATTTTATAACTATGCATTTTCATACTATAAATCATTTCCTTCTATCGTTAACATTTAGCAGTTTATACTTGTGAGACCACCGGGTTTGAGTTGTTGAAATTCATTTTAAAAAGAGAGATTCTCTCTAGAAGGTATCACTCCTTCAGAGGGGTAAGGAGAGGGCTGAGAGGGGACTCTGCGTGTTGCCCAACTCTTTAACAAGTGCTGGTCACCACCGCGCTGATTTCTGCAGCTACCAGAACTGATTCTAGATGAAACTCTGGAAGCTTCGCTGCAGAGGTGACAAGAGTGGGCACAGCCCTCACTGACATTCCTCTGAGATGCACTACTGCCCAAATACCCCTGCTGCAGCCCCTTCCTGCACCCCCTTACCTGTCCTGGGTCCCCTCGCCTTGGAGCTCTGTTCTCCATAAGGACCCATGTGAGACACTGGTTCTTGCTGAGGTATGAAATGTAGATAAAAATGATGTGTGTGCTACCCCTAACAGGTAACATTTTAACAGTGACCTAAACCAAATTCTAAAACCAGAAGGAAAAGAAAAGATGCAGATCCAACATTCCCTAGGCTTTCCTAAACTTCTATCACTCTCTCTGAATATGAATATATCACACACAGAAAAAAAGAAAAAGCATCATGGAGTCCCCTCTTTAAACCAGGAAAGGAAAAAAAAAGCATATGAAGTTTTGCACATAATAACTTCAAAGAGAAGATATTTCCACATGAAATTCTTATTTAGACTTTTTGGGGGGAGAAGATGGCTATTGTGCTAGACAGTAACAAAGTAAATCTCTGAGCCTCCTTTCCTCACCTGTAAAAACTGAGGATAACAGCACCCATCTTGCTAAGTGAGGATGACTATCCAATAACCTGGGGAAGCACCTCACGCAGTGCCTGACACAATGAGCACACAGTTCTTTCCCTTCTCCCTGGGTTGCTCCCCAGCGTAATTCTAACTTCAGACAAATTCACCAGGCAGATACAGTCCATACCAAAATGGTCATGCTCAGAATGAAAAGCTATTTAAAAGTTGGAGGAAGGACTTCCCTGGTGATCCAGTGGTTAAGAATCTACCAATGCAAGAGATGTGGGTTTGATTCCTGGTCCGGGGAAATTCCACATGCTGCAGAGTAACTAAGCCTGTGCACCACAACTGCTGAGCCAGCATGCCTAGACCCCATGCTCTGCAACAAGAAGCCACTGCAATGAGAAGCCCGTGCACTGCAACTAGAGAGTAGCCCCTGATTGCTACAACTAGACAGAAGCCCACACAGCAACGAAGCCCCAGCGCAGCCAAAAATAAGTAAGATTTTTTTTAAAAAGAGAGGGAAAAAAATGTTGGAACGTAACAAGAGCAGGAAATATAAAAAGAAAACAGAACTATTCAGCTTTGTTCTCCATCAAAAATGCTCTTTAAGCAGGAAAAAGCATAAGGCAGTGAAACTACAGAAAATAGAGGAAAGCACCTAAGCTGCTTGAAACACTTGGTTCAGTTTCTGACTCTTCCACTACCATCATGTGGCCTCTCTTTCTAAGCTTCTGTGCCGGGAGCTGCCACGGGAGATCCCACCCATGACAAGGTCATGTGGAAGAGAACTGTTAAGCAAGGCTTCAGGACTCAATGGGCTCCCTAGGCTTTCTCGAGCATCTACCCCAAAACCAGAATCTG
Organism: Neotragus pygmaeus; assembly: GCA_006410875.1. Classification (NCBI taxonomy): domain Eukaryota; kingdom Metazoa; phylum Chordata; class Mammalia; order Artiodactyla; family Bovidae; genus Neotragus; species Neotragus pygmaeus. The sequence continues at coordinate 470,022 of SJYV01022705.1, forward strand.
TCTGTTTTACTGTTTCATGACATTCACCAACTCCTCTGACATTAACAGGGGGTTAACCCTGACCACCTTTCTCTGGAAAAAATCAACTTAGGGTTATAGCTAATGAGTCTCCTGGACATGAGAGGAATATTTCAAATCAAACCCCCTCTGTTAGCATTCTAGCTTGCTTGGCAGGTGTATCCAGACACAGCTATGCATACAATTATTAACAGCCTCCCAATTGTGAGAAGCACGCAAAGCCTAAAATATAGAGCCTTTCAAAGAGTTAAAAGTTATTCGAGTAGTGCTAGTGCTGGTGTAGGATTTCATTATTGGGCCAATGCTTGTTGCTAAGTTCCCATCTCTCTTATCCACTGTGCACCTGAGAATGCATTAGTTAACATAGTGAGAATGCAAGAGAAACAAGTGTAGCCTTGAATTTAACCGTATCAGACTTCTGAGCTAACTGGTTCTTTCTTGTAACTCACTGCACTTTTGCTCTGTGAAAAACGTAACTCTGTTTGGCATTTTTGTGAGACTGACATAGATTAGAAATATAAAGAAAAAACACTTTGAGGGAAAATAAGTTTTTTGGTTGAGCAGCCTTTATCAAAAGAGGGTCACAAAATGTTCACAGGCCTCCAAGGCCAGAAGATACTGTACACAACATTATTTGTGGAAAAGTTATGCAAAAAAAATCATGGTTTCGATAAGGGCAAGACTACTGAAATGTTGGGCTGACTCTGTATGACCTTGCATCTTTCATTTCTCTCTATGTACAAAAAGGCATATAAGTACTGTTTAAAAATAAAGCTATAGATCTCGCTCATCAAAGCAGCTTGATCTCCTCGTGTCAATCATTTTCTTCCTCTTAAGTCTCTCCTTCAGGCTAGTTCCCATCTGGAGTACAGAGATCCGCTGTGTCTACTAATTTTGCCTGGGTTTCTAAGACCTGAACGGGAAGGCGCCCTGCGTCTTCACTCCCTTGGGAGACAGGGAAGGCACCTGCAGCCTCACGTACACGGTACAAGTCTCTTGTCTTGAGACTTTATTGATTTTCTGTATAAACCAAGGAACATCAGCCTCTTTTCTTCTCTCCTTATTTTCTTATCTACAACATTCTTATCTGTCTCTGTCTCTCTAAATCAATCGCAATTGCTGACGCCGTTCCTCCTTCGGGTTTCCCTGGATCCTGCAGGGGCTAGACCCCGGCGCTTCTGTGCTCCTGACTGAAAACTTTTATAATATCACAACCTATTAAACAGAGCTTCTAGTAAGGATGAAATGAGGTGAGGTATGCGAAAACATTTTTCAAGAGGTAAGGTACTTTACAAACACAAGGTACTGTTATTTTATTAATAATAGCAAATGAAGTCAGATTCTCCAACCAAAACTGTTTACATGCCATCGTAGTAAAGTGCATTGGAGTGTATACATAACTAGGAGGGGTGGCAAAGAAAATGTGGCCATTTTAAATACACCACAGATACAGAAACGGACATGAAAGGCAAGTATAAAGATCTGATAAAACGGATTTGCATAGTTTCTTTGTAAATGTCTTTTGACTGTAAAGATACTCAAACTGAAAAGCTCAAATCAGATATCCAAATGTTAACGTCCAGGGCAAATAGTTATTATAAAGACATCTTAGAAGAAAATCTAAGGGCAACACTAACTGCACTTTCAGGTGTGCGTATTTTCTATTTGTAAATGCTTTACAGTTTTTGAATTATTTTCATCATTATCTAGCCTAAACATGAAAACTTCAGAGTTTAAATAATATTGTGTAACTTGTTTTCCTTATCTTTTGTGTACTAAGTTAAGCAACTCTGGATATTAGTTCCAGAACTTCTTAAATATCCCTTCTAAATCTGGCTTCATTTGTTTTCCTATTAAGTCTGAGACTTACAGCTTTGGTTTTGTCATTTTCAGAATGGAGTTTTTCTTTTCATAGACATAGCTTTATTTCCTCTTTATGGTTTATATTATCTAGTATAAGTTAATACTCTAATTTTTCATTAAAAAACCTTTTAAGACATGTGTTCAATTCACATTTTATTTGAATTCTATTCCCTTCTAGAAAGCAAAAAAGAGAACACAGCAAAGAAAGTATCACCTTGTTTGCAAAATTTTGCCTTAGAGTAAAAGTTTAATTGTTCAGGACCACTATGAAGCTGAACCACCTGCTCATCATTTCCCAGGACACATGTGACCATAGACTATATGGTCCTCCTAACAAACAGGCAGGCAAAAATAAGACCATTTTTCACCTTTACAACTCTAATGGAACTGGGGGACTGGAGAAGATGAAAGAGTGGACTTTTTGATCTTGCTGAATGATCGTTCCTTCAAAACTTGTTTTATCTTCACCTGAATGTTAAATCAGCACTGGCAGTCATGGTACATTTTGAATACTCAAGACTTAAAAGCTCTCCTAACTAGATGAAGAACTGATTCAATAGGCAATCCTGAGAATCTCACACTTCAGTGGAAGCAATAAATACCATTCTGTTGGCTTCAGAAGTGACAAGCATNTGTGTGTGTGTGTGTGTGTGTGTGTGTGTGAACCACATCTTCTTTATCCGTTCATCTGGCGATGGACAGCTAGGTTGTCTCCGTGTCTTGCCCGCTGTAAACAGTGCTGCCGGGAACATAGAGGATGCATGTATCTTTGAGAAGCAGACTCAGAGACAGGACAGACTTGTGGAGAGGAATGTTGAAGGAGAGGAATTGGGGGAGGGCTGGTTTAGGCGTTTGGGATTAGCAGATGCAAACTATTATACACAGAATGGATAAACAATAAGTTCCTACTGTATAAAACAGGGAAACTGTCTTCAATATCCTGTGATAACCATTATGGAAAATAATATGCCAAAGTAAGTATATATGCCANGTTTAGGCGTTTGGGATTAGCAGATGCAAACTATTATACACAGAATGGATAAACAATAAGTTCCTACTGTATAAAACAGGGAAACTGTCTTCAATATCCTGTGATAACCATTATGGAAAATAATATGCCAAAGTAAGTATATATGCCATACATATCTATATCTATATATAAATGAATCACTTTGCTGTACAGCAGAAATTGACACAAATTGTAAATCAACACAGAGAGCCCAGGCTGGTGCTCTGTGATGACCTAGAGGGGTGGGATAGGCAGGGGTGGGGAGCGGAGGGAGGCGCAAGAGGGAAGGGGTGTGTATATAACTGACTCCCACTGATGCGTGGCAGAGACCACCACAACATTATAAAGCAATTATGCTGTGATAGAAAAAGTCAACCATACTTCAGTAAAAAAAAAGAAAAGAAAAGAAACCTCATTCCCTAACCAAAGTGAGGGTAGAAATTTAAGAATAAGTACTGACCTAGTGCAAGAGTTATAAAATTTTTCATTAAAAAATGAAAGTGACCCCCAGAGATTTGTCCCTTTTCTTTGCTGCCCTCCGCAATGCCACCCCCTGATAGCATTTATCAAAATTCTGGGTAATTCAGGAGCTAGCGTATTCTTTCTTGATGGGGACCACAGTGGTGGGCTGAGTGCTTTGCTGCCTGAGGGACGTTTACATATCCATGACATCTTTTGAGCCTTTCTCCATTTGCACAAGTGACATGTAACACCGCATTCAGTGTCTCTTAATTGCAGTCAACGCCACCTTCTCGCCACACCTCTGCCTTGTAGGAATCCAAATTCAATCCTACCTCGCCACCTGTTTCTCTCTGCCTCTACTGGAAAGTCTCCCTGGCTCACTCCAGCTCAGTTAGATGCCATTTAAAAGGCCCAAATATAATTTTTCTAATGGCAAAATACAGGAGGAAGGAGGGGAAAGTTTTAATCAAGTGGGTGTATTCTCCGGAGGGGAGCAAGTTCTTCATTTCAATTCCTCATTTCCCTGTGATGAAAAGTTCAGTGAATTTTTATGATGTAGAATTTATAAGATGGCTGAGTTTAGGTAATCAGCTTTAATATTTATACTCTTAGGGAAAGAAATGGGAATCATTAGTAAGCATGCATAATTAATGAATAAATTATATTTCCCTTTGTTTTCTTGCAGGTACAAGGAAATGCTAGAACTACTGGTCTCACCCAGCCTTACTGTAAACAGTGATCGTCCGGGGAAACTGAAGCTTAACCGTGCCGACGCTGATGTCTGGACTCTGAGTGACAGAGAAGGTAGGCCTCCTGCTGTGTGTTTTAGCGGGCCTGGCAGTGGTTCCGTTCACCCCACGGAACATGGTAAGGGACTGACGGCCTTAGACACGCATCCTCTCCCAAGTACCATCATTACGGCAATTTCTCTTCCCATCCAATTAGATTATTGATTCTGGACCAAAACTTTGTACGTTGCTAACAATTTTCTCGAGTCATTAAAGGTAAAAGTATGCTGGTGTGTGTTCTGAACTTCCTGTCTTGGTCTCCAGTTCCAAGAAATGCTGACACCTCCACAGGCGCTAGTCAGTTTCAGGTTCCAGGCCCGGCCCCGGGTGTGTCCTGCAGGCTCTGGGGCTGGACCTCTGAGTCCTCTCCTACCACCGCCCCATCCAAGCAGGCGTCCTGTTTACGGGGGGTTGACGTTGGGACAACAAGTCATCTGCCTTTTGCTTTCAGGTCGGGTTGGAGTCAAGGAAGCAGAGGAGAGTTAAGCTGTTTAAAAAATTATTGGCAAATGATGCAGTCGGACTAGTTTTCACTAGAACAATTCCAGCTATTGTTTGCACTGTTTGGGATCTGTCAGCCTTCCTGGTAAAGCTCAGTGTTACTTAGCAAAAGGCATTAAGCTATTATGTTTAACCATTGGGCTTAACCCTTTGTTTGAGCAGCTTTGAGATTTGCTGCTGGTATTCCAAGACCCCTGGCTGTCTCTCCTTCATTGTTTGTGTTTGAGGCCAGTTCGAGGGGACACAGTGCTATGTAATTGTCATGGAAAACCAAAGAGACGTGGTTCTAGTTGAATATAACATCAGAAGGAATTTGCTTTTAAGCAACTCCAGGCTTTGGGGAGTGATTACTGCTGTCACCAAGACAGCAAACAGTAATGTCTTACATGCTGGTCGTGAAGCTGAAACAACCTTGCTGAAAGTACCATCAGGAGTGTCTGGGCTCCTGTGCCAAAGCTGCATAGTAGACCAACACACCCTCGTTCCTCCCAGGCCTCTGGAGCATCTGGATAAGCCACCCTGAGCTCTTTGAGAGTTTGAGGTAATTTTCGGAGCCCTGTTCAAAGACCGTCTTCCTTTTCCTTCAGCCTGAAGGTACCAGTCAACTAAAGACTCTTCATTTCAGAGCCAGTAACAACAGAAAAGGGCTTAGACTGCTGAGGGAGGAGGATCCTAGATTGACTCCCAGCCAAGTGACCTTGGGCAAATTGCTCAAACTTCCTGAGCCTCAACTTTCTCACCTGTCGAATGGGGAGCTGGGAAACATGACCACTGCGTAGGGTGCTTCCTGCAAGGATTAAATGAGGTGATGTTGTGTAGAGTGTTAGTCCTTCAGTTGTGTCTGACTCTGTGCTAGCCCATAGACATTAGCCCGCCGGGCTCCTCTGTCCATGGGATCCTCCCGGCATGGATACTAGAGTGGGTAGCCATTCCCTTCTCCAGGGGATCTTGCCAACCCAGAGATCAAACTTCAGTCTCATGTATTACAAGCAGATTCTTTACCATCTGAGCCACCCGATTGGAAGCATGATAAATCAACTTAAATCCATTGAATTAAATAGCCACAACGGGGACTTCCCTGGAAGTCCAGCGGGTTAAGACTCTGCACTTCCAATGCAGAGGACTCGGGTTTGATCCCTGGTCAGGGAACTACCACATTCCACGTGCCATACAACATGGCCAGAAAAAAAAAAAATCACAGTGGACTCAAATCCGTGGTTGCAAACTTGGCAGCTCACAGCCAAGCCTGGCCCTCAGGTACATCTCTGTTTGATTTATACTATGCTTTCAATAAAGGTAACTTGTAAAAATTGAGAGAGTGCACATAAAAATCTAGACTTCTAGTTTCTCTGGAGATGCTGAATGCTCTAGAAGTGCTGGGCCTGTGTCCCCACCTGGGAACCTGGCTGCCACCACTGGGGACTGAGGGGCAGCTGTGGGGGACGTGTGTGACTGCCACCCCGTCTTGCCCTTCGTTTTTGTGAGCATCTATTCTGCCTCAGGCCCTGTTCAGAGCAATAGAAATCTAGATGAATCCTCCTTCTCCTCCATCACTGTCAGACCAAACCCTTGGCACCTGCTATGTGTCAGGCATTAATGTGTGTTAACACTTGAGTGTCTGCAACTCTAAGAAGTGGACACTTGTTTTACAGGTGAGACACAGGTTAAGTGGCTTGATTGAGATGACAGTTTAGTGACTGCCAAATTTGAACCTAAGTAATCAGACTCCAGGGCATCCCCGGTGGCACAGTGGTAAAGAATATGCCTGCCAGTGCCAGAGACACAGCTTCAACCCCTGGGTCAGGAGGATCCCCTGGAGAAGGAAATGGCCACGCACGGCAGTATTCTTGCCTGGAAAACCCCAAGCCTCGTGGGCTACAGTCCATGAGGCTGCAGAAGAGTTGCAAGCAACTTAGAGACCAAATAACAACTGGTCTGACTTGAAAGTCAGTTTTCCTGGTTACTGTTTCTTGTGTTAAGTATTACACCCCTATTGGGTTCAGTTCAGTTCAGTNTGTGTCTACTAATTTTGCCTGGGTTTCTAAGACCTGAACGGGAAGGCGCCCTGCGTCTTCACTCCCTTGGGAGACAGGGAAGGCACCTGCAGCCTCACGTACACGGTACAAGTCTCTTGTCTTGAGACTTTATTGATTTTCTGTATAAACCAAGGAACATCAGCCTCTTTTCTTCTCTCCTTATTTTCTTATCTACAACATTCTTATCTGTCTCTGTCTCTCTAAATCAATCGCAATTGCTGACGCCGTTCCTCCTTCGGGTTTCCCTGGATCCTGCAGGGGCTAGACCCCGGCGCTTCTGTGCTCCTGACTGAAAACTTTTATAATATCACAACCTATTAAACAGAGCTTCTAGTAAGGATGAAATGAGGTGAGGTATGCGAAAACATTTTTCAAGAGGTAAGGTACTTTACAAACACAAGGTACTGTTATTTTATTAATAATAGCAAATGAAGTCAGATTCTCCAACCAAAACTGTTTACATGCCATCGTAGTAAAGTGCATTGGAGTGTATACATAACTAGGAGGGGTGGCAAAGAAAATGTGGCCATTTTAAATACACCACAGATACAGAAACGGACATGAAAGGCAAGTATAAAGATCTGATAAAACGGATTTGCATAGTTTCTTTGTAAATGTCTTTTGACTGTAAAGATACTCAAACTGAAAAGCTCAAATCAGATATCCAAATGTTAACGTCCAGGGCAAATAGTTATTATAAAGACATCTTAGAAGAAAATCTAAGGGCAACACTAACTGCACTTTCAGGTGTGCGTATTTTCTATTTGTAAATGCTTTACAGTTTTTGAATTATTTTCATCATTATCTAGCCTAAACATGAAAACTTCAGAGTTTAAATAATATTGTGTAACTTGTTTTCCTTATCTTTTGTGTACTAAGTTAAGCAACTCTGGATATTAGTTCCAGAACTTCTTAAATATCCCTTCTAAATCTGGCTTCATTTGTTTTCCTATTAAGTCTGAGACTTACAGCTTTGGTTTTGTCATTTTCAGAATGGAGTTTTTCTTTTCATAGACATAGCTTTATTTCCTCTTTATGGTTTATATTATCTAGTATAAGTTAATACTCTAATTTTTCATTAAAAAACCTTTTAAGACATGTGTTCAATTCACATTTTATTTGAATTCTATTCCCTTCTAGAAAGCAAAAAAGAGAACACAGCAAAGAAAGTATCACCTTGTTTGCAAAATTTTGCCTTAGAGTAAAAGTTTAATTGTTCAGGACCACTATGAAGCTGAACCACCTGCTCATCATTTCCCAGGACACATGTGACCATAGACTATATGGTCCTCCTAACAAACAGGCAGGCAAAAATAAGACCATTTTTCACCTTTACAACTCTAATGGAACTGGGGGACTGGAGAAGATGAAAGAGTGGACTTTTTGATCTTGCTGAATGATCGTTCCTTCAAAACTTGTTTTATCTTCACCTGAATGTTAAATCAGCACTGGCAGTCATGGTACATTTTGAATACTCAAGACTTAAAAGCTCTCCTAACTAGATGAAGAACTGATTCAATAGGCAATCCTGAGAATCTCACACTTCAGTGGAAGCAATAAATACCATTCTGTTGGCTTCAGAAGTGACAAGCATAATGCCCCAGCTCTAGCTTTATGGTGGTCAGAGCCTCATGCATTAGGGAAATTGAGAGAATGAAAAAAAGGGAGAAAAAAAAGACAATTACGTCCACATAATTTTCACCTCTGCAGTGCCCCCCAAATTCATCTGAAACTACTACTATAAGAGTAACTTAGGTTCTAATCTTGATTTCATAACATCACTCTTTTGTGTAATTCTTTTGTTTAATAATAGAGAACTTTTGAATATATTTAGATATCTATTCTGAGAAAGCAATGGCAACCCACTCTAGTACTCTTGCCTGGAAAATCCCATGGGCAGAGGAGCCTGGTAGGCTGCAGTCCATGGGGTCTCTAGGAGTTGGACATGACTGAGTGACTTCACTTTCATGCACTGGAGAAGGAAATGGCAACCCACTCCAGTGTTCTTGCCTGGAGAATCCCAGGGACAGGGGAGCCTGGTGGGCTGCCATCTATGGGGTCACACAGAGTCGGACACAACTGAAGTGACTTAGCAGTAGCAGCAGCAGGTATCTATTAGTCACTCACCTACTCATTGACAAAGTCCAACATTAGTATGTAACTCTGAGTTGTACCCCTTATTATTGGAATTTTCCAACATGCAAAATAGACAGAATAACATAATCATTCCCCATGTACCCACAGTCCAGCTTTAACAATTATTGTTATATGGCCAGTTTTGCTTCATCTGCTTCATACTTCATTTCACCAAATACCTTTTCAGTGTTCAAATTTCCCTGATTGTCTCATAAATATATTCCTACAATTGGTTTGCTTGAATCAAGAGCTAAACAAGATCCATGCTTTGCATTTGGTCCCCACATTCCTTAAGTCTCATTTAGTCCACAGTTTTCCCACTCCTTTTTATTTCCACCTAAACTTTCCCGCCACAACCTTTTATATTTAGAAAATGTTCAAACCTATAGAAATAAGTTGAAAGAATACTATGAACATTCCTTACCCTCCATTATTAACATTTTTGTTAACGTCTTGCCTCATTTATTTTACTTCCCTCACATGTGTATTTTTGATGTAGCATTTAAAAATAAGTTGCAGACATCATGATACTTTGTCCCTAAATGCTTTATCAAGTATCTTCTATAAATAAGAACATTATCCTAAATAATCACATCACAACTTAAAAATTGAATTATAAATTATAATTATATACTATACATAAATTATATACTAATTTATATTACAATTTTATATTACAGCTATTTACAATGCATGCATGCTCAGTTGCGTCCAACTCTTTCTGACCCCATGGATTGTGTAGCCCACCAGGCTCCTCTGTTTGTGGGATTTCCCCGGCAAGAACACTGGAGTGGGCAGCCATTACGTTCAGGGGATCTTCCCGAGTCAGTGATCGAACCTGGATCTCCTGCACTGCAAGTGGATTCTTTACCTCTGAGCCACCAGAGAAGTCCTTAGTTATTTATAATAGCCAATGTTAATAGATTTTTTAATTTAAAATGTCCTTCATGATACCAATAATATCTTCACAGGTTCAAGTACAGCATTTAGTTATTAACGTCTCTTTAGTGTCACTTAATCTACAACTGTCCTCATGCCTTCTTTGGTTTCCCTTTTTTTAAAAAAAAAAATTTACTTTTAATTGAAGAATAATTGCTTTACAATATTGTGTTGGTTCCTGCCATACATTGACATGAATCAGCCATAGGTATATACCTGTCCCCTCTCTCTTGAACCTCCCTCCCTGCTTTCCCTTTTTGAAGAGTCTAGTCAGTTGGCTTGAGAATGCCCCATATTCTGTATTAGCCTACTTATTTTCTCATAATTAGATCCAGATTAAACATGTTCAGAAGGAAAATACAGAGGTGATGTTTGAGTACCTGACTGCACGTCATGACCTTCTGTACCATCCTGCTAAGTTTATCACTTGGCTAACAGGTGGCATCAGCTAATATTGCTTCCCTTGTGATACTACATCATGTTGGGGTGGGGAGGGTTGATGTAACGAGAGGCCCCGTGTACCATCCTATTCCCCAACAGCCTTTCCCTCAATGAGCTTTATATTCATTGCTGATCACTGCCAAATGAGTTATTGCACTGGGAATAGCAGAATACTTATTATTTCATGTAATTTCTTCTGTATTTACTCAGTGGCATTGTCTAGTAAAGAAGAGCACTCTTTCCCTTTCCCCTTTTAATAATGCTTACCATCATCATTCTTTACGATGCTCAAATTGTCCCAAACTTGCCCAGCAGGTGCCCCCTCAAGCTGGCTCCTGTGTCTTGGTCTACATCAGCCTTAAAAATATTACTTTTCCTTTCTAATTAGCAAAGTAACACATATTCAAGGCAAAGTATTTTGGAAGAGAAAACTGCAAAACAGGAGAGGTTCCTATATTCCTCAACCTAAAAATAATTACTAGTATTTTGATTTTCTTTCCAGGAGATTTTTTTTTCTCATATGATATTTTGTTCCATAAAAACAGAAACATAATGCAGAGAATATCAAATTCTTTTCACCAAACTTATTTCCACAGCAACTATTTCCTACCTCATGAAGTATGATTCTATGCCATTATTTTTTAATTAATTATTTTAATTGGATGGTAATTACTTAACAATATTGTAGTGGGTTTTGCCATACACTGACATGAGTCAGCCATGGGTGTACATGTATCCTCTATCCTGAATCCCTCTCCGGCCTCCCTCCCCATCCCATCCCTCAGAGTCATACCAGTGCACCGGCCCTGAGCACCCTGTCTCATGCATTGAACCTGGACTGGCGATCTATTTCACATATGATAATATACATGTTTCAATTCTATTCTCTCAAATCATCCCACCCTCGCTTTCCCCCCCAGAGTCCAAAAGTCTGTTCTTTATATCTGTTTCTCTTTTGTTGTCCCACATATAGGGTCATCGTTACCATCTTTCTAAATTCCATATATATGTGTTAATAGACTGTATTGGTGTTTTTCTGACTTACTCTGTATAATAGGCTTCAGTTTCATCCACCTCATTAGAACTGATTGAAATGTGTTCTTTTTAATAGCTGAGTAATATTCCATTATGTATATGTACCACAGCTTTCTTATCCATTCATCTGCCGAAGGACATCTAGGTTGCTTCCATGTCCTAGCTATTGTAAACAGTGCTGTGATGAATATTCGGGTACATGTGTCTCTTTCAATTCTGGTTTCCTCGGTGTGTATGCCCATCAGTGGGATTGCTGAGTCATATTATGCCATTATTTTTGATGAGTTATTCATATGGATGAACCATAATTTACTTAACCAATACTCTGTGGTCAGGTTTTTAGTTTGTCCCCAACTTCTCTGATTCTCAGCAAGTTTAAGTATTTTTCCTTATGTGTGCTGCTCATTTACAGATATTCTTTTGTGAACTGCATTTTCATGTCCTGTGGTTGTTGATAAAACCTCCTTATTGGGAGGTTTATGGCTAAATGATGGAGAAGGCAATGGCAACCCACTCCAGTACTCTTGCCTGAAAAATCCCATGGACGGAGGAGCCTGGAAGGCTGCAGTCCATCGGGTCGCTGAGGGTCGGACACGACTGAGCGACTTCACTTTCACTTTTCACTTTCATGCATTGGAGAAGGAAATGGCAACCCACTCCAGTGTTCTTGCCTGGAGAATCCCAGGGACGGGGGAGCCTGGTGGGCTGCCATCTATGGGGTCACACAGAGTCGGACACGACTGAAGCGACTTAGCAGCAGCAGCAGCAGCATGGCTAAATGAACTTGTAAAATCTTTATTAAGTACCTCAATTTCTTTTTAATTTTGTTTAAAACAAACAAAACAATTAATTTGTTAAAATAATTAACATACAAGTCTCAATTAATATGACTTTTCTTAGTCACATGAACTCATCTTTTATGTTCTACTTTCTGTCTTTGATAATACAGTTATAAGTCTTTCCCAACCCAAGATTATGTAAATATTCATCTATGTTCTATTATATTTCACTCCTCAATCTATCTAAATTTCAGCTTTTATGTGGTTAAAACAGAATGAAAATGGATCCCTATCTCAAGCCACTCACAAAAATCTGAAATGGATTAAAGACTTAAATATAAGACCTGAAGCATAAAACTCCTAGAAAAAAGCGTAGGGGAAAATCTCCTTGACACTAGTCTTGGCAATCAGTTATTAGGTATTACATCAAAAAGCACAAGCCACAAAAGCAAAAAGTAGTAAAAGAGGCTACATCAAACTGAAAAGCTTCTACACAGCAAAGGAAACAATCAACAAAATAAAAAGGCAATCTACCAAATGGCATCACCGACTCAAAGGACATGTGTTTGAGTAAGCTCGGGAGTTGGTTGGAGGACAGGGAAGCCTGACGTGCTGCAGTCCATTGGGTCACAAAGCATCGGACACAACTGAGCGACTGAACTTCCTAAATGGAAGGAAATATTTCCAAATCATATATCTGATAAGGGATTAATAACCAAAATATGTAAATAACTCATACAACTCATTAGCAAAAAAAAAAAAATCCAATTTTAAAAAGACCAGAGGATCTGAATAGACATTTTTCCCAAGACATACAAATGGCATACAGGTACATAGAAAGGTGCTCAACAGTGCTAATCATGAAGGAAACGCAAATCAAAACCCCAATGAACTATCACCTCACTCCTGTTAGAATGGCTACCATCAGCAAGACAAGAAATTAAAAGTGTTGATGAGGATGTGGAAAAAAAGAAACCCTTGTGCACAGTTAAAAGGAAAGTAAATTATTGCAGCCTCTGTGGAAAACAGAATGGAGGTTTCTCAACAAGTTAAAAACAGAACTACCATAAGATCCAGTGATCCCACTTTTGGTTTACACCCAAAGAAAATGAAAACAGGAACTTTAAATTATCTGTATACTCCCCATGTTTATTAAAGCATTATTCACAATAGCCAAAATATGAAAACAAGTGTTTGCCAGTGGGCAAATGGATAAATGTGGTAAATATATGCAATGGGATATTTTTCAGCTAGGAAAAAGAAGGAAATCCTTCCATTTGTGACAACATCAGTGATCTTTAAGGTCATTAAGTGAAATAAATCAGACAAAGACAAATGCTATATGACCTTACTTATATGTGGAATCTAAAAAAGTCAAACTCATAGAAACAGAGTATAGTGATGGTTTCCAGGGGCTGAGAGTGTGGGAAATGTCGGTACAAACTTCCAAGTAAAAGATGACTTAAGTTCTGGGGATCTAATGCACAGCATGGTGTTTACTGCTAATTCTGTATTATGCACCAGAAAGCTGCTAAGTAGATCTTAATATGTTCTCATCACAGAAAAGAAATAGTGATTATGTGACACAATGGAGGTGTTAGCCAAGACTAGAGGTAACCATTTTTCAACGCAAGAGGCTATCAAATCAACACACTATACAAGTTAAACTTACATAATGTGTCAGTTACACCTCAATAAAGCTGGAAATGAAAAAAATACGAGTGGCACACATGGATTAAAACCCAGGCTTCTGGCCCAGAGCTTTACACTAAACAACTGAGACTGAGTGCTATAAAATAAGCCACAGTTAACTTCTTTCTCTAGTGACACTGAGGTTGTCTGCAATTTTCTGTACCATAAACAAAATTTTCAGTGACCATCACTGTGCCAATCTCCTTGTGAATATGTAGAACATCTCCTGAGGGTATATCCTCAAGTGGAATAGAAATGGAAACATTTTAGGGTTTTTTGAAACAGTAGAGCAGGTGTTATTTAAAATTTCCTTCTTTCAGAAAAAAAAATTTTTTTTTCTGACAGAGTATATGGTCCATGAAGGCAGGGATTTTTGTCTTTTTTTGTTCAATGCTCTATTCTACATGAGACATAATAGATATTTGTTAAGTGTATGCTGTTGCTGCTGCTGCTAAGTCACTTCAGTCGTGTCCGACTCTGTGTGACCCCATAGACGGCAGCCCANAACAATGACCTTTTGATGTGTCGACCACCTGTTCTTTGTTGTAAAGCTCCTACATATCCTGGCTTCCTCCACCCCTGCTCTTCAAACCAGTTTTCTCAGGATTACTTGAGATGCTGCCTCTCTAAAAATTTGAAGACCTAAAAGTTGCCCTGAATAAAACATAACTCTAAACTCTTAGGTTGAGCATTTTTTTTTAGCCAATGTTCTTAAGGGATACTTTTATGAAAATAAAAGTATCAGTCTTGTTTGTAGTAATGACTATTGGAAATGACTCTCTGCTGCTAAGTCACTTCAGTTGTGTCCGACTTTCTGCAATGCCATAGATGGCAGCCCACCAGGCTCCCCCATCCCTGGGATTCTCCAGGCAAGAACACTGGAGTGGGTTGCCATTTCCTTCTCCAATGCATGAAAGTGAAAAGTGAAAGTGAAGTCGCTCAGTCGTGTCTGACTCCTAGCGACCCCATGGACTGCAGCCTACCAGACTCCTCCATCCATGGGATTTTCCAGGCAAGAGTACTGGAGTGGGTTGCCATTGCCTTCTCCAGGGAAATGACCTAACTTCACACAAATTGGGATTTTACTTTCATGACATGGAAGCTGTGGAGTCAGTTAGCATGATGGGGAGGAATACCTAGCAGACTGTTCCATGGAACATATTCATGAACAATATTAAGGAGGAAAACAGGTTAAAGAGTATTTATTTCCATATTTATAAAAATTATGTATAAATGCCTAGCTATGCAAACATCTCACTGGAATAGACATATTCTGGATATGAATTTGCCTTGCTTGCACCACCATCTGTATACTCCTCATATCTATTATCATGGTTTCCACACAGCAATGATTTTGACCAGGAACTCCCTTCACAGCAGCAAGCACTGCAAGGGGCTTATATCCAAGGAAAGGACAGTTGTTATCACATTTTCACCCACCTGAAAGCAGAGGTCTGAACGAAGGGAAGAAGGGCTTACTGGGAACTCAGTTATAGCAGCAGTGACAAACACCCAGATACAGACTGGTGTTCTGTGTTATAGGCACACTTTACTCTTTGAATCAGAGATCATTATATGCTGCTTTCTCCCCCATAGCCAGATAGCATGAGCCTGAAGGATCAAGGGTTAAAAGTTGGTACGTCTTCTCTTAATATTATCCCTAACAAGCAACTCAGGAGAAAGAAATGGCAACCCACTCCAGTATTCTTGCCTAGAGAATCCCGTGGACAGAGGAGCCTGGTGGGCTGCTATCCATAGGGTTACACGGAGTCGGACATGACTGAAGTGACTTAGCATGCATGCATGCGCTGGAGAAGGAAATGGCAACCCACTCCAGTATTCTTGCCTGGAGAATCTCAGGGACAGAGGAGCCTGGTGGGCTGCCATCTATGGGGTTGCACAGAGTCAGACACGACTGAAGTGACTTAGCAACAGCAGCAGCAACAAGTAACTCACAAAAGTTTTGCTTTCTGTTCCAGATGCATTGAGCTCTCCTGGTTTGGGGGTCTTATTTCCCAAAGGGTGATGTTTGCATGAAGGCATACAGCAATAGCTCACTGTAATGGTAAATGAGATACCCAATTCTGGCATATTGGCCTTCTTATGCCACCGAACCAACAGAAAGAAAAGTTACTCCCCCGAGGAGAATGATTGATCTTTATTATCATCAGGATAATCATCTTGATATCATCAAGATATCATCTTGAGCCCTGCACAAGAGCAGACAGAGAAGACTGTCTCTAGAACCCATAGGGATGCTTTGGTTTAATGCTTAACTGTCTATGCCCAAGAGTAAAAATTAAGGGAAAAGTACAGTAATCAAAATAACAGAACTCCTGAGTATCAACACTATACAGGAATGAAAGCTTGAATCACTTTACCAGCTGAGGACCCCTGACCAGTTTATGTGAAAGTGAAAGTCACTCAGTAGTGTCTGACTCTTTGCAACCCCTAAGACTATACAGTCCATGGAATTCTGCAGGCCAGAATACTGGAGTGGGTAGCCTTTTCCTTCTCCAGGGGATGGCTGAGGAGAAACTTGAAATGTTTGTGGAAGGAAAAAGCCAGAAATAATCAACTACAGTCCTGTGACCAATTTTTAAAATGAGGATTATCATATATTTGCATATTTACCAATTTGTTTGGTCCCTGAGTTGTGTCTGACTCTTTGCAACCCCCCTGGATGGCAGCACACCAGGCTTCCCTGTCCTTCACTATCTCCTGCAGCTTGCTCAGATTCATGTGTATTGAGTTGGTGATGCTATCTAACCCTCACCTCCTCTGATGCCCCCTTCTCCTTTTGCCTTCAATCTTTCCCAGCCTCAGGGAAATATTTCCTCATATTTGGTATATATTTATACTATTTGTAGATATAAATTTGGTTTTTCACTTCTTTCCATTTTTATTTTATGGGCAAGTTATTGGCAAAAGGAGAGAGTGGGTAATGGATCCATCCTTTCCAACAAGGTCTGAGTCTCGGCTCTGGATGTTGTGTAGGTAGATTCTTCCAACTAAACAATTCCCTTAGATACTTCCCTTAGTCCTAGATTTAGTGGTTACTGTTTACATCTCTCATTCTTGTGTTCCTTAAAATTCTATTTACCCCTTTTACTAGTTAGTTCAATTTCACTGTTCCTTTTGGATGCATACAAGAGCATGGCATGTGTGAAGAAACAGAGGCATAAAATTATAGGGGAGTTATGTCTGAGTGTGGCAGAGAGGAAGACTTCCTCACATTTCCCTCTCCATAAAAACAATGAGAAAATTGGCAACCATTGTCAGAATCAACTTTTTCAGATCTCTGAAAATCAACTAATAGCTGCCAGCAAACTGGCGTGTATTTAGTCAAGAAAAAGAGCTAAATCTCAGTAAGAACAGTGAGCTTTGCAGCATTTCAACTCATCTAGTCACATCTCCTGCTGCCCAGCTCCACAACAGCCTTGGAAAATAACAACCCAACTTCCCAGAGCAGAGGGAGGTCATNGGGGGGGGGGGGGAGGCAGAAAGCAAGGTGGGATAAGAAATGCGGGGACATGGAATTGCAGTTTTTGTTAGGGGCACTGGAAATAATGTCACTGGGAAGGGAACACTCGAAGAAGGACCTGAAAGAGCAAGTTCCCTGGCCATCTGGTGGTTAAGAATCTTCCTTGTAACACAGGGGACTTGCGTTTGATCCTGGTCAAAGAAGTTAAGATTCCACATGTCTTGGAGCAACTAAGCCTGTGCACTGCAATGAAAGGTCCCACATGATGCAATGAAGATCCCATGTGCCATAACTAACACCCAACACAGCCAAATAAATGGATTAATTTAAGGATGAAAAAAAAAAAAGACCTGAAGGAGGTGTGCAAGAGCACTTCATGGTGACAGAGAGGAAGGGTCTTAGGAGCAGAGGAAATAGCATGTGCAAAGGTCCTGAGGCAGCAGCTGTCCCAGAGCATGTGAGGAGCAATAAGGAGGTTGCTGTGGCTGGAGCCCAGTGAGCAAGGGACCAGTGGCAGGGAGACGAGGTCAGAGAGGCACCCAGGATCAGACTCCGTGAGCCCTTGGAAGGACTTGGCTTCTACCCTGAGCAAGATGGGAGCTGTGGGAGGGTTGAGAGCAGAGGAGAGACGGTCTGATCTACGTTGACAGGATCCCTCAGGCTGCACGAGAGGAAGGACTGGGGATGCGCACAGCAGGAGTCCGGGGCTAAAGAAGAAGAGTTACAGGAACCCAAGGGAGAGGCCTCGGCGGCTTAGATGCGGTGCTGGTGGTGGAGGGAGAGCAGGCTCTGGAGCAGGTGGAGAGGGAGCCAGCGAGCATCCAGCCCTGCTGCCCTCTTTATCCTATCTGTGTTCCTACTCCCCACCCGGCGGGACGTGTCTGCCCCTCCACCAGAATGTAAGTTCTTTGAAGGCAGCTCTTACCTGCTTTAGTTGCCTACCTATCTGCTGAGAACAGAGTATGATGCATCAGTTCAGTTCAGTTCAGTTTAGTCGCTCAGTCGTGTCCAACTCTGCGACCCCATGAATCTCAGCACACCAGGCCTCCCTGTCCGTCACCATCTCCCGGAGTTCACTGACATTCATGTCCATAGAGTCCGTGATGCCATCCATCCATCTCATCCTCTGTCGTCCCCTTCTCCTCCTGCCCCCAATCCCTCCCAGCATCAGAGTCCTTTCCAATGAGTCAACTCTTCGCATGAGGTGGCCAAAGTACTGGAGTTTCAGCTTTTGCATCATTCCTTCCAAAGAAATCCCAGGGCTGATCTCCTTCAGAATGCACTGGGTGGATCTCCTTGCAGTCCAAGGGACTCTCAAGAGTCTTCTCCAACACCACAGTTCAAAAGCATCAATTCTTCGGCGCTCAGCCTTCTTCACAGTCCAACTCTCACATCCATACATGACCACAGGAAAAACCATAGCCTTGACTAGACGGACCTTAGTCGGCAAAGTAATGTCTCTGCTTTTNAGTGGGTTGCCATTTCCTTCTCCAACGCATGAAAGTGAAAAGTGAAAGTGAAGTCGCTCAGTCGTGTCTGACTCCTAGCGACCCCATGGACTGCAGCCTACCAGGCTCCTCTGTCTGTGGGATTTTCCAGGCAAGAGTACTGGAGTGGGGTGCCATTGCCTTCTCCAGGTAAATGTATGAGTGGTTCTTAAATACCAGGTTCTGTTGCCTTAATTATGCAAACTTTGTATAGGGTGAAAAGAATCTTTGAGAATTTCTATTTGCTCTTTATGTGTTGAGAATTTTACCAAAACCTCAGGTTTATCCCCAAAGGAGACTGGGAAAGAGCATTCTTCTTAGATTCCAGTACTTCCTATAGATGTTATCGGAATCTTCCCCAATAACTTTAAGCTGGGAGGCAGGAAACAGGTTCAGCAACTCAGCAACCTGAGAAGAATGGGGCAGGAGCCATAGCTGTAAAAATCTTGGGCCTGATGTGGCTGATCTTCTTGGTGCTGCCAACTGCAATGCCAAGGCTGAGCCTTGCCCTTAGGCAGATGGAGCTCAGCCATCACCAGCTTCATAGACGCCGCCAAGCCACAGGGGCTAAGGGCACTCCAGTGAATAGTTCCCAGGCCATCCTACTGCTCACTCTTGCCCTCACACTTCCAAAGCAGGGCATGTTTATGAGATCCCAAACCAGACTCCCAGTTAGCCCTCATGTGCCAGAGTGGCTTCACTGCAGTTTCCAGCAGAAATTCCTTTCAGGGTCTTGCATGTGAACAGCAACTTTCCAGAGAATTCAGCAATGCCACAGTGTTTAAAGCTTTGCTGGTCAACTCAGTCATGCTCCGATGAGAAGGAATCACATAACAACATGTAGGTTCTTTACCCTGACAGTTGAAATACAGATAAACTAAGCTCTTTTTATAGGGTCTTGACAAGTTTTTTTCATTATACAATAGATTGAAATCACCCTCATTACACTTTGATCAGGTCACTCTCACTAGCCTCTTCCTTTGGTGCAGAAGAAAAAGGTCTGATTAGAAATAAGGAGAATTTATCCACTATGACCTTGATCAAGATATATAACTTCTTGAAATAATGCCATTTGCAGCAATATGAACAGACCTAAAGATTATCCTACTAAACAAAGTCAGAAAGAGAAAGACAAATACCAAATGATATCATTTATATGTACAATCTAAAATAATGATACAAATCAACATAATCTATGAAAAAAAAACAGATTCACAGATATACAGAACAGACTTGTGGTTACCAAAGGAGAAGGGGGACGGGTGAGAAGGAATGGGAGTTTGGAATTGGCAGAGGCAATTATGTGTAGNTTATATGTACAATCTAAAATAATGATACAAATCAACATAATCTATGAAAAAAAACCAGATTCACAGATATACAGAACAGACTTGTGGTTACCAAAGGAGAAGGGGGACGGGTGAGAAGGAATGGGAGTTTGGAATTGGCAGAGGCAATTATGTGTAGGAAGGATAAACAACAAGGTCCTACACAGAGAACTATATTCAATATTCTGTGACAAACCATAATGGAAAATAATGTGAAATATACATATATATGTGAAATATACATATATATGTATACACATATATATGTGAAATATACATATACATATATGAGTCACTTTGCTGTACAGAAAAAATTAACACAACATTGTAAATCAACTATACTTCAATAAATTTTTTTAAAAAGATGTATAACTTCTTAGCATTTAGTGTCTTCAGCTTGGACTGGATGAACTCTGTGAGAACTTTCTGATCATTTCCTGAGATTTTCCTATGAAAATATTCTTCCCCTTTTGTTTCTTTCTGTTTCTACTACTTCTCTAATCGTAACCACGCCTATGACATTACATTGCCCCAGTTGAGTAGGATCTTCTTCCCATACCCCAGTAGCTCAAGGACTATGGTGGTGGTGATTCTCCTTTGTTACCTTTCTAGTACATGACTGTGAACAGACACTGCACTGTGTGTTCTTACTCTCCATGATCACAGGTAGCATATATAGTCCTCTTTCTTCCCAACCTTCAGAGAGAGGCACTGCAAGGACTCTCAGCATTGGGGAGAAGAGATTCAGGAACCACCTTAGGAAAAAAATCACTAAAAATATAAAGTCAGTAGCTTCTCCAAGTAGACCTGAGTGGCTGAAAATCTGAGATGTCACCTGCCTGATGCTCTAATTTTCATACACACAGATCTGGAATACTACAAACTCTCTATTTTGACCTTGCTTTACTTATGAGAGCCCTAGCCTCATAATTAAAAACACCATGGTCCACAGCACTGTGGAGCGAATATGCTCTGGGGTCTAATTACTCACTACTTAGTTAACCTAACTAATCCCCTCTTCCCACTGCTTCTCATATTTTATTTTAAACTTCATTTGGTTTAAAGTGTACCTTCGTCCCCATCTCTGTTCTACCATTGCATCACATCAGGAAAGCATCCTTTCACCTCCTTGGACAGCTCTGGTGCCAAGAAATAAAAAAAACACATATTTCTCTTGATGAGTTGTCCAGACATATGATTAAGGAGAAAAGACAGCTGTCAGTGAGCATCCTTTGAGCCTACTGAGTCCATATCACAAACAATTTTTGATGGTGCCAAAACAAACTAGCACATTGCAAAGGATGTGTGTCATAAAGCATGGTCCCCAGGCTTTGCTTGGACTCATATTTAAAGATTTAAAATACACGAACTGACTTAAGGTTGAGAACTTTTAATTTTTCAAACAAGACCATTAAAAAAAAAAGACTAAACTATTGCCATTTTAAAAGAACATTTTAGTCACATATTCATGTAAGGCAATATTATTCAGTCCCAAAGTAATGAGATTCTGACACATGCTATAACATAGATGAACCCTGAAAAGATTAAGCTAAGTGAAAATAAGCCATACACAAAAGGACAAATACCATATGATTCCCCTTTCATAAGATATCTAGAGTAGTCAAATACAGAAACAGAAAACAGATCAGAGGTAGGTTACCAGAAGCTGAGGGGAAGGGAGAGGCACTGTTAATGGGTACAGAGCTTCTGTTTGTGGCGATAAAAATTTTTTATAAAAGACAGTGGTGATGACAGCATATCACGTAATTAATAGCACTGAATCGGACACACTTAAAAACGGTTAAAATGTCCTCAAAGGGGGTACATTATACACACATACGCAGAAGAATGCACAGAAGTAAACAGAAGTCCACAGATGTTTTCACTGAAGTCAGAGGAAAGAACAGGTGCAGATCCAAATGAGTATATATCAGTTCAGCTGTGGAAACAAATAGCTCTGGATCACCTGCTGAGGGTAAAAGGGTCTTGGAATTGGAATTCTATTTCTTCTCTCAATCCTATACTTTTTTATCCAGCTTTTTAACATTCTCCGTGGTCTGGCCCTGGGGTTACCTAACCAATACACTCAACATGAACAATTCACCGCAATCAAGCCCTGCTCCTCGTGAGCCTTTAGAACACTCGGGTCTTTCCCATCTCCATCTTCTTTTGTATGATGCTAATCCTTTTCCTTGGCTTTCTGGTCTTCAGACATCCTCCTGGTCTTCAAGGCCAGCCTGAGAACCACCTCCACATGGAGGAGACTAACTCTTCCCTAATTACCCTATCCTCCTGATAACCATACTCAGTGACTCCACTGGCCTTGACCACCACCAGCACAGAAGAGGCTATTTCCCATGAGACTTTACTTACCCACAGCAGTGTGCTGGTTACTATCTTCCATTTGTTAGTCTGTGTAGGATCCTTCTCTCAGTCTTATATTATATATACCTTACTGTGCTTAGTCACTTAGTCATGTCCAGTTCTTTGAGACACCATGGACTGCAGCCCACCAGGCTCCTCTGTCCATGGGGATTCACCAGGCAAGAATATTGGAGATGATTGCCTAGCCCTCCTCCAGAGGATCTTCCCAACCGTGGAATGAACCCAGGTTGCATTTCTGGCAGATTCTTTACCATCTGAGGTAATAGTCTTATCAGTACTTAGGAAATAATTCTGTTATTGACTAGTGAATAATTAACAATAGTTGGTATTTATGTAGCCATGCTTTCACATTCATAATCACAGGATGATTTTTTAATATAAATTTATTTAATTGGAGGCTAATTACAATATTTTATTGGTTTTGCCATACATTGACATGAATCCACCACGGGTATACATGTGTTCCCCATCCTGAACCTCCATCCCACATCCCTCCTCATCCCATCCCTCTGGGTCATCCCAGTGCACCAGCCCCAAGCAACAGGATGATTGTTTATCACAGTATCTTAAATCCTCACAATAAACTAACTAAAGGAATAGTAGCTCCATTTTAATGAAAAAGAACCTGAGGTGTTCAATCAAATGATCTGTATTAGTTCATAGGCTAACAAAATATAATAAAATAATTCATAATTAAACAATTAATAGCCCTGAGTAATTAAAATCAGTCTCCTTACAGATTAAAAAAACTTCCTGGTATGTCCAAACCAAGAATAACCCTAGGGAAGCCCTTTATATTAAAAATTACTTATTTACTTGGTTATTTAATAAATGCTTCATTATAAGCCACGTTATTGAATAAAATTACTTTCAGCTAACTTACAAAGTTATTTTCACCTTTAAAAAGTTCACAAACTTTTTATGGAAAAAGTTGAGAAGAAATGAGAAAGTCAGGGGCAAAGTCTGTATTCTATCCACTGCCTAAAAATCAACAACTATAAATACTTATCTTTTTATACATTTCTTAAAACAGAATATGGAATTTTTGTGTATATTAGAACATAGATGTCATCTATGTTTTCATTAATGACACGTGATTTATAAGCCAATCCTCTATTTTTGTACACTTAAGTTGGCTCACATTTTTTTCTAGGGCATCAAAAGTCTGTGCTGAACATCCCTCTAATCTCATGCACTTGTCCAGTTATTGCCTTAGGATGAATTCCTGGAAGTAGAGTTTACAGGCCAATGACAATAACCTATTTTTGAAATGCTTTTTAAATGAAATAGAGGTGATAAAACACATATATCAGGGAAGCTAATTTTTTAGTACTCTGATGTACGTAAAAATTTTAAGGCAGATATAAACTTCAACTGTTTTTTAACATGCCCATAGAATTTAAATAGATGTTTTCCACATACCAGTCCCTGCAAAGTATGAAAACATACAGATGAAAAGCACAGAAATCTAACATTGATTTGGGAGACCAGACAGAGCCTAATTTCAAAAGCATTTTTATTTTTTTAATCAAATGAGAAATGAAAGCTAAGTAGAAAGAGAGATGAACCCGCATTTGTAAAAACAGATCTCCTTCAATTTTTTTTTAAGTTTTATTTTCCTGATTCAAGAAATACATGCTCATTATAGAAAATTTGGAATATACATAGAATAATAAAAATATGATTTCCCAGAATCCAACAATACATAAGATAGCCTTACAGTTTTTACTACTTTCTTACCTACGTGTATTTTTTTAAAACAATTTGCAATCCTCCTTCTCTCCCCACAAATGGCCTGTGACATTCTGCATCCTCAGTGCAGGCCTCTCTCCTTGCTCAGCTGTGGCTTGTATCCTTGCCTGCTCTCCTGATTTCCATGTAAATACACAACCCACCCCAAAGCAGGGCCAAAGTTCTGTGTTCTCAGAATTGCCAATGTCCAGCCTATCAAGCGGAGAAGGCAATGGCATCCCACTCCAGTACTCTTGCCTGGAAACTCCCATGGATGGAGGAGCCTGGTAGGTGGCAGTCAATGGGGTCGCTGAGTCAGACACGACTGAGCGACTTCACTTTCACTTTTCACTTTCATGCATTGGAGAAGGAAATGACAACCCACTCNGCAATCAGGGGTTGAATATTAGTGGATAGTTGAAAGTTTCTGAAAATCTTAAACTGATATTGCCAGATGAATCCCTTCATTTCTCGTTACTTGGGTCACAATTTACTATTACCTTCTTTAGCGAGGTTCTTTCACACATTTCTCTTACACAGAGATAGTTTGTTACACTCTGCATTTCAACCTGGCATCCCTCTTTCCTAAATGACTCTTTAAAACTGTTCAAACATTCAATTTATTTCTATGTGTTTTAAAATTCTCTGGATTTTGACAAATCATAGTATCTTGTATCCACCATTATAGTAACTTGTCGAGTACTTTCACCAACCTAGGGATAAAGAAAGAAACATTTCCCCTATTCAACCTTTCTCCATTTCCCACAAATCCATGACTTTTATTGTTCTTTTACCATTGTTATAGCTTTGCCTTTTTGAGAGCAACTGGTTGGAATAATAGCATGTATCTACTTCAGACTACCCTCTTCCACATAGCAATAGGAATTTAAGTTTCATTTTTATCTTTTTACTGGTTGATAACTTATTCCTTTTGTCACCAAATAATTTTTTATTGTATGAATATGCCAAACTTGCCTATTTGTTCATTTTAAAATCTATTTATTTATGTAAAGACATTTTGTTACTTCCAATTTGGGGCTATGATGTAGTAAGTTATTATAGAAATTCATATGCATGCTGTTGTGTGGATGTAAGTTTTTAAAATTCACATGAGGAAACACCTAAAGGTGTGATTGTTAGAGCACATGACAAGACTATGTTTAGCTTTTGTAAGAAATTGTCAAGCTGTATTNGGGCTATGATGTAGTAAGTTATTATAGAAATTCATATGCATGCTGTTGTGTGGATGTAAGTTTTTAAAATTCACATGAGGAAACACCTAAAGGTGTGATTGTTAGAGCACATGACAAGACTATGTTTAGCTTTTGTAAGAAATTGTCAAGCTGTATTCCGAAGTGTTTGAAACTCTTTGTAGTCCCACCAGCAATAAAGAGAGTTCCTGTTGCTTCACAGTTTTTTGTAATTATATTTTCAGAGTATATTTGTGTTTTGTTTGTTTTTGTTTGTTTTAAAATGACTTTATCCATTTTAAAATGTGTATATGTGTGTACCTTGTTTATTAATTTCCTAATCACAACTTATGCTGAGCACTTTTTCATATGCTTCTTTACCCAGTTTATCTTTTTAGGTGATACATTTGTTTACATTGCTTGCATATTTTAAAATTTAACTGTTTGTTATTTCATTGTTTCACAGAATTTTTGATATTTTAAGAATCTTTATCACATATGAGTCAAAATTCTTCCAAAAATGGTGCATGTCACCATCTGTCTAGGTATATAAATAGGGGGATATAATGCTTTCAGGGGCTCTCCAGTGGCTCTACTGGTAAATAACCTGCTTGCCTATGCAGGAGATGTAAGAGACACAGGTTCAACTCCTGATTTAGGAAGATCCCCTGGAGGAGGGCATGGCAACCCACTCCAGTATTCTTGCCTGGAGAATTCCATGGAATGAGAGCCTGCCAGGCTATAGTCCATGGGTTTGCAGAGTTGGACATGACTCAAGTGACTGAGCATGCAAATATGCAATGTTTTCAGAGAGGCATAGACAGCATTACAGAGTAAGTAAATTTTGAGCTGATAAATGAGGAAAAAAAAATGAAAAAGAGACTGAGATCTGGAGCTTACAGCATGGACAGAATTGTTCAGGTGGCAGGGAGCAGTAGAAGTACTGAATAAAAGCTGATGTGTCTAAAACATGTAGAAAGATGACAGACAAGGTTGCAGTGTTTTGCAAGGGTCAAGTTTTGCTGTGGATTTTGTTTATCTGAGGGGGACAAATGAATGTGGGATCAACACGATGAAAGTTTTTCTGTAAAATGAGTGCACTGTATTCAAATTTAACACTTTTTAGATTAAAAAAAAAAAAACATGGATGCAGGAAAAGTAGTTAGGAAATTATTACAGTTGCCGAGGTATGACTCGCTGGTGGCTTGGGATAGGTTATTGTAGAAGAGTTAAAGTCAGCATGGCAGATTTATATATTGTCTGTCTGAAAATGAAAAACTTTCTCCATTTAGAGCTGTAGAAATTTGATGACTGATCTTGAAGTCCACTGTTAAGTGGAAACACTGGAGAAGCACCAGAAACAGTTGGTATGGACCAGTTATGTTATAGATCAGAAAGTTGGAGGCAGGGATAACTAAAATATGATGTGATGAACTCCAAGAAAAGAGTGGTTCAGGAGAGCACAAGCAATCATGCCATGTGCTGTTTAGAGGGCATATGGAATAATTTTTATAAAGGCTAGATTTAGAAATGCTTTATATGCTGTCACTCTTGACAAGAGGAGACTGAGTGTTGAGAGTATTAAGCTGCAGGTGTGCAACAACCACACTGAAAACTTTATCTTGCTGGGAAGTAAACATTAAAGCGTGTGTGTGTGTGTAGTTATTTTTTACAATTTTATTTTGCATTATTGAGAAATCATCCAAATATTGAATCCTGAATTTCTTGAGAAGTTGAAGATAAAAGAAGTTATAAATAGCAAAAAGCCTTGCCAACTAAGAAATGGTTGATTGGCATCGCAAAACTTCATCCCAAAACTTTTCTCCAGGGTGCATGTGTGCTAAGTCACTTCAGTCATGCCCCACTATTCTCATGCCCCTGGACTGTAGCCTGTCAGCCTCCTCTGTCCATGGGATTCTCCAGGAAAGAATACTGCAATGGATTGCCATGCCCTCCTCCAGGGGACCGAACTTGTCTTCTTACCTTTCCTGCATTGAGGCAGGTGGGTTCTTTACCACCAAGGCTACAGATGAGGCTCAAGGCTTCCTTTAGCATCTCTGTTCTATTTTTTTATAAGACAAGCTAGCTAGGTGACTTCTTTGGACCTTTCTTTTTTCTGCAAGCAAAATCTCTCCTCTATAATTTAACATTGGAAAGAGAAAAGAACGAAAGATAGATTGAATGAATGAGACCTCAAAGAAAAGAGACCAGTTTTCCCCAGTACACCTTTGTCGTATACCAGTTTAATTAAATCATCAGTGAGAAACCTGGCTGCATGACTGTCTTTATCTTGGTCTCTGCTGTTTCTCATCAAAAAAGGATATAGGAAGTGAGAAAGAAAACTTTGCTCTCCTCCAAAGAAAGGAACAATCATCTCAAAATATAATTATGCTACTTTAATCCTAAAAGAGTACTTTCTCTATCAATTAATAGTTTCTGTGACTTTATAGCTGTCCAAGAGTTGATCATGAAAAAGCTTAAGAAAAATGCTTATTATTGAATATTGAGGAAAATAAAATTTTCTGCCCGGATTAGGAACATACAATAGAACCTAAAATACGTTAGTTTTCTAGATTCTTCACTTTCTGTGTAGCCAGTATTGCATTTTTACCTAATAGTAAAATTTCTGGAGTTTTTCATGACTTTTCTTCTGGTTATTATCAGTTTTTGAAAAAGGNCCCCCTCCCAGGGGCACCTGTGCGCCTTCGCAGTCACCAAAGCATACGCGAGGCTGCCTCCACCCGCCAGATAGTCTATGCGATCGGGCGCCCTGGTCCGGCCCGGCCCCGACCCCCGGCCCCCGAGCATCTCCGCTCCGGTTTAAAACGCCTGTTGACGCACTGTGGCGGGTGCCTGCGCGCCAGCGGGCGGCCCGGCGGTCTCCTCTGCAGTCGCCATCCGGCTTTCCCGAAGAAGGCTGCCCTTGGGCCCCCGACCCCAGGCTACGAGAGTCGGGGAGAAGGCGTCCAGTCCCACTGGCGGG
Source organism: Neotragus pygmaeus (assembly GCA_006410875.1). Lineage (NCBI taxonomy): Eukaryota > Metazoa > Chordata > Mammalia > Artiodactyla > Bovidae > Neotragus > Neotragus pygmaeus. The sequence continues at coordinate 498,309 of SJYV01022705.1, forward strand.
GGTCCGCGCGGGGGGCCGGTGCCATGGGGGCTCGCGCCAGGCGCGGTGCTGACCACCGTCTTCCCGCGCGGGCGCAGCCTGGGAACCCACGGCACGGGCCCCCGCGTCTCAGGCCCGCGGCCCGGCCAGGAACCGGGTGGCCCGGCTTCCCCTCGGCAGGCGCGGGCTGGACCGGAGCCCGACGGGACTCGGCGCGCGGCGCATCATTACCTGGCCAGTGTAGTTTTCCCCGAGCCCGGGAGGCCTCGCAGGAGGTAGAGGTGTTTCCGAAAGCTGTGGCGGCGCGGAGGTGTCCCACGCGGGGGCGGCGGGGCTGGCGGCCGAGGCGGCGGCGGCTGCTGCTGCCGGAGGCTCAGCCTCCCAAAGGATTCAAGAAAACTCTCCTCCATGGGGTGGGGGCTGGCGGCGAGAGCCCTGCGTTCCCTTTCCTTAAGTCACGGTCTTGGCCAAAGCTGTTGTTTTTGTGGCTCTCCGGCCATGTGATAGATGGAGGGGCGGGCGCTCGCAGGCCAGCCCCTCCTTCCTACCCGCCCGAACCGCGCTGCGTGGGAGGGGTCGTCCCTACCTGGAAAGCCTGGGACGCTGGGAGACTGACAGCCGGGAAAACCTCGGCGACCGACCTCCACTCCCCTCCCACCACCCACCCTCACCTCCAGCCCAGCCCGTGCCTCCCTGCGCCTGTCGCCCTGGGCCCACCGAGCGGAATACCGGTCACTTCCCCGGGCTGCCCGCGTGNCAGCCGGGAAAACCTCGGCGACCGACCTCCACTCCCCTCCCACCACCCACCCTCACCTCCAGCCCAGCCCGTGCCTCCCTGCGCCTGTCGCCCTGGGCCCACCGAGCGGAATACCGGTCACTTCCCCGGGCTGCCCGCGTGGAAGGCAGGCCTTCTGCAAAAGCCCTACCCCATCCCACCGCCCACTAGGCCTTGAAAGTGAAATAATTTTAGTTGACGAAGAGAACATGAACAGCATTTTGAACAGTAACAGTAAAAACCATAGTTTCCCGCAGTTTATGAGCACCAATATCTGGCTGGTGTCCCAATGGTTGATGCCACTCTCCCAGGACCTGTATAATTCCCACCCCACCCCCTTTTTTTTAATTCTTCTTTATCAGCCTGCCAAAAATATTTTTAGAAAGCTTTGTTGCTTCTACATAACTTTAGAAATCTCTTCTTTAAAACAAGGCACCCCTTAAAACTCAGATAGATTTATGAACAGTAGTATAAACTAGGCCTTCTGAGAAAGAAGGGTCACTGCCCAGGTACACACTTTGTTGCCTGAAAAAGACGTGGTCTCCCCAGAAACTATTTCAGCTCCCCAGGGAAAGGAGCAGTCTACTGACACTAGAGAGAAGCATCCAGAATTCAGTTCTAAGTTCTGGGACTGGTGAGCGCCAGTTGGTTGATCACCACAGTACTTTCCAATATTTCACACTCAAGAGTGTGATAGAAAGATCCTATTTTCTGAACTAAAATCCAAGAAGCGTGGACTGAAAGAGACAATATTGAAAATTAACACCATCCTGGAAAAATCCCAGATATATGGTGGCTTGGGCTGTAATAACCATTGTAAAGCAAATACATTTTGTTTCTGGCAGCTAAGGTATGAAAATTTTGAAAATCAACTGTGAAGAAAAGCAATTTACTTCTAAAACAAAACCCAGGAATTGCACAATGAGCTCTGGAAGGCACTCTCCAGGTAGGGAGGGGCTCTATGCTCAGAATTTCACCTTTCTCTTGGGGTTCTACTAGGGAGGGCCAGGGGAGGACAGGGAGATGAGCTACTCTTTCTTGACATATCCCTTCCCAGCATCAGAGCAAGGATTTTTAGCACTGCTGAGAAACACTGAAATTTCAAAAGCTTCTCTAAAATATTAGGGGAAAACCATGAGGAACAGAGACTATAGATGAATCATAAAAACAGTGATGCTTATCATGTATGTATCCTATCATACTTCTATGTATCCTAGTATACTTCTTACAAGAACTTTTTGCCCAGCCTCAAATACTACCTTTTCCATTCTAGACTTCTGTTCTTTAATACAGGAGTCACAAGCCACATGTGAAATATGACTGGTCCAAGTGAGATTGGGGCATCCCTGGTAGCTCAAGAATCCGCCTGCAATGCAGGAAACCTGGGTTCCATCCCTGGGTTGGGAAGATCCCCTGGAGAAGGGAACAGCTACCCACTCCAGTATTCTGGCCTGGAGAAGTCCATGGACTGTATAGTCCATGGAGTTGCAAACTGGACACAATTGGACACAACTGAATGACTTTCACTTTCACTTTCAAGTGAGATTANATCCCCTGGAGAAGGGAACAGCTACCCACTCCAGTATTCTGGCCTGGAGAAGTCCATGGACTGTATAGTCCATGGAGTTGCAAACTGGACACAATTGGACACAACTGAATGACTTTCACTTTCACTTTCAAGTGAGATTAAAATACGTGCTGAATTTCGAAGGTTTTATATGAAAAAAATGAAGTAAAATATCTCAATAACTTTTATATTCATATGTTGAAATGATAGTATGGTGAGTACATTAGGTTAATATATTATTAAAATTAATTTCATCTGTTTCTTTTTGCTTTTTAATGTGGCCAGTAGAAAAGTCTGAATTATGTATGTGGCTGACACATTTCTATGGGACAGTGTTGCATGAGACTTCTGTCCATCTCCATTTCCTTCTGTAGAGGGTGTGCCAGGCAGCATGGATAGGGCAGCAGGGCACACAGCTTTGGGGACTAGAAGTTTGGGCACATTGAGACTTCAGGGTGGGTGGCAGCTGGAACAATGAAGTAGGTGGAGCTGGAGCAATGAAGTAGGGAGCTCCAGTAGCTGGAGCAATGAAGTAGGGAAATATGAGTGTGCTGTTAGAAGAGAGGTCTTGAGCTGGAGGCAAGAGCTTTGGAAATTCCTGCCCTGTGAGATGGAGAATAGAGCAGACAGCTGAAGTCGGGGCTCAGGGATCGCACTTAAGGATTGTGCCCCACCCCCACCCTCACCCCCCGCAAAGTGGATCTGTTGAAAGAAAGAAAGTACAAGGGACAGACAGAATTCTACGAGAGCATGTTAAGCCTCAGGGAGGGAGAGTTGAAGAAGGAGAAAATGGCTGGCAGTATCTGAAAGTGACCCTAGACACTTCTCCTTTCTCTTAGTTCTCAGATTTAACTAGTCAATAGGCTCTGTTTTCCCCAACTTACTCCTCAGAACCACAGTTTGTTTAAAGCTGTTTGTGTATCTGTTTCTTCCCACTAGACTAAGTTCAAAGGCAAAGACACTGTCACCCTTGGCACCCCAAGAGCTAACACAGCATCTGACATTCAGAGGTGCTCAATAATTGTATATGGACCTGAACTGCCTTCTCAATAAATGAATCTGAGCATGAGCTTTACTAAAGATTAAGACTGAACAAAGATAGGGACAACTTCAACTGAGGAGTAATGTAAACACAGTCAGTGACCACATCAGCAGTTCTGAGGGCCACAGTACTCTCAGATAATGTCTACGGTCAGATCCTCACTGGCCCTAATGAGGTGGCAGCCTCCAGAGAGGAGGGCTACCCCAGGTCAGGGGACCCCTGTGATTAACATTCCTTCATACCCTCAGTTCAAAAGCCAGGTTTTTCAGCTCTCAAGTTCTATTCTGTTTCTCTAGAATGTGATGACCACCACAATCTCACTTTGCTCTCCTACAAACCACTGCTATAATGAGGTAAAGAAAATAATCTTAGAAGTAGTTTTTGGCAAGCAAAGAAACATTCAAATTTTTCTCTAATTATTACTGCTTAACAAGATGAGGAAAAACAAGGGGGTATACAGGAAGAGCTCATGGAAACCAGAAATTTAACCCTTGAACCTACAGTTCCAAATACTCTACAATTTGGAATGCTTAAATCAGCCCCAGGTTTCTCCCCTGGAGATGCCATATGGCAGAAAGTCTGAAACCAAGATGAAGCTTCCAAAGTGGCATAACCAAAGACCCTGTAACAGAGTAGAATCATTTAAAATACAGAGGTAGTAACGTCACAATTCTCATTCTATGTCCTTTTCTTCCCCTACCAAAAACTTTTATCTGATTTCCCTACCGAAAGTTTTGATCTGATTTTCTACTCAAAAATATGTCTTATATACATTTTTACCTTGTTACATATATATATGTATATACGACATGAATTGAAAGAATACGAAAGCATCCATCTGTGCCTGCTTAGCTGTTTCTCTGGGGGACCCCTCGTTGCTCTAGCACCTCCAGCTTTCACCTTCCACCAGTCTGCACTGCACTATTTGGCCATTCAGAGGTAGCACCTCTCTACTTAAAACTCCTCCTTCCTGGCTCTTCCCTCGTCCTTCCCCTAGAACCTGGATGAAGGATACAGGAAGCTAGAAGAGGTTAGGGAAGGGGGACAATGGGAGGGCAGTCATGCAGAGTGTCTGCTAGGCTGAATCAGCAGGGGAAATGCTCAGGACTTGGTGGCCTGGGATAAGTCTACCAACACAGAAATGTCCTCTGGATAAGACTGACTTTGCTCGTTCTAACCTCACATTATCACTGCCTCCTACATCCCATCCCTCTCTCTATTTGAGGTCATACGCCTCTCCCAAGGCGATAACCATAATCTGTTTCCAAGCATCAAGTATTTGCCACTATGTATAGGGACCCTTGAGGAGTGTAAGCTTTGAAGAGGAAACCTGGGAGGTGGGGAAATTAATCCCAGCCCATTTTTCTAAAGCTCCATTCTGGAAATTAGGGCAAGGTAATAAAGGCAGTGGCTGGACAAAGCTAGGGGCGTCCTGGGCCCTAAGTACAAGCATGGGTGGATAGTTAGCTGATACGCTTCAAAACGTCACAGAGTCTCAGAATTGGTCATTAGCTATGCCATACTCACTGTTAAATATTTATACTATTACCTTTATGCACAGCCATGGTGGTGTATTCATTAGAAATCCATAAATGTTGCTACTGAAGGGCCCTAAGAAAGCAAAGATTTCCCAGATGCCAGAGTCTCCTCTGCAGCCATCTGTGTTTCAACCCTAATACTGATCATCTCGTCTGAAATCATCCCATTCTAGGCCAAAGGTGAGTCCAGTTTCACAATAGCACTAGAAGCCTGCACAGAGAGCAAGATCTCAGGGAGTTCAACCAAACATTGGATACCTTGCTCTCTATCTGAATCAGACTTATGGTCTAGCAGAAAGATAAACTGAAACTGTACAAAATGAACTAGGGAAAATGTTGAGCTCTTTTAAAAACACTTAATTCCAAACCAAGTAGATGGAATACAAATAGTTAGCTTCCACTCTCTCATTGAAACCCCAGAAGAATGTAGAGGC
>SJYV01022705.1:503800-557595 GCA_006410875.1 Neotragus pygmaeus
ATGTAGAGGCTTTTTTGGGGGGTGGGGGTGGGGAGGGGGAGTGTTAGGAGAATGGGGGATATGATTATTATTTTTAAGTATTAATATAAACTGTAGGAAAAAAGATGACAGCAACAAAATAATTAAAAACTGGAGAGCAAAAGGCCTAGTGTTAACTAATTTGGAAAAACAATTAAGAAACAAAACTTGAATTATAGAAAGCCAAGAAGAAATACCATTTACTCTGCATAACCCCTAAAATTTCAGGAACTGGAAATTTCAGGGCTGGAGGTGGGGCTTTAAATAGGAAAGTCAGTTAAAAGTCTGTTTAAGAAACAAACATCCATAGTCAGGCAGCTGCCGGCCCTCTAGAGAAGCCTGGAGGTTTATTCCCTGGAGAAGATAAAACAGGATGAGAAGAGTAGAAGGTAAGATAAGGCAGGCAATGCTCCCTTTCTGAAAACAGGGATTACATAAACGCCCACATGTTGAATTATGAGAAATCACACCTTGCTTTTCAAATATGAATTTTCATATTTGAAATCTGTTAAGTACAATTAAACTAAAATAATAGCAATAATAAAAATAATAGTTACTGTAGTATAGTGCAAGTCCCACAATCCCGAACCAAAATCCTTGAGGTCAGAATTGTTTCAGAATTCAGAAAGTTCTAAGGGGGGCCTAGGGCACCCCTGGTAATTAAACACATTAATATTTCTCCAGTGAAATGTCTGAAAAAGTCACACTAACTGGGGTAAATAAGGAGTAAAACTAACCTGACTGTTTAGGTCAAATTTTGCTGCTAACTTAGTTTTAATGCCAGACATTTAAGAAACAAAACAACTTTTGGTTTTCAGAGCTTTCTGGATTTCAAATTCTAGAAATGGAATCATTGACCCACACTTAGATAAAGGGGCCTATCCTTCTATTCTGATGCAATTATAAAAATAATCTACTCAAGTTTCCTGGGTTTTATTTTCTTCATGAAATAAAATAGGGCAAATATCTTCAAAATTAGATAATAAATTATTCAAGCTATTACCTCTTTTGCTGAGTTTTTTATTAGAATTCAGGAAACTGATCAGAATAGTTGAACAGATTATTCAAACCAATTTCACTCCAATGAATACATCACTCTACATTATCCTTCAGGTTGGCACTGAGCTCTCTTTCTTGATGAACAGGATCTTCAACAGTACCTGGAAGATGGAGAATTCAACTGCAAACAAACACAAGCCCAGACAAGTCCAGACAGAATGGTGACAGGAATGGAGTTTGTTGTCAGTTTCCCAAGCTCATGACTATTTATGCACCCCTGCAACCAGCATCCAGAATTTCACACTGTCCCGACAGCCCCCACACCCTGCCTGGTAGCTTGCTTCATTCAAGAGCCTGTCCTCTGGATTTTACCCAACCTTCTGTTTCTAAATCAAAACCTGGTCTATGTTCCATTCCCTGATGATCCAGTTTTTTACACTGTAAAGTTAAAAATAAATACACTTAATTTCATGCAAATGTGTTAACAAGTTTATTAAGTCAATACATTGCTCTGCCAGGAGCATTTGAAATCAAAGCTGCAACCAACAAAGATACTCAGAGGAAGGGAATTAACCCTTACTAAGAGCCTATTATTTTTCAAAAACTTTGCACAAGTTATTTCACTTAATCCTCATTTAATATCCCCAGACAGATTAGTATCATAAACCGTTTTTTGTTTTTGTATTTTTCAGGTGAAAAAATTGCAGCTTTGAGAAGGCAATTTGTTTAAGGTCACATAGCCTGTCAGCAGGAGCTTCAAGATGGGAACCCATCCTCTTTCCAGCAGTCTGCCCTACCTCCTTAAAGGAGTTAGGCAGTATCAACACTCTGGCCACCAGCAGGAAGAGGATTTGAGGCTCCAAGAGCCAACCACATTCTCTTGCTATTTCCTTCTTTTTAAATTTCTGTTTACCACTTGAGGCCCACTGATCATTATGCCAAAGACAAAACCAAAAGGCCCATTCTCATTACAATTATAAAAATCCTGTACATAGCTACAGCACTCATAAAATTCCCCAACAAGAGAAGACGAATAATTAGGTATGCCTGCTCTCTATGAGGTTCACAAAGGGCAGTCAGTTTAGCATGAATGTGAAAGATTAACACAAAAGTCAAAAGTATGTTTCATAAAGTGTCCTTGACACAAAATCAGCAGATAGAAAAGACCTGCCGAATTAGCCACTGCCAAATATGCCCATGCTTATCGTGTGCAGTTTATCCTGGTGTCACACTGAGGGAAAAGGAAACACTCACTTCCTAACTTCGATCCTCACATAAACTCCATGAGGCCAGTTTTCACTGCTACATCCTCGGTGTGTAGAAAAATGTCTAAACTGATGCAACGTGATAAACATTTGCTGAACAAATGAATGAATTTGTTCATGTCCTTTCTCTGGAATCTCTTCCCCTCCTCTATCTATCCCACATTTTCTAGTGGGTCCTTTAAATCTCTGATCTCTTCCCCCAAATCTTTAGTCTTTCCCCTTCTTTCAGCAGAACTTTGTTTAAAACAAACAGAAATATTCTTACTGGGTATATGTGCGTTTCTAGTTAGCTGAGAAATGAAAACACAGAACACTCTTAGAAATAAGAGTTACAATGAAAAGAGAAAACATATGGTTAATGCAGAGTACATTCAATTCTTATCAAATGCAGATATATACTGAAATAGTAGCAGCTGTGTTTATCTCATAATTTAGGCATTTGAAAAAAAAAGTGCAATGTGTTTATTTTAATGTCAGTTTGTGTCAAGTTTAAAATATAACATGCATTTGTCTACATATTTTACCTCTTTTTCTAGAGAATCTTTTAATATTTAAATATAACCTATATCCCTAATTCCCAGCCCTCATCATATATCAATCCGTGGAGGGTGGGGGTGGAAAAGAGAATTCATCATAAACTATGTATTGACAGAATACTCTAAAATATATTCTAACAAATAAAGTTGGAAAATAAACATGGTAGCAACAATCTAAGCTTTGTTGTATTTCACAAAGAGATCTACATTTAAAAGAAATAAAAACATCACATGTGCAACAGCACACAGGGTTGCTATGGTAACAGACTACATTTTTTATATTTACTCTTCAATTGTACATATGAGCTATTACAACCAAATAATGTCAACATCCATTTCCTTCTGATCATATACAGGTCTCCAGAATAAGTTGTACTTACAGTTCAAGGAATTCTCATTTTTTTTAACCAATCTTCTTCTGTCTTTTCTAGAAATTATAATTAAAATATACATAATAATAATGATTAATATAGGGCACTGGGGTTAAGTTTTACACCATCATTTAACTCACTAGGAACACTCCTCAAATGAGAAAGAAACCTAATAAACACAAATGTCAGTTTAAACATTTAAAGTATCCATGTGTTTGTGTATGTGTGTGTATGTATTTAGGTAGCAACAAGGTCTCCAAGCAAATGAGAAATAAGAAAATTTTTTAAATGTTTGGTTTTACTACCTGAGCACACAAATGAATCTACTTTTCCCACAGCTGTGTTTACATGAAAAGATAAGAAATACCTACTATCCTGAACATATAATTCTATAATCGTTCCCTAAACCTTGATTTTATTATTTATTTCAAAATGTACCTCTAGCATGGCCCTTGGGCACATTTAAGTAACTACCAACTAACATAAACGGAATTCCAGCCTCTCCTCATTACATGATACAGAGGACTGGCTTTTCCAGAGTCTCCGTTACCTTTCTAACCTTCTCAGCCAGTCCTCCTCCAGCTGCCTGGGAAATTAATAGCCAGTCAGAACCATCATAGACCACCAGAGTACCAATAATGAGGTGCTTCCAAATTAAGTAAATATAAATCTAATTTGTAGCTGTAACTCTATTATAACAAGATTGAGGGGTGGACAGAAGAAAAAGATGTAAAAAAAATACAAATGACTCTCCTAAAACAGGCACCTCAGTCACCCACAGTTGACCCTTATACCAGCCTCCACTACAACAACGTTAGGGAGTTAAATGCAACTTACTGGGACTAATTGAAAGAAACATGCATAGGTTATCCAATCATTCACATACATCGTTTCTCTAATTTAATACAAGGGATGTAGCTCTTCATGTTACATTTGATGAACAGGATTTCTTTTTAAGAAACCAGTTAGAGAGCATTATGCTAAGTGAAATAAATCAGAAAGGAAAAGACAAATACTATAAACATATGTGGAACCTAAAAATATAACAAACTAATTAATAAAACAAAAAAGAAGCAGATTTAGATACAGAGAAAAAACTAGTGGTTATGGGAGGCAGGGGCAATATAAGGGTGGAAAAGTGGGAGGTACAAACTACTAGGTGTAAGATAAGCTCAAGAATTTATTATACAGACTCAGACTCCCCTGGTGGTCCAGTGGTTGGAAATCCACCTGCCAATTCAGGGGACATGGGCTTGGGCCCCTGGACCAGGAAGGTTTCACATGCTGCAGAGCAGCTAAGCCTGTGTGCCACAACTACTGAGCCTGTGCTCTACAGCCTATAAGCTCTGAAGCAAGAGAAGCCATGGCAATGAGAACCTACACACTGAAACCTGAAAGTAGGCCCTGCTCTACACAACTAAAAAGTCCACGTGCAGCAACAAAGACCCAGAGCAGCCAAAAATAAATACATAAGTAAAATTATTTTAAAAAGAATGTAGTATGCAACACAAGGAGTATAGCCAGCATTTCTAATAACTATAAATGGAAAGTAACTTTTTAAAATTGCATTAAAAATTAGTAATAAAAAAAGAGAAACCAGTTAGAGATCTTTGAAAGCATAAAAATATACCTCTACTGACGTCTTCCACTGTAGGTAGATCATCTTCAGTGTCTTCCAGTCGAGGGGAACCACACAGTCTTCTGGCAACAAAGATTCTGGGTGGGGGGCGGAGAGAACAAATTTCATCTCTCCTGTCACACATAGTTTTACCCTGAATATGAAGATATGCAAACATGATAGCTAGACCTCCATAATGATAAAAGCCTGATTTTGAAGCTATTTCAGTGACAGCTAAAGCAGGAATTAGTTTGTCTCAGATTCCTATTAGCAAAAGCTACCCAGACTCAATAAAAATGCTTATGTATGTATATAAAGTGATGTGTATCTTAGTTCATAGTCTTGTGTAAATACAAATATACACACATCAGCAGCTTCAAGTGGTACTGTCACAGGGCATAAAATTTAGGTAGGCATCCTTTCCTGAGACATTGTATAGAATATTGCAAGCACAGCAAGTTTAGTCTTCTTGCCAATTGCTCCTTCCACATAAGAGTGTATGGGGAAAAAATTCCTCACAATTAAGATACTCATAAGCAAGTCCACACATTGATCTAAACAAATCAGCCAAATTAAACCATATAAGATATTCTTCCTATGCTTGCACATCCCTAGCAACATGAGTAGCTTGGTTTCTTCAGGTCTATATATGGTTACTATATATTCCTACTGTGTCTCAGTTCAGTTCAGTCACTCAGTCGTGTCCAATTCTTTGCGACTCCATGAATTGCAGCATGCCAGGCCTCCCTGTCCATCACCAATTCCCGGAGTTCACTCAAACTCACATCCATCGAGTTGGCAATACCAACCAGCCATCTCATCCTCTGTTGTCCCCTTTTCCTCCTGCCCTCAATCCCTCTCAGCATCAGAGTCTTTTCCAATGAGTCAACTCTTCGCATGAGGTAGCCAAAGTACTGGAGTTTCAGCTTTAGCATCATTCCTTCCAAAGAACACCCAGGACTGATCTCCTTTAGAATGGACTGGTTGGATCTCCTTGCAGTCCATGGGACTCTCAAGAGTCTTCTCCAACACCACAGTTTCTACAGACTTCCTAATAATAGAATTCAAGTTCCCTGTCTTATTGACAAGGCCGTAGATACGCCAGAGCTTTGCTCCTTCGACCTTCGGCTATAAACGAATTGGTTTACAGCCTCCATTTAGTTTTCTCTTTTCCTTTTTTAAGCATCTTGTGCTTGTGCTCAGACCTCATTTCGCAAAGAGGTCCTATTTCTGCGACCTCATCGACTGCAGCCTGACAGGCTCCTCTGTCCATGGGATTAGCCAGGCAGGAATTTTTCAAGCATACACTATTTCCAAGTGTAAAATTCTTTCCCTCTGTTTTTAAGTCATATTTGTATGATATAAGCACAGTTTACAATTCACTCCCATTTGGAGCCATTCCAGACAAAACCACAACCCCATATTCTCTCCTACAATTTCTTTGGCACAGCTAACCTCACTCATAAAATATTCATAAGTTTATCATTTATATTTTCTATGCACAATAATTTTGTTTTGTGTTAGTCTTGTCTCCCCATTTAGAAGGTAAGCTACTTGATGAATGAGGTCTATTTCCTCTAAAAAGCTTTCCAAAGCTTAATTAATGGATGCTGGATCATTATTGTTGATCATGATGGTATTCTGCATTCAGGGGAGGAGGTTTAGAATCTTTTCCCACTGGTGCCTTCATGCTTTCTGGTGCTGATCTAAGGCAGTGATTATTAACATTTGGGGGTCACAGACATCCCTGAGAACCTGATAAGAACTAAGGACTTTCTCCCAGGAAAATGGCACAAAACGACACAAAGAATTTTGCATATAATTTCAGAATATGAACTTTGGAATAAGATTCCTGGCTTAAAAGCAAATGCAATTTAACTTTTAAAATTGGTATGTTTCTTTGGTGCATCTAGGAAGATAGAAAATGGCAGCAAACAGTAACGATGTGGTTATTCACAAAGTATACAAAAATGGTAAGAATGACACCAGAAGTTTGATAATTTTGAGTCCTCAGACTCTGAGATTTAACCCATCTTGGGTCTGAGCTCAATTAATCAAATATGTGGAAAACAGCAGAAGTTCAGGAGCAAAGTAAAAACCACTGGAAGTTAAACTGTGAGAGAATCCCAGGCTCAATGGTAGGTGCAGAAGAAAAAAACTATCAGGAAGATATTGGATGCAGGGACTGGAGCTTTACTTCTTGGCTCTTACAGCTTCTGTCCCCAAGGAAGGGGACATATAATTGCATGAAATCATTAACATGTGCAACTGACTTACAGACAAGGAAAAATTGGGATATGTTCTTCATTTACTTTTTAAGATATTCAGTATCTTAAATAGGCATATTATTTAGAGGAAATTTACTTAGAATATTTACCTATAATGTTATAATATTACTTATATTAAAAAAAAAAAAGCCAACCAGTCAGACTCCTTCCTAACCTTCTTTTCAGTACCCTTCTCAGACAGTCTTTAAAAATTAAACTGATTTCAGGTATTTTTTCATCACTTAATTTTCATTGTCCATCGTTTTACTATTCTCATATCTATAAGCCCAACTGTGAATGAGAAAGGGTCATATGCTAAACAAGGGAAATGTAGAAAACAGAAAGATTTTTCCAAAAATTAAGCAGTCCATCTCTATTTGTTACCAATCACTGTTAGCCTGTCTCATTCTTCATTCTTCCTACTGTCTGTTTAAATTGAGAGTCCAAGTATTCAACATGCTCAAAGACATTTCAGACTACTTGGTCATCCTGGTGGTGGGAGTTGGGGCTTGACTCCATCAAGCACCATTTGCTCTACATCCTCCACTTTCATCTCTGAAAAGCATCACAAGATCAGTTAAGTGCAAGAAATCACTAACACAAGGTAGAAACACCTCAAAAATTACTCATATATATTAAATTGGACTTTTTATTTGTACCAAATAAACTCAATTTACCCACTGGAACTCCAGGAGATCCAAAAAGCTTTACTAGTTGAAAGGCAAACTCCTGTGATAATGGCAGCTCAAGAGAATCAAAGTAGTCAGGGCTTGTTAAATCTTGGTTATCCTGAGTTTGTAGGAATGGTAAAAGCCTAGGTTCTTCCCATGTCTTTAGCTTTTCAACAAAACTTTCATTTAAGGAGTGAAGATCAGAGGTGACACCAAACGAGTACAAAGTATCAGGCTGGCTACTTAAAATTTCTGAAGAAGTAAACCTTACATCATTTAGTTCATCATCTACTCTCCTCTGAGAGTTGAAAATCGAAAACAGTTTCTTGCCTGAAAAAGATATCTTCCAAAAGCTAGATGGATACTGTAGCATAAGAGAAGGAATGGGGTTTCTGTAAAAATACACAGAATGCCTTACTCTATTAAATAGCAAGTAATGAGAATAAAACTGTCCACCAACATTTAGAAGAGAATCTTTGACAATGTCAAAGTAAATGTGAAAGTAAAACCATGATGGATGATAATCGAAGGTCATAATGTGTTGCTTATTCTCTTCATTATTTATTTCTGAAATTTCATCTTTGTCTTCTTCCAAAATAATTTTTAGTCCATGGCTTTCTGTTAACAAGTCACATTTCCCCATTTCTTTTACACTGGTATGACTCTGTCCCAGTAAGTTAAAGTTTGGTGCCAAACTGAAAATCCTTTTTTGCCTCCTCTTTTTATCCTCTGTTGAATGTAAGGTACTCTTCAGGATATCCAGTTTAAAGTGGCTTTGAAAGATATTTGTCTCTGTTTCTATGACTGAATCTATATTCTCAGTTGGAGATGACAAGTCTTCATTTTCTATCGATAGCTTCTCTTCTATCAGTGTTTCTGGACTGTCTCCTGGCCCTTCCGAAGCAGAGATCAATTTGATCAACTGCCCCCTGCTGTCAGGATGAGCCAGCTTTTGCCGTCTCTCTTTCTTTGGTCTCTGTTCACATATAAACTTATGAGGCCCCTCAGGCCAGCTACCAGAATAGGGTTGTCTATCAGAGCCCAACTGTAAATCACCATCAGACAAATCATTTGAGAAAAAAGCCCAATTATTGTTTTTTGTTGTATTTACTGCTTGTTCCTTTCTTAAAACTTTATCTGATGTTCCGGATGTATACTGATGGCACAGACTTGTTTCATTCAGGAGACTCTCATCTACTCTCTCTCCCTTCTGCATAAATGAGCATGGGGCTTCAACAAATTTGTCCTGGGTGTTTAATGTCATGATATTCCTATTTTCAATACACTTCTCTACTTCTGTGACAGAACAGTCATCACTTGCTACATAGGAAAGATTTTGTATCACTGTTGGACAAGAAACAGAACTTTTATTTGGCATCAATGACAAACTTAGAAACAAGTCATCATTATTTTTAGGGAGATAATTCTTTGGTGGATTGTCCGACTCAACTACAGACATAATATCTTGCAAACTGTTTTCAGAATTTATGTCTTCCTGTCTTTTATCCTTATGGACATTCACAAAATCTCCCACTGCATTTCTCAGACCAACAGTTAAGGAACACTCTGATTCCCTTTTGGTCTCTTCTAAGTCTTCCTCTTCACTCTGAGATGGGTCCTGAATTCCTGTTGTAAGATAATTTAAGGTTTCAAATGAGTTTTCCTCCATGATTTTATCATGACTGTTTCGCTTTTTACTTCTTTTTCTGTTTCTCTTCCTGGCTTTGCTGAACTTGTGCCCAGTTTTCTTAAAATCTCTTTCTCTGAAATATAAAAAAGAAAATTATAACTTAATTACTTGTATAACAATATAAACTAAAACATACTCAATGTGCAGATTTACAAATCATTAGTACAAGAGACTAAAATGTGTGTGCATTTTGTACTATGGTGGTGGTTTAGTCACTAAGTCATGTCCGACTACTGCAACCCCATGGACTGTAGCCCATCAGGCTCCTCTGTCCATAGGCTTTTCCAGGCACGAATACTGGAGTGGGTTGCCATTTCTTTCTCCAGGGGATCTTCCCGACCCAGGGATCGAACCTGGGTCTCCTGCACTGCAAGCAGGTTCTTTACTGACAGAGCTATAAACTTTAATCCTCTAAAATAAAAATGAATACACTTTGAGAAAGTTACAACTCATTTCATAAACAAATAACTTTATGAAAATCTAATGTTTTCCTTAAGATACTCAATATATATATATGAGGTATACATATATATATATGAAATATACATATATATGTGTGAATTTTATATATATATATAGTACATATAGCTTCCCTGGTAACTCAGATGGTAAAGAATCAGCCTCCAATGAGGGAGACCTGGGTTTGATCCCTGGGTAAGGAAGATCCCTCGGAGAAAGGCATGGCAACCCACTCCAGTATTCTTGCCTGGAGAATCCCCATGGACAGAGGAGCTTGGTGGGCTACAGTCCATGGGGTCACAAAGAATCAGACATGACTGAGTGACTAAGCACTGCAAAGCACCAATAAACAACTTACTTTTCCCAACATCTTGAATTTTGAAAAGTGACAGATATAGTCTAAATGACACAGCTTTAATGGTTCAAGTAGATTTTCTCTAGTCATAAAAATTTTGGCAACTAAGACGTTCCATCAAATTGTAAAGAACGGCTGATGACGAGCAGCCAAATTCAGTATTGGGATGATATGCTTCTAATAGGTTAGTAAGCAGTGGTTCTAAATCAGAGGCTCCACCACTGCTCTGTGGGGTTTGTGGAAATGTGGGAAGGCATTTTGGGGTCACCGGCACTTGGCACTGTGGTCAGGGGTGTTAACTATCCTGCAATGCCAGGGACAGTTTCAAGTGAAACTTTTTCTATCCAAACAAGCAGTGGTGCTCTCATCAAGCACACCAGAAGTTCACAGTGCCCCTTAATTAAAAGCAATCTTAGATCCTGAGGGGAAAACAGAGGACTTAGGAAATGTTCTAATTTAACATATAAAGGTTTGGTTATCTTCTCTTCCACAATGTACAGATGGAGAGAGTAAAATGTAGTGGGGGAAGGACAACAGACACAGCTGAGGGAAAAAAATCCCGGGAAGAGGAACGGAAAATAAACAATTAGACAAGAAAACAAACACTGAAGTAGAGAAAGATAATGAGGCAAAGAGAAATCAGTCAAATTGGTTGGGCGTTGGACAAAAGAGCTTATTAAAACTACCCCAGCCTCTGACCTGATTTATTCCATCCCATGTTGCTGGGCAATTTTCAATAGGCAAGACCCCTGAATACCTCATTCTTTGTTAACTAATTGCTGCTGCCTTTGTTTACATATTCCTTGATGTTGGTTTAGAAAGAACATTAAGATTGTAAATCAATTATTCTTCAATTTTTAAAAATTTTAATATAAAAAAGAACATTAAGGACAGCAAATTCTAAGAAGCAGTTAAGATGGGGTTTTTATAAAAAGGATGTGGAATAAAGAATGGCAACTTTGGCAGTAACTCTCCTTTATGGTCAGTTCTATCAGACGCCAATGAAAGGTCTAGTTGAAGTCTAAGGTGTAGTCAGTTGTAAAATACACACTGCAGACAGGTCTGCTGTTCTGAAAACAAACGCCACTGTCTTCGTCCAAACATGCATCATCTTGTTGTAGGGCAAAGAGGAAAAGAATGAGTCGAGTTTCTTGTTGCTTTATTTATTGGACTAAATGGTATAAAAGAATGAGTGTTTGCTGTTGCTTTATTTATTGGGCTAAATGGGCTTAAGATTCACTCCAGGCCTTGTGACTTTGTGGAGCTAAATACACTTCATGTGTAGCCACTGTCCCTTTAAACAGTTCTCTACTGCACAAGGAAGAACTCTAAACTAAGGAAATGGGTTCCTATATATAGTTCATCACAAAAATGTTTAGAGCTCCTTATGCCACCAGGAATTATAAGGTCCACAATGCTACTTTGAAAACTGGTTTTTTCTTTAAAAAAAAAAAAGCTATTTAATGCACACTTACTCTGTATTAATATTATTTAATTCCTTTATATGTGCAAACTTACCTAATCTTCTTCATAACAACCATATGTAATAAGGCAAATGCAAGTTTTACTCCCATCTCAAAAAGGCAACTGAAACAAAGAAAAGCTTCAGAATTTTCTGTACTGCAGCCACAATAGAAAATACCATGGAGGCCCTTCAAAAAGTTAAAAATAGAACTATCATGTGATCCAGCAATTCCACTTCTGGGAATATATCCAAAGGAAATAAAAACACTAATTCAAAGAGATATCTGTAACCCATGTTCACAGAAGCCTTACATGGAAACAAGTGCCCATCAATAGATGAATGGATAAAGAAGTTGTGGCATATACAATGGACTATTATTCAGTCATAAAAAATAAGGAAATTCTACCATTTGTGACATGGATGAACCTTTAAGACTTTATGGTAATTGAAATCAGTCAGACAAGGAAAGACAAACACTGTATGATCGCACTTATATGTGGAATCTAACACAAAATGAACAAGAGAAACTCATGGAAAAGGGGTTAGATTTGTGGTTACCAGAGGTGGGGATTGGGGTTGGGCAGAACTGGAGGAAAGTGGCCAAGAGGTAAAAACTTACAGTTATTCAATAAGTAAACATTGGGGATTTAACATAGTAACACGGTAACTATAGTTAACATTGCTATATGATTCATAGGAAAGTTGTTAAGAGAGTAAATTCTAGGAGTTCTCACTACAAAGAGAGAAATTTTTTTCTTCTTATTGTATTTACATGAGTTGATGGATGTTAACTAAACCTATTGTGGTAATCATTTCACAATGTATGTAAATGAAATCATCTTACTGTACATCTTAAATTTACAGTGATATATTGACTATGCCAAAGCCTTTGGCTGTGTGGATCCCAATAAATTGGAAAATTCTGAAAGAGATGGGAATACCAGACCACCTGACTTGCCTCTTGAGAAACGTATATGCAGGTCAGGAAGCAACAGTTAGAACTGGACATGGAACAGACTGGTTCAAAATAGGAAAAGGAGTACGTCAAGGCTGTATATTGTCACCATGCTTATTTAACTGCTATGCAGAGTACATCATGAGAAACACTGGGCTGGAAGAAGCCCAAGCCGGAATCAAGATTGCCAGGACAAATATCAATAACCTCAGATATGCAGATGACACCACCCTTATGGCAGAAAGTGAAGAGGAACTAAAAAGCCTCTTGATGAAAGTGAGAGAGGAGAGTGAAAAAGTTGGCTTAAAGCTCAACATTCAGAAAATGAAGATCATGGCATCTGGTCCCATCATTTCATGGCAAATAGATGGGGAAATAGTGGAAACAGTGTCAGACTTTATTTTGGGGGGCTCAAAAAATCACTGCAGATGGTGATTGCAGCCATGACATTAAAAGACGCTTACTCCTTGGAAGAAAAGTTATGACCAACCTAGATAGTATATTCAAAAGCAGAGACATTACTTTGCCAACAGAGGTCCATCTAGTCAAGGCTATGGTTTTTTCAGTGGTTATGTATGGATGTGAGAGTTGGACTGTGAAGAAAGCTGAGCGCCAAAGAATTGATGCTTTTGAACTGTGGTGTTGGAGAAGACTCTTGAGAATCCCTTGGAGTGCAAGGAGATCCAACCAGTCCATTCTAAAGGAGATCAGTCCTGGGTGTTCTTTGGAAGGAATGATGCTACAGCTGAAACTCCAGTACTTTGGCCACCTCATGCAAAGAGCTGACTCATTGGAAAAGACTCTGATGCTGGGAGGGATTGGTGGTAGGAAGAAAAGGGGATGACAGAGGATGAGATGGCTGGATGGCATCACCAACTCGATGGACATTGAGTCTGAGTGAACTCTGGGAGTTGGTGATGGACAGGGACGCCTGGTGTGCTGCAATTTGCAAAGAGTCGGACACGACTGAGAGACTGAACTGAACTGATGTCGTTATTTCTCAACAAAACCGGGGGAAAAAAATCCCAGGATCACATGGCTACTGGCAGGATTCAGACCAAGGCTCACTGGCTCTCCGTTCTATATTCTTTACCCATTATACAAAATTGTCCCTCAACTTAAAAAGAGAATTTTACAAAAACACTTTGCTTCTCTTTCTCCTCCTCTCATCTTTAAATTCTCACACTTCCATAAACACAGAGATACCCAGCTGGTTAAGAGTTGAGTCCTTTTCTTGGAAGCAGTTCTTGGGTCTTAACTCATACTATCACTAATTGAAGAATGTCTTGAGACTTTTTTTCTCTCGTTATCAAAGCAAATAAAGAACAACAGGAAGTGAGACAAGGTAGTGTGAAGCAGGACCCATCTTGCTAATCAGACTTTATGTCAAGATTTTATATGAGAAATGGAAAGACCAGAGTAGAATGGCTTATAATTCAGATAGGCTGATGGACACAGGGGCTCCTCTTGGAGTTAATTCATTTGTCATAGGGTAGAGGTGGTAAATAGTAACCATATTATGGATATATTTTGAAGGAAAGACATGTAAGAGTTGAAAATCAATTGGTTAGAGTATGAGAAAAAAGGTAATAACCACAAAGACTTTGTTCAGAACAACTGAAAGGATGAAGAAGCCATTTGCTGATACACAGAAGCCTGTGCAAGGTATGGATTTGGAGGGAGTGCTGCGGAATCAATTGCCTCAAATTTCAGCTCAGAGTCTTAATCAGCAAATTAATCTGTCTCTATAGAAAGCAGAAAAGATGAGGGTTTCTGTAATATGCCTCATGAGTTCCTATGTTTTTTTAAATGAATTATAATCTGATAATAGGAGTGGCCCTAAGATGGCGGAGGAATAGGACGGGGATACCACTTTCTCCCCCACAAATTCATCAAAAGAACATTTCAACGCTGAGCAAATCCCACAAAACAACTTCTGAATGCTGGCAGAGGACATCAGGCACCCAGAAAAGCAGCTCAGTGTCTTCGAAAAGAGGTACGAAAAAATATAAAAGACCAAAAAAAGAGACAAAAGAGGTAGGGAGGGAGCTCTGTCCCAGGAAGGGAGTCATAAAAAGAGAGAAGTTCCCAAACACCAGGAAACACTTTCACTGCCAAGTTTGTGGCGAGCCTTGGAAGCACAGAGGGCAACATAACAGGGAGGGAAATAAATAAATAATTAAAACCCACAGATTACGAGCCCAGCAGTAACTCCCCCAGTGGAGAAGCACCGCAGACGCCTGCATCTGCCACTAGCAAGTGGGGGCTGGGCAGGGAGGTGCAGACTGCATTGCTTTTTAAGGAGCGTGACCGAATGTCCGGAGGGTAACCAGAGCGAACTAACTTGGGCTAGAAAACCAGACTGTGGGATAGCTACCACGCGAAAAGCTCTAACATAAGACACTGCCAGGACCGCGCACAGAATAAAGGATGGAACAGAATTAGCCGGTTGCAGACCATCCCCCTCCAGTGACAGGCAGCCAGAGCTGGAAGGACTGGAAGAGGGCTATCGCAGCCCCAGAGAAACATTAACTACCAAACTGCAAGCAGGTTTCTTTGCTAACTAAGACTTCTTGGGTTCTGAACAGCCATCATCCACCTGAGAAGGTGTGCCAGTTGTACACCCAGAAAACTGAGCAGCAGGGACGGGAGAGGCGATAAGTCGCAGCAACCGCGCTTGCCAAACACCTGAGCTACTCGGACCTGGGAAGGGCACAAAACGCAGGCCGAATGGAGTCTGCACTCTGAGGACTACCTGAGTGCCTGAGCCTGAGCGGCTTAGACTTGGGAGGAGCATGCAGGCCAGGGCCAGCCTCAGACGGTTCCTGGAAGAGCAACCTAGAGCCTGAGCTGTGTGCGCTGTGAGCGGGGGCAGGCCCAGTGTGGCTGAGACATTGTGAGCACATGCCAGTGTTATTTGTTTGCAGCGTCCCTCCCTCCCCACAGCAAGACTGAACAAGTGAGCCTAAAAAGTGTCTACCACTGACCCCCTGGGTCAGGGCAGAAATCAGACACTGAAGAGACCAGCAAACAGAAGAAGCTAAAACAGAGGGAACCGCCTTGGAAGTGACAGGTGCAATAGATTAAAACCCTGTCGTTAGAACCAACTACACAGGAAAGGGCCTATAGATCTTGAGAAATATAAGCTGGACCAAGGAACTATNGAGTGCTCTGCCCACAAAGATGTTACAGCCAAGTCCTGACCCATGAACTCACCCTAAAACTTCCTTTATATGTAGCCAGAACACATTTTGTTTTTCAGACTGTGGGAGGTCAGCTGCCTGGGGTTATGGAATGACAGAGATTTCCGGGAGAGGCAACCTCAATGAGAATAAAGGAGTGTCAAGTAACATACAGCTAATGTTAATCGACACCAAAGCTGGAATGACCAGCCCTCAGATGGACTATAAAAAGCCAGCAGAGTTGCACGTCTCATCAGCAGGACTCTAGTTGCCTTGGAGCCAGACTGAGTCTGAGAGTGGTAACCACTCCAGCTGTCAATAAACAGTCAGCGCCATCATCCACGCCAAGCAGGAGCCTGGTGTCCTGGAGCTACCTTCCCTCTTGTGTAAACAGCTCGATGAAATGCAGGCCAGGACAGTGTCATTTATAACAGCACAACTTGCACTTAACTTATACAGCCAAGGAGGAGTCATGAAACACACAGTATGCCACACAAATGGCCAATGAGAGGATTTTTTAAAACTTTACAAAATATTATTGACAGTTCACTGCAAAAATGTTAGAAAAGCTAAGACAAAAAATTAATCAGGGACATGTCTATCTCATTTACCATTTATCCCTAGAGCCCAAAACAATGACTGACACATAGTAGGCTATTGATAAATAAATAATCACTGAATGAAGACTAATAAATAAATCTCCAATAACCTACTCTTCATACAAAGTAGTGCATCACTTCTTAGACTGTGTTCTATTTTTGTGTGGTTTTTCACTCAATGGCATATGATGAATATTCTTTCATGTCAATAAATGTTTCATACTTCTTTATGGCAGCATAGTATTCATTTTAAGAAAATATAGTATTTTTTCAACCAATCCTTTGTAGCTGGACATTGGCCTCAGAGGCTCATTTTCTTAAAGGCACAAATACCCTATTGGTCAATCACTAAATTCTGCTGATTTTTCTTTTGTTAGAATATTAAGTTCCATGAGAATAAGAAACCTTTTCTGTATTACTTATCACTGGATCTCCAGAACGTAGTACAGTATCTCAAAATCAATAAACAATGAATAAGCAATGACACTTGTCTGTCCCCTTCCTTTAATTCCCATTTCAATGGCCCAGCTCCTGTCTGAACCCCTGACATAGCCTCTGAGCTGANAGCTAGAAGGCCCACAAAGTATCAGTCCATCATCCACCAAGAAATGATACATTGAAACAATAGGTAAAACAAGCTTCCAGTTTTTCAATACACAATCTCAGTAAAACAAACTTCCAGTCTTTCAATACACTCCTGCCAATGGCCTAGTGTCATCCCTGTATGCACTCAACCTTACTCATTTACTCAGCTATATTTCAGTTTCTGATGCCTCTTTGTCTCCCAGGTTATTAGGCTTTTGTTTTTTATTCATTGACTGGATTTATTGTTTCCTCAGAATAATGCTTGTTTTTTTCTGAAACTATGTTAACACCTATTTCTGCTCTTTTAAACCACCCTTGGTAAGATGCTCACCTGAATTTCACTCCAAAAGACCTACTACAGACTCTGTGACTTCAGCAGGTTTAATCCAGTTCCTATAAGGGGAGAATTCATATGACCAAACATTTCTTGTACTTTAAATGTTATTTCCACAACACAACTAACCAACATCTTACTTATTAACAAAGACTCAACAGCAAATTACTTAACTAAAACCTGATTAGCTGCTTTTTCTACTGATTTCCTTTCTCCACTGAGCACTATCTATACTTCCCCTAGATAACCTCATTCTATAGGTAAACTGTTTCTAAATAGATCATAATTTCTTCTACTGCACTGTTAAAGTAGAAAATAATCTAAATGATTCAAAAAGAATGGTATGTTACCAAAAATTTAGAATACTAGCATTTAAAATAATAAACACAAGATACTAGTAATTAAGATAAGACAAACTTTAAAATATTACAAATTAAAAAAACTTAAAACATTACTCCTCTCTGATCCTCCAACAAATACCATCTTCCCCTTTGTCTACTCTGTCACTTCCTGGACTGCATTACAAAAACAGAAAGCTGACATCCACTCAAAATGATGTTCCCATCTAAATGACTCATTTCACAGAAGCCTAGGGTGCAATTAACTTAAGTTTCACATAACTACAGGTAAGCTGATATCTCACTGTCACAAGAACATGATACATAAGGCTATGATGAAAAACAAAACAAAAAAATGCATTCATGAAAACTAAGGGTGATGGGGAAAAGTTCCTTACTTTTAATATGCTTGACATTAAAAAAAATTTTTTTTTTCTGTTTTAAGAAATGGATTCATGTGATTTGGCCAATACACTGCTCTGTGAAACTAATCATACCATATTTGTCAATGAAGATGAGAATATCAAACTGACTGGACCATCAGTTCAGTTCAGTGGCTCAGTCGTGTCCGACTCTTTGCGACCCCATGAATTGCAGCACGCCAGGCCTCCCTGTCCATCACCAACTCCTGGAGTTCACTCAGACTCATGTCCATTGAGTCAGTGATGCCATCCAACCATCTCATCCTGTCGTGCCCTTCTCCTCCTGCTCCCAATCCCTCCCAGCATCAGAGTCTTTTCCAATGAGTCAACTCTTCGCATGAGGTGGCCAAAGTACTGGAGTTTCAGCTTTAGCATGATTCCTTCCAAAGAACACCCAGGGCTGATCTCCTTCAGAATGGACTGGTTGGATCTCCTTGCAGTCCAAGGGATTCTCAAGAGTCTTCTCCAGCACCACATTTCGGAAGCATCAATTCTTCAACGCTCAGCCTTCTTCACAGTCCAACTCTCACATCCATACATGACCACAGGAAAAACCATAGCCTTGACTAGACGGACCTTAGTCAGCAAAGTAATGTCTCTGCTTTTGAATACTGCTATCTAGGTTGGTCATAACTTTTCTTCAAAGGAGTGAGCGTCTTTTAATTTCACGGCTACAGTCACCACCTGCAGTGATTTTGGAGCCCCCCAAAATAAAGTCTGACACTGTTTCCACTGTTTCCCCATCTATTTCCCATTAAGTGATGGGACCAGATGCCATGATCTTCGTTTTCTGAAATGTTGAGCTTTAAGCCAACTTTTTCACTCTGCACTTTCACTTTCATCAAGAGGCTTTTTAGGTCCTCTTCACTTTCTGCCATAAGGGTGGTGTCATCTGCATATCTGAGGTTATTGATATTTCTCCCGGCAATCTTGATTCCAGCTTGTGTTTCTTCCAGTCCAGCGTTTCTCATGATGTACTCTGCATAGAAGTTAAATAAGCAGGGTGACAATATACAGCCTTGACGTACTCCTTTTCCTATTTGGAACCAGTCTGTTGTTCCATGTCCAGTTCTAACTGTTGCTTCCTGACCTGCATACAGATTTCTCAAGAGGCAGGTCAGGTGGTCTGGTATTCCCATCTCTTTCAGAATTTTCCACAGTTTATTGTGATCCACACAGTCAAAGGCTTTGGCATAGTCAATAAAGCAGAAATAGATGTTTTTCTGGAACTCTCTTGCTTTTTCCATGATCCAGCGGATGTTGGCAATTTGATCTCTGGTTCCTCTGCCTTTTCTAAAACCAGCTTGAACATCAGGGAGTTCACGGTTCACGTATTGCTGAAGCCTGGCTTGGAGAATTTTGAGCATTACTTTACTAGCATGTGAGATGAGTGCAATTGTGCGGTAGTTTGAGCATTCTTTGGCATTGCCTTTCTTTGGGATTGGAATGAAAACTGACCTTTTCCAGTCCTGTGGCCACTGCTGAGTTTTCCAAATTTGCTGGCATATTGAGTGCAGCACTTTCACAGCATCATCTGTCAGGATTTGAAATAGCTCAACTGGAATTCCATCACCTCCACTAGCTTTGTTTGTAGTGATGCTTTCTAAGGCCCACTTGACTTCACATTCCAGGAAGTCTGGCTCTAGATGAGTGATCACACCATCGTGATTATTTGGGTCGTGAAGATCTTTTTTGTACAGTTCTTCCATGTATTCTTGCCACCTCTTCTTAGTATCTTCTGCTTCTGTTAGGTCCATACCACTTCTGTCCTTTATCGAGCCCATCTTTGCATGAAATGCTCCCTTGGTATCTCTGTTTTTCTTGAAGAGATCTCTGTCTGTCCCATTCTGTTGTTTTCATTTCTTTGCATTGATCGCTGAAAAAGGCTTTATCTCTTCTTGCTGTTCTTTGGAACTTTGCATTCAAATGCTTATATCTTTCCCTTTCGCCTCTCTTCTTTTCACAGCTATTTGTAAGCCCTCCCCAGCCAGCCATTTTGCTTTTTTGCATTTCTTTTCCATGGGAATGGTCTTGATCCCTGTCTCCTATACAATGTCACTCGATCATACCAAGAGTCAGTACAACACAAATGAAAAATTAGTGCCACTCTTAACAAAAAAGCATATATCCCAAACTGTTTTGAAGTATTACACAGCTTAATTTCTGACTGCCTATGCTAATGAGTATCTTTGTTAAATAACAAAAAAAAAATCAGACTTTATCCTTTAGACCTTTCTAACTAGTATAAAACTCAACCAATTTCTTTGTTTCCTTCTCTGCCATCTCTAGTGTAGAAGGAAGTGAAATCATCAAAGGCAAACAAAATCAGTTTCAATGTTAACACACAAGCTACTTCAGCTGAAATTCTAACATACTCATATAATCCATCCAGTAATCCTATTTAAGAAAGTATTCTCATTTAAGAGGAAAAGTTTCATAAAATTAAGTGACTTGCCCAAGTTGCAATTTGAAATTCTGTGCTCTACTAAAAGTGGAGATTTCTGCTTTTCAAAACAATCTCTGAGGTACAGCAAAGATAGTGCCTGAAACACAGAACTAGTTGCACAATGAACAGCTCACAGGGCAGGCAGCCCACTATACATTTCTTAATTAAATGCATTCCATTTTCAGAAAGTTTTGAACTAAATTAAAAATTAAGAACCACTGACCAAGTCAAATGTCCTCATTTTATACATAAAGGAACTGCAGAAGAAATGCCTCACAAGTGCCTCTCAACTATCAGGTACAATATTGTGTACTAGTGTGTTAGGACTGTGACAAAATGCAGACTGGGCGGCTTAAACAGCAGTTTATTTTCTCACAATTCTACAAGCTTAAAGTCTGAGATCAAGGTGTCCACAAGGTTGGTTTCTTCTAAGGCCTCTCTCTTTCACTGGTAGATGGCCTTCTTCTGCCAATGTCTTCAAAGGTTTTCCTTCTGTTTATGGCTGTGTCCTAATTTCCTGTTCTTATAAGGACACCAGTTATATTGGATTACAGCCCATCCATATCTTAATTATCTCATTAAAGGTACTACTTCCAAATATAATTACATGCTGAGGTACTGGGGGTTAGGACCTCAACATGTGAATTTTGAAGGGTCATAATTCAGCCCATTTAACACTCCACTCTCTTGCCTTTCATCAACTAATGTCCTTCTAATATGCAAAACACATTCATCCCATTCCAAGAGCCCATAAAGTGTTAGCCCCTTCTAGCATCAACTCTAGGAGGAGGTGGCAACCCACTCCAGTATTCTTGCCTAGAGAATCCAAGGGATGGAGGAGCCTGGTGGGTGACTTAGCAGCAGTAGCAGCATCAACTCTCAAATCCAAAAATCTTATCTAAATACCATTTAAACCAGCTATGGGTCAACTTGAGATATGATTTATCCTAAGGCAAAATTTCTCTTCGGCTGTTATTTAACCATGTGACTACAGACAACTTATATGCTCTCAAAATGTTTCCATTCCAAAAAGGAAAAATCAGAAAGAGGAGATGATGGATCCCAAGCAAGACTGTAATAAGGCAAGTTTCATAAGATTTTAATGTTGAATAACATTTAAAAATCAACAATAAATCATCATCTATGGCTCCATGTTCTGGGCCCACTGGGCTGGAGCCCCACCCTCTCAGGCTTGGTGCTCTGACCCCATGGTGGCAGTGGCAGCCCTGTTGACCTCTGAGCTGCCTTCAGGGTCACGGTACTCTTTTCTTGGAGGAAAACACATGCTTTCAGCCAGGTGACACACATAGCTCTACTGACTTGTCTTATAGAACCTCAGAAGTCTGACAGCCTCCCTCATTTCATACTGTCTCTGTCCCTTTCAGTCCAAGCTGGTAGTGTTTCTGCTGCCATAACCCCATCTCAGGTCCTGCTGAGATGGCTTTATGAATCCCTAAGTCACATGTCCATACTCCCTTTATCAAATGGTTGTCTAGCAACAGCCTTGATGTTGTCTCCAGAACACACTTTCTAATTTTTTGCAACATATGCATAGGCTGAGAATTTCCAAATCTTCAAAGTTTTGGTTCCACTTTGCTTAATAAATCTTTCTTCGATTATCTTTGTCCTCTTGTGTTTTAGTATAAGCAGCAATGAGAAACCAGGCCACGCTTTTAACACTTTGCTTATAAATTTCAGTTAAATATCCAAGTTTATCACTTAACAGTTCAATTTCCCAGAAACCCATAGAACACAATTTAGCCAAGCTTTCTGCCACCTTATAACATGACTGCCTTTCCTTACGTTTCCAGTAACATGTTCCTCACTTTCATCTGGGACCTTATCAGAAGCACCCTTTTCTTATTTCTTATATGCTAAGTGATAGAAGCCTTCCTGATAGCCCTCTTTCAGAGCCCTCAGCAGAATCACCTTTAATGTTCATATATCTAACTATAATCACAGAAGGGAACCTTGGCTTTTTCTAAATGAAGCTCAAAATTATTCCAGCCTCTGCAATAGCCAGTTCTAAAGCCATTTCTACATTCTTAGATATTTGTTAGAGCAGCATCCCACTTTCCAGTACCAAAATCTGTGTCAGTTTTCCAAAGCCACAAAGCATCAGTCAGGGTTGCTTAAACAACAGCAATTAACCTTCTCACAATTCCGGAGGTTAGAAGTTCAAGATCAAGGTGTAAGCAGGGCAGGTTTCTTCAAAAGTCTCTCTCCTTGGCTTGCAGATGGCTGTCTTCCTCCAGTGTCGTTAAGGTCTTCCCTTTTTGTGTGTCTGTATCCTAATCACCTCTTAAGAACACCAATCATATTGGATCAGGGTCCAATTATATGACTTCACTTTACCTTAATCACCTCTTTAAAGGGCCTATATCCTAAAATAGTCACATTATAAAATACTGGCTCAGGATTATCCAACACATGAAATTTTAAGAGGACACAATTAAGCCCATAACAAGCTGAGACTACTCATATTCACTTATTGTATGAACACTGAATACCACTCTTTCTCATTGTCCTGATGACCATGTAACTACGAACAAAACTGGTACAACCTCCGACACATGGTGCTTAAGAATAAAAGGGAGAGGAAATAATCATATACAAAATAATGAAAAAAAGGACATGAGCACATATAATATGTATTTTGGACTTCACCAAGCCTGCCTGCTACATCCAAAAAGTTTTCCTTGAAGAGTTCAAATCTGAAGGGTGAGTATGGAAAGGCTTTGTGCACATATAACTTTCCAGGAAAAAGGAACAGAATAGTACATTCAAGAAACTGAGAAGTGGCCAGTAGGGCTGGAACACAGAAAAGTATGAGGAGTAATAAAACATGAGGTTGGAAAGGAAGGTAAGGGCTACATCAACCACATTATGGTTTTTGGTCTTTATCCTAACAGCAATGGGAAGCAACTGAAAGGTTTTATTCATGATCATATTTTCATTTTACAAAGATCACTCTGGAAAAAAGGGGGCACTAAGGGTTTCTAATTTGCTGGTAATGTTCTACTTCTTGAGTAGGATTCTGGTTACATGGGTATGTTCACCATGAAAACCTACTGAACTATATACTTAAACTTTAAGCACTTTTCTGTATGTCCATTATATTTCAGTCTTCTAAGACTGTGGGAAAAAAATGGCTAGAATAGAGAAAGTACAGCTGTGGGGACCCCAGCATCAGGAAGAGATGATAATTCAAACTATTCTTTTGGAAAAACCCAAACATAACTTTTTGGCCAACCCAATACAAAGATGGCAGTCAAAAATGAAGAGACTCGAGATAATTAAGTGGCAAAATTCAAATACCCCAGTTGGTGAACTGAATATGGAGGAGGAAAGAAGGCATCAAAGACGACTCTCAAGTATTTGTTTACAAAAACAGATGGATGGTAGATCCATTAATGAAAATCCTGGAGTTCCATAGATGTGACAGTAAACAGATTCAATTTTTCAGGCTTTAAAGTAGAAATCTCAACTAGGCAGTTAAGTATATAGGCCGGAGCACGGAGGACAGGTTTAAAAAGCAAGCACCATTGGGGAGAAATACTATTAAAAGAAGGGCTTCCCCCGTGGCTCAGTGGTAAAGAATCAGCCTGCAATGCAGCAGACCTGGGTTTGATCCCTGGGTCAGAAGACACCCTGGGAAAGGGCATGAAAGCCGCCGTATTCTTGCCTCAAAAATCCCATGGACAGAGAAGCCTGACGGGCAACAGTCCATAGGGTCGCAGAAAGTCTGAAGTGACTGAGCACACGCACACACAAGGTTCTGCAGTACTATTGGCAATGGATTAGGTTCTGTGGACAGTTATGAACAGGTTATCATAGAACTTATATTCTAATTCAAAAGACCCCCAACAAATTGTATTCAACTACTATCAGGTACTGTGATGAAAACAACAGGACAGTTTAACAAGAGTGACAGAGGTGGAGCTACTTCAGATTGGAATAGTTAGGGTTCTCTGTGGAGGTGACATTGAAGTGAGACTTGAATGCTTAGAATTATGCAAGGCATTGGAACAACAGAAACAATTTAGAGCATTCCAGAAAGAAAAAAGAGCTTAGTGTTTAAAGCAAGATCAAGCTTTGCATATCTGAAAAACAGAGCAAAAGGCCAGTATAGACACAATGCAGTAAATGAAGAGCAGAGGGTACAAGACACAGTCAGGGAAGAAGCCAAGGGCCAGATCACATAGACTAAGCAGGACGGATGCAATTTATACTTTAAAAAAATTTAAGTTATAGATTTCTCTAGTTACTCTGTGGCAAAGATAAATGTGGAGAGACTACTAGGTCCTAGTGAGACATGATGAAGTCTCATGGGGAAAGTTAAGAGAAAGAAGAGAAGTGTTAAAGAAAACACAAAAATATAATCTCTAAATGACCCTAAAAGAAACAAAGTCTCAAGGCTGCCCTATTTACCTGTATTCTAGTATTTAATTTTTTGATCATAGATCACAAATCTAAAGACTACTAACAAGATTCAAAATTTCAAACAAAAGGTTCTGATACTGTTAAAACAAGTTAGATGGATGAGCCTTCCTCTCTGCCTGGACGCTCTTTCTTAGCAAGTATCAAACACCACTAATTCACACTTTGTATGTCCATGTTTCCTACATTATGAACTGCCCTATACAGTTGTTCTATTTAGATGAATGGGTCCTTAGTATCAAGAGGTTGATTGTTTTCTGGAGAAGACGTTCGATATTCAACAAATATTTATTGACTCTTTAAAGGACAAAGCTTCAAAGACAAGATAAGGAAGACCATGCTTTCACGCCCTTAAGAAAGTGAAAATTAGTCACTCAGTTGTATCCGACTCTTTGCCACCCCATGGACTGCACAGGCCATGGAATTCTCCAGACCAGAAAACTGGAGTGGGTAGCCTTTACCTTCTCCAGGGATCTTCCCAACCCAGGGATCAAACTCAGGTCTCCCACACTGCAGGCAGATACTTTACCAGCTGAGCCACCAGAGAAAGATAATCTTTCTTAGTATAATGCCTGGGCTCTACTGGTCTTTACACAGCAAAGGGAAGATGTGGAAGGAGAAATTACTACTTTTGACCACTAGCTCTCCAGCTTTAACAATTTCTTCCCTATCATTCCCCAGAACTAAATTTTTTTCCTCACTACTTTCCAATTAATTCAAAATGTTTAACCCAGGTCTATCACATTTCTTATAAATACTTCAATTTACCTATATTCAAAATGAAATGTTTTAACCATATCTTTGTCAGTGTTGCATTATATAATATTTCAATAATCTCAATCTCCTAAGATGTGTATAAGAGACAGCCAGTTTGTTGTTCCACGTCCAGTTCTAACTTTTGCTTCCTGACCTGCATACAGGTTTCTTAAGAGAGAGGTCAGGTGGTCTCATATTCCCATCTCTTTCAGAATTTTCCACAGTTTATTGTGATCCACACAAAGGCTTTGGCATAGTCAATAAAGCAGAAATAGATGTTTTTCTGGAACTCTCTTGCCTTTTCAATGACCCANGTCAAGAAACTGCAAAATTGTAGTTTGTAATTTTAACATGATGAAACAAGGTTCACAAGGAACAATGAGTTCAGTGTAACACAGAAGGGAAAAAAGTTACCTCTATTTTTGACAGAAACTTACCATCCCACCATCTTCATTAAAAATGTTATGACGTTAACATGAGGATAGCTGAGCAGAAAATGGAGTGAAGAAAAAGAAAACATGTATAGGAAAAGACTATGAAAGAAACAGTATTTCTAATATCATTAAGAAGAAAAAAGAATATGAAAAAATGTATATTTTTTTAAAAGAAAGAACTCATGATCCTTTTCCAAATCAAATTTTCTTTCATTCTGATATACTAAAAAGACTGAAGAGTCCAGAACTACAATTGAAGAGACAGTAACAAAGTTGTATAATTATAATTACTGTTGTAGGGTAAAAGTTTATCTTTACATGTCCTATCTGAGGATACAGATGAAACTGCAAAACAAAATAATAATCCAAATAAAGTGTATTTTAATAGATTGTACTGAACTTGAACACAATTTTAACCACGAATGAACAGATCATTCTTATTTTTTTCCCTTACCTACCTATAATAAAGTTGAAAGGCAAAAAGCCTAGTAGGCCATCTCAAAAATCTCTCCATCTTCCCATTAATTTACAAACAGTTCAATTGAAAAAAAAAAACCACAGAAATATTAACAACTGCACAATACCAATGAAGTCTTCAGTCATTTCCAAAGTAGATACAATGCTTTGGTAATGTGACTATATCTAATTCTAAGATTAGGGGTTAGAGTATGGCTGTGTCCGTGTTAGATAAAACAGTTTATTTTTTACACACTTAAGACAGCTTATTAAAGTTAATGGACTTCATGCTGGAAGTCCATTGTAATGACTGCAATTTTTATACCTGGAATGAGACAGGGTTATCATTCAGAGAATAAAATTTGTTAGGAGGAAAGGGAAGAAAAGGATTATTTCTAATCTAACTAACCAAAATAAACAAAATTTATCTTCTATTAAAGATAACAAAAAGTCAAAACGTTCCAAACTGACACAGTTCTAGCTTCAAAAATAACTCATTTTTTCTCTGAAGATCTCTTTTCAGAGATTTTTATGCTATTCTTTCCCTTTGTTTCTGTGTATAAATTGATAGCAAAGCTGTATTGAGAATTTTCATATGTGACATTCAAAATTGTATATTCCATTACAAAAATTAGACCATTCAGTACAATCTATATAGATACTGAATCTCAGTTTTCTAATTTTAGTTGCAAAAATCATAACTATAAACTTTTCAAGATTTGCTCTGAAATTTACAGCCAGGCAAAGCTGAAAATTGTTTAGACTTAAGACTTAGGCAATTTGAATCAACTGAACTGAATTAATTTAAATGCTGCTCAGCAAAGAAAAAAAAAGGAATTAAAATCACACACAAGACAATCACTAATTACTCCTTTCAGAATCTACTTCAACGAATTCATTTAATACTACTTCTTGCCATCCTTAGGATATTTTAAGGAAAAAAATCTGGCATACATATAGGGAAACCAATTGCTTTAATAATACCTTAATTTAAAAAATAAAACATGCAAATCTTATTTAACTGCAAAGAGAAAGAAAACCATCACCAAAGAGGATATCCATTATCTCTTAATATAATCTTTCCTTTCACAAAAATTACAGCTAACAATTTTAATGAGAAAAAAAATTTTATTTATAAATTGTACAAATTTTAACTCTAAAACTCACTAATGATCTGCTGTTCTGCTGCCATCAAATGTTTATTTTGAATGGTTATTGTAACAAAACTAAGTAATACTGTCTTTTGTTATGATGCTAGACTAAGAGGCATTACTCTATTTATAAAGGGTTGCAGACAAACACAGACATACACTCCAGCCCTAACAACTGAATTCTCAGTTATTAGGATTCAGTTAATCCTCAGTTACTGCATTTATGTTACACTACTACATGATACTTCAATAAACCCTAGGACACCTATCTCATCAAGGTACTAATACATGAACAACCACATTTCTTCAACATTTTTCCAAACAGAACATTACCAATTTTCTCTGAAAATACTTAGAAAACCAGGCTCAGAAAGTCAGACATTTCCACCATAACAAAAACTCAATTAAGTATTTTATATCCTTTGATATCATAAATTCTTTCAAAACTTACCTATATATAAAACTGGAAATTTTCATAACCTATATTATTTAGGTGAGAGATAAGCAAACTTCAAATAGTTAAATCCACCCTATCATACCATCAACAAAATACGACCCAATTTTCTGTAAACAATCTTACTTTAAAACACATAATATATTAAAAAGCTAATATTTTCTTTTAGGAAAGTGAATAATGAAAGATCAATTTAAAAAGCATCAAAAGTTCAACTTAATTACCACACAAATATTTTTATTGGCAGTATTGACATATAGAAAAATATAAATTTACTTTTCAAAAAGAATCTTTCTGAACCAGACTAGAATCTATATTGTTTAACTGAATTGTTCACCTTAGTTAAATATGATGAGTAATGCCCATTTTTTTCTTTGTGATGAAGACCAACTCAGAATGGCAGGAAGCAGCAGAGGGAGCTAGTCCATTAGGAATATATCTAAATTTTAAAAAAGAATGTCTGAATAGAAGGAAAAACTTGGATGAAAAAACTTTTAATTGGTGAATTTCATCTTTTATTGCATATTCATTTCTCTGTTCTGTTACCGTTCCAAAGTAAAAAATAACATTAGTCAGAATGCTTGAGGGAACTTTTAATTTACTCTGTCTTTAAAGAAAAAAAAATTGGGGACTTCCCTGGAGGTCCAGTGGTTAAACTCCATGTTTCCAAAGCAGGGGGTGCACGTTCCATCCATAGTCAAGGAACTGAGATCCTACACCTAGTAGTGTGGCCAAAACACAAACAAAAAAAATACAAAAAGCCCCAACAAAAACATCTTCTAGAATGTTACCTCATCACCTCAGTAAACATTTATAACTTTAAAAAATATTTGGTAATGATTAACAGTCTCTTTACTACTCAGAAATTATTAGGAGATGACATTTAATCTGCATTAAAATCTGGAAATTTATTTTATAGACTTACTATTATGAACAAGTTGCTTCATCATTTGTATCTTCCAAAGGCAATTCTCTAGATCCTCGAAATAAATCTGGCTGCTGTTCAAAACCTAATGGTACTATCACTTCTAAATAAAGTTTTATAAGGACAAAGAGAAAGGAGCACACAATATATACCTAACAGTTGTTTCACCTGTCCCAAAATTAAATCCTTCTATTTCAAAATGTCAATTTACATAATAAAATGCTGGGAAAAGCAAGCCCAAATACCAGGAAGTACTACTCTGAAACAAAAGAATTATGAAGATAGTGAATAAAGGAAACATGAACACATAATTGCATATACATTTATACATAAAACATGAATTAGTATATTTCTACTATATCATAGTTAGGATGAACAAATATATACAAACATACATGTGTTAAAACAAAATAAAATACAGTAATACTCATTTAAATGTAAACAGTACTAGAGACTACAAATAAAAATATTAACTCATTAAAGGCAATGTAATAAAGACCTTGTTAAAGTACTATGTTTAGTTTTGAGCCTTGCAATTAGTATTACTTAATAATTTAATATTAGTTTAAAAGTGATATAAAGATGTGAGAGAACATTTAAAGCTGAAAAAAAATACTAAAAAGTTTTAAAACAACATCAGAAGATTATGGGATTCACCACTTTGCTCCACACCTATAACTACCACAACACTGTTAATCAACTATACTCCATATAAAATAAAATTTAAAAAAAATATATACTGTAGGATTTAGGATAGGTTGGTTTAGGAGAAAGAAGACTTAAAGGACATGAACTATTACCATGTAAAACACATAAAAAATTTTCAACAGTTGTAATTAGCTTGTTTTTTTTCCTAAAAATGGATAAATCAAAGCAAAATGAGGATCAATTGCCCAAGAGCTTTGAAATGACTTCCATCTCGATTTAAAAATTTTAAGTGATGGAACACAATCTTACAAAAACGATAAAGTGAGATACACAGTTGTCCTTAAAGAAAAGCTAAAACCTGAAGAAGTAAAACAATCCAGAGGACAAATCTTCCTACAATTAATGCTAAGGAGCTGTCTAAAATATTTTTTACACTAGAATTATCCTGTGTTAATAGAGAAAAGCAATATACTATCAGAATAACGTGAAGAGCTTTTATAAACTATCTAGTCATTGCCCTGTTTTTCATTCCAGAATTGGGGAGTATTGGAGAGACAGGGAATGGCTTAAGAAGAAGGGTGATGAAAACGTAACTTACAGAGAAAAAACCCCTGGTGACTGATATACCTACTGTATTGGCATTTGACCAAGAATTTTGTTTTAGTAAGTGATATGCTAATTATAGCTTAGAAATACTTTACAAAGATGAATTTGCAGAAAAGCGTAATTTTACCGGTATTATGAATAGAAGAATCAACTAAAGTTCCTATAACAAGTTATTATATATTTAAGATAGTCAAAGAAAAATACTAAAGTTTCATGAAAAGTTGAATTTAGGTATGAACTATAAAACTGTCTGACATCTACAAAAGATAAAATCAGTTTAAAATTCAATTATAGAAAAACATTCTGGTTCCTACCCACTCTATTCAGGGGTCTTCATAATAACCAAAAGTATTACAACAAAAGATTATAAAAACATTTAAAATACAATTTTATGTTATAATTTTTATTTACACTTCAAAATTTAAACAACTTGCTGGGAACATCTTATGTGAGGCATCGTGGTCTTTTGTTAAAATCTGAAACTACTTAAGTTTCAAGACAGGCTCACTAATTTTTTTTAAGGGCAAGCAACAAGTGAGTTAGCTGAAATAGCCAACTTAATGATTATTTGTAACACAGACTTCATTATGTGAGCCTAAAGAGCCTCCCCACCTCTGTCTCTCCTGTGAAGGAGGAGGTCTTTGGGTGCTTTTGTGTGGCGGTTCCACTGAATTCATTACAATAGAGATGGACATTTGATATTCATAACGATCCAACATCTGAGCAATCTTCTTTCGAGACACACCATGTTTATTCCTCCTACCAAAAAAGAAAAGGATTTTAATTCTATTTTTTAAGAATGTATAGGATTAACCTATTTTAGAGTAACAGAGCAGAGTAGAGTCTAAATTACATTTTGCAAATAAATATAGTAAAAAGGCTTAAAATATCATAAATCACAGCAAAATGTTAACTGATTATCACACAGAACTAACTACTGATTCACTGAACCACTGAGTTAATGACCCCCAACTCTTAAACAACAAAATAAAAAGATTATGCAACACCATTTTGAGAATTACAGAAGAATTGAGTGGGTTTCTAGGACTTACAAAAATCAATATAAAATATGTATAACTTGTAAAAGTTATTTTTAACACATCTGCATTTAAAAACTTTATTATCAACACCAAACTATTATTAGCAATACAATTTTTATGTATCTCACAAACATAGTATTGAATGAAAGAAACTAGAGACAATGACTATATACTGTGTAATCCTATTTATTAATATATAAACTTTGAAAGAAACTAAACTATGGTGCTAAAGTGAAGGATTTTTTTTAAAAGCAAAAAAAAAAAAAAGCTTTAAGGAACAGCAAGCAAGTAATTGTAGGGAACTGTTACCAGGAAAAGGAATTCAAAAAACTTCTAAAGTGTTAGTAAAGCTCTCATGACACGAGTAATAGTTAAATGAATATCTGACTTATGAGAAATTTGTTAAACTACATATTTTTAATGTACTTTTCTGTGAGTTTAATTTTGACAGCAAAAAGTGGTTTACAAATTATTCTTGTCTCTCAAAAAATTTTTTAAAGAATTTAACCTTTGTAGTTTTCTGTAACTTGAGTTGGACATGGCAAAACACACAGAACATATTTTACATTTATTAAGTTCTAGAATTACTAAAGCTAACTCATCTTCCCAGAAAAATGACATAAAAATCTGTCAAACTATACTAGATAGCAGTTAAATTGACTTTATTTTGTAAAGTTATTTTATATTAAGAATTATAATAAGTTTCAACAGTCTCAAATGCAAATAAAGCCTAACTGTACAACACTTCCATTAACTCATTTATTCAACACAAGCCAAGTATCTTTAGTTTTTATACTCTCTCTTCTTTCTACCTGAGGAACAATAATCACACAGAGGGCAGGCAAAGAATACCAGATATTAATAATATCTACCAGTTTCTTCATAAATTTGATTTGGCATGCAAATTAGAAAGGGAAAGAAAGATAACCAAAGGAATAAAAATTCAAAGATACAAAAGGAATGAAAGGCAAGGAGGAAAGAAAGCAGTTGAATACCATACACAGAATAACGGTTTTAAGCAGAAGAGGGAAACGTGGGAGAAAAAAATGGTCTTAAAAAGAGAGGTGACGGTTGCACAACTCTGTGAATATACTGAAAACCACTGAATTGTACACTTTTAATGGGTAAATTGTAAGGTATGTGAGTTAAAAGATGTCACCAAAGATGAGGTAGGGGGAGTGAAAATGAAGAAAGGAAAAATGATTTACAGTCAGGAAAACCAGGGGAAATGGATAAAGGTAAACACAAATGGAACATCAGGGTTGAAAGTAATACAAGACCACAATCCCTCACAAATCCTGAAATCTAAAATACTCTGAAAATTCAGTTTTCTGTTGACTCATACAGAAGCAAAGTCTAACCATGCCTGTACTCACATGGCAGCATGATCTACTCAGAACATTAAACCGTGTAAATTTTTCTCATCTGAATAGACTGACCATTCACAATCTGCTGCAGAAACACTAAGATGTTTGATTATGCCATGCTGCCCCAAACTCTTGCTATGACCATTCACAATCTGCTGCAGAAACACTAAGATGCTTGATTATGCCATGCTGCCCCAAACTCTTGCTAGGAGTGCTAACAATTAGGTACAGACTCTGTATTAGCTTTCTAAAATTAAAAAAAAAAAAAAAATCTGAATTCTTAAACACATTGATTCCCTGAATCTTGATTACAGGATAACGGATATATTGCAGTAAAGATGGAAAAGGGCAAGAGAGAAAAGCATCAGGTAAAAAGGTGATGGGATCTAAAATGGGAAGATGAAGTTGGAAAGGCAATGCAGAAAAGTGGCCTAGCTAAAAAGCAGAAGTCTTAGTTTTTCTCTCAGTTTTCTGGATCTCCACTAGCATTCAATAAACTGGGAACCAACACAGGAAGTCACATAAGAAAAAAGTAACAAACACACTTAACAAAGAACATTTAAGGAAATGTAATTCTGCAAAGAGCCCCAAACAAGTTGCATTTAAGTCAATGCTCCTCTTAATAGAAAGTGAACCCACCTCCAGTGTCCTCGCCTGGAGAATCCCAGGGACGGCAGCACCTCGTGGGCTGCCGTCTATGGGGTCACCCAGAGTTGGACATGACTGAAGTGACTCAGCAGCAGCAGAGTAGTAATAGTCCCTATTCATAGGTATCAAAGATTTAACAAACAAAAGCTAGTAAAGAAATTGATCATGAAAAGGAGAAAAGAAAGAAAAAAAAAAGTAAGAGATTAAAATTTTTTTTGAGTGCCTTACTTTTCTAATTCTTCAGGATCAAATTTCCACCAAGTTTCAGGTTCATGAAACTCTACTCTGTATCCTTTTCCTATGGCCTACACAAAAGAAAGGAAGAAAACAAAAACCCAGAGAATACTTCTTAAAGTAAAAAGATGGAAGACATATAAATTTCACTTAGACAATACTTCTCAATTTGCTCAACCAAGAAAAATTTACCTTTAAAACAATATGGTTTATAAAAATTTTAAGGCTACTTAACAGTCAAATTCCAATCACTATTCTCAAGTCCAGACAAAACTAACAGGTTGAATATACTGCTTAATAAGCACCATTCTCAATTTTTAAAAAATTAAGCAAATGGACACACCTCTTTAGAGAACAAGGACAAATGTTTTAATAGTAAACATCAAAGTAACTGAAATTTCAGAATCTGAAAAAAACTGAAAAGAATAGAAAAATTCTCTCATATCTCATATTTACCATTTCCACATATGGTTTCATTTCCCAAGCTTGTGTATTAGTGTTGTCTATTATGACTGGCGATCTCCCCTGATTGATAGCTTGCTTTGCTGAAATAAAAAATAAATTTAAAAAACAAAAAACAGAACTATTAGATAAAAATATATAAAATAAAATTTAAACATTCATTAAGCAATTTTCTACATCCCTGTACTTAAAAACAAAACTATGAAATCTCTAGAGTCAGTTCATGGAAATAAAAGGACTCTGCTAGATTAAGTGGAATTAAGAGACATAAACACATGTAATGGGTTTTCTTCGGACTGAATGTTGGTTTTGAAAAACTAGCTGTAAAGGACATTTCAGGGGAAATATTCTGTTGAATTTACAGTTAATGAAGACTTCAGTCTAGAGCTTTCATTTACAGAAAATGTAGGGGCAAGTTACATCTGAATATGGTCTGAGTATGAAAAGAGAAACATTTAATGATATGGAAAGATGGAGACTTTTAACAGAAAATGGCAATTTACAAGATAATATGTAACTGATTTCATTTTGGGCAAAATATAAAGATGTGGAAAGTTACTAAGACACCAAAAGTTGTCTTCTATAGGTAAAATTACCAATAATTCTTTTGAAATAAGAGACTTCGGTTAAAAAAAAAAGTGCTATGGATTTATCACTACTTACATCCTAAGCAACTAAATTTCACAGTTCAACTGACTTTGTGGATATTTCTTAGGACAATGATTTCTGAAATTGGGAGCTGAGCTACAACAGAACTTTTCAAACTATATCTCCCTGTCTCTATGCCGTTGATTCCCGTATGAGGTGAGAATTATTTCACAATGATTCCTGTTAATGACAGGCAAGACAATTAAGAGCCCATTATAAAATTTATATTATTTTATTTTACAGAGTTCCATCATTTATGAGAGAGATTCCATTTAAGACTGTTCTCACAGAAAGCAGAAGAGCAGTGACTTGGATGGGGAGGAAGGAGGCTAGTGGACGGTATCCACCCTTTGGCTCTGTCTCCATCCTGGGCGTCTGCTCAAGGATCACCCTCTCATGCTTCTGACCTCTCTGACCTTGGCCCTCGGGGGACCTCCTGACTTGGCTGTTGTCATTCCAGATTCATGTATCATGTCTCTTCCTAGAGAAACCTGAGATTTCCTCAGACTGGAAGCTGCAGATGCTCCAGGAGCAAATCAGTTAGTGCTTTGAATTTACCTAACAGGTTATTTAGCATCACTCCAAAAGAGTAACACAGATTATCTCTACAGGTGGGGCTACAGCTGTTGGTTGTTGCTTAGTGGCTAAGTCATGTCCAACTCTTTTGAGACCCCATGGACTATAGCCTGCCATGCTCCTCTGTCCATGAGATTTCTCAGACAAGAATACTAGAGTGGGTCGCCATTTCCTTCTCCCCACTATAAAATTTAAAAGACTGAGGCAAAATGCAATGATATGTAAGTTTTGCTGGGATTTAGAATTCAAACCACTAAGTTTCACATAATGAAAACATTTATACAGATGTCTAAAGGAAGATAGAATTTTAAAGGCTAAGTAATAATGACTAATGTGGAATGTAAATACATATTTGGGAGATGTCTCCAAATATTAAAAGAAAGTTACAATCTGGGTCACAAACAGGATACCAAGATGCTATCAATTCCCACTGCTCCACCCCAAACAGTGATTATACTTTCATTAAAATAAAAAATATTAAAGTAATTTTCCTAATGTCTAATAGACGGGCTTACACCTCTAAGAAGTCAAGTTCTACAAAAGGAGCTTATTAACCAAATAAATCTCTGATTTGCAGGAATGGAGATATTATTCTCTTTTCATGAACAATTATCATCCAATACCACATTCCAGTACACTCCAGGAAAATAAAGGTCCTAAGAAAACAACGTCTGAATACTCAAAGTCATTTTCTCAAACAAATTAACCAGGATACTCTAAGAAAGAGAATAACAACATCTTGGAGATATTTTAAATTTATAAGCAGTTAAAGATGAATTTAGATTCTTCTGATAAACATGAGGCAGACTGATATTCCCAGAATAATGACTGGCACTTAAAAGTATTCAATAAATGTTTGTAAATTAAATGTAATGCTCACAACTTGCAAAACGTCTAGTGATTGCCAGTTATCAATACCTTGAAAGGGGTCAAACATTACCTTGGAAAAGTCCACACTTACTATACTAATAAAACCAGTGGTTTATCTAGACACCAATATGTTCAGCAAGTATAAATCACATGACAAAAACATTTAATAAAATAGTCTAGTATTGCAGAAAGGAAAAACATGTCCCACACAAACAAGCTTTCCAGTTCACCAAAGATATACT
Organism: Neotragus pygmaeus; assembly: GCA_006410875.1. Classification (NCBI taxonomy): domain Eukaryota; kingdom Metazoa; phylum Chordata; class Mammalia; order Artiodactyla; family Bovidae; genus Neotragus; species Neotragus pygmaeus. The sequence continues at coordinate 540,333 of SJYV01022705.1, forward strand.
GCCTCATTCCCCTTATCATCTACTTCTGTTCCTCTTAACTCTGGGCCAATAACTCTAAGCATTTTGGGGAACTGCCAGTATGATCCTTATTTGACTTAGGCAGTAACACTGCAGCATTTTAAAAAATAAAAAAGAATTTTTAAAATATTTTTTTAAAAAATAAATATTTGGAGAAATCCTAGAATCAATACTAGAAAACAGTCTTAAAATCAAACTTATCTGACATTTAAACTTTTTATTCAAAAATATCATCACTGAAATTCCTTACTTTGAAAATTGAGAATTAGAAAGAAAAGCATTTATGCTGCTTTTCCTGTATATACTGTACTTCAGGGTAACACTAGTTGCTAGTTCTAGGTAAGAGGACGTTCCTCATTACAGAAGAATTCTAGCTACTGAATACAGAAGGAATGACAGACCTAGAAAAATCATTTTGCAACTTTAATGAAATAACTGATTAAGGAAACAATTCATTCTTGAATAAAACAGGGAGCAGACTGTCCCTCTTCAGCTACTGATCTTAGCATCACTAAAAATGGGACAACCGTTTACTTACAAAGAAAAAAAAGGTTGAACCAAATAAATCCTACAAGTTAAATGATTACCACAAGGAAGTAAATAAGCTGTTCATTGTAATTGCTCTACTCCAGGTTTAAACAATGTTTCATCATCAATGCATTCTTAACTTTTAAAAAAGAAATCAGATTATAGTATAATATAAGCATGTACCTACACAGTTCTAGATTAATAGTTTACAATTCTGACTGTAACATTAGAATATCTAGGAAACTTTCAAAAAAAACCACCAATGTTTAGATCCACTCCAGAACAACTAGGGGCTTCCCCAATGGCTCAGTGGTAAAGAGTCCGCCTGCAGTGCAGGAGCCTGGGAAGACGCAGGTTCGATCCCTGAGTCAGGAAGATCGAAGGACATGGCAACCCACTCCAGCATTCTTGCCTGGAGAATCCCATAGGCAGAGGAGCCTGACAGTCCACAGGGTCGTAAAGAATTGGATATGACTGAACTGAATGAGCACACGCAAGCACATCAGACTAACTAAACCAGAATCTCTGAGGCTAACACTTGGGCATGAGTTTGAAAAAAAAAATCCCCAAGTGATTCAAATGTGCAGCCAAGGTTAATAACTATTACTCCAAAATTAAAGCAAATTGACCCATGTGCCTCTAAAAAGTGTATTAAGTAATTTTTTTTCTATCAGTGAAAAAAATGTTTAATATTCATAGACATTAAGCTTTAAAAAATATTAGCATTACTCGAGGAAATAACTTTTGGTAACACATACCAAAAATATCTAAGTTTTCTGAATTTGTTCATGAGGTAGTATCAGAAGTTTTCTGAATTTGTTCATGAGGTATAAAACAGTATATCAAAACATCCTATACTTCTATTGTACTGGCTTATGTATACTATCTACAGTTTAAAAAATATTCTAACTACATTCTCTGATTTTCACCTCAATCAGGTAGAGTAAGTATAATTATCACTAATTCTAAGAGATGAAAAACTGGGTCTCAAAGCTCTTTTGATGGCTTGTCAAAGTCATCTAGTTGGTAAAAAGGAAAAAAAGTCACGAATAAAAATTCAGGTATTGTGACTCCTAGTCAAATATTCTATCCCAGGAGACTTGGCCCAAAACAAACCTCTATTCTGGTTCCAGTCATGGGCATCACCAAGTTGATTAACATTATACCTGTACCCATCTTGATGGTGAAAATAGTCATCAGTGCTGAACACAATGCCATCACGACTCTGACCAAGCAGAATTCTGTTAATAAAAGAAATCATAAAGGTGCCATTTATAAAATCTATAACCATCAGAAATAAGCCACATAGGAAAGATTATTAAATGAATAGCTGGTACATATTTGTAAATATATTGCAGGCAGAACAGCACAGGAGTTGTACCTTAAAAAGCTTTCAGATTCCAAATATCACTTCACACTTAAATCTACATAATAGCCAGTAATAAAAACTTTTTAAAGTGATTTCTATATTGCAACTTTTAAAAACACTATTCAATTTCAAAATGATGTCAACTTTCCACGTTTTAACTTTAGTGAATTTGTATTTGGTGTCTAAAATTGCCTAAATTTAATGCAATAGGTAACCTAAGACAAGCAAGCTTAACGAAGCAATTCATCTGGGGAAAACTACATTTGGCTCAAGTTAAGTTTTGATAGCTTTGATATACTATTTCTATAAAGCACAAACATGCATGACCTGAAAATGGGACTTGAGGTTTAAGGCTGTGAAACAGTCAATGATCCTCCAGAGTATAATCATGTTTTTAATTTTTAAGAGATTAAATTACTAAATGAAATTAACTACTAAATACTGAACAAAGAACACACTCTCAGAACAAGTCGGTGGTAATCAAGGTCTGTTCTCACGATTTACCACCTTTAACTTCTAAGCACAGAGAGACTGACAAGTGTTCAGTGTAAGAGAATTCCTATAACCAGCAACTCATGAAAGAGATTGGAGATGTGCTGAGAAAAGGGAAAAGACAGTAGGAACAATTTGGATCCAACAATAACAAAAAATCCGCCTGCAATGCAGGAGACCCTGGTTGATTCCTGGGTCGTGAAGATCACCTGGAGAAGGGATAGGCTACCCACTCCAGCATTGGCCTGGATTCCATGGACTGTATAGACCATGGAGTCGCAAAGAGTTAGACACAACTGAGGCGACTTTCACTGTATCTCCCCTCCTTCAAACATTAGGCAGTTGGATTATCATTGTATTGGGCTTCTGAGGTGGCTCTCGGGGTAAAGAGGCTGCCTGCCAATGCAGGAAACTTAATAGATGTGGGTTCCATCCCTGGGTCAGTAAGATCCTCTGGAGGAGGGCATGGCAACCCACTCCAGTATTCATGCCTGGAGAATCCTGTGGACAGAGGAGCCTGGCAGGTCACAGTTCATGGAGTGGACTGAAGTAACTGAGCATATATAATTCTATAATCTCTTTTTGAGAAGGGGAGGGGAGTAGAAAGTGGTGGGAGGGTTGATATTGTCCTGGGATGATTCAAGAATAATTCCTAATAAAAGTAACAAAGAATTTCAACTATTAAAATAACAAACATCTCTCCCTTTCTCAGATAAAACTACATACATTTTATATGAAAATAAAATCATATATAAATGTAAAAAATGTACTGTATACTTTCACTTATAGAATTCTGATTCAAATTACTTTAAACAAACCAAAGTAAATGGTTTATCATGTTGAAGTTGGCAGAAACCAACAACTCTGTAAAGCAATTATCCTTCAATTCAAAACAAATCTTAAAAAAAAAAAAGGAAATGGTTTAAATTAATTGTTTGAGGATAAAGCTGGATTTCTCTTTGAACTGGCCATGATCTTCCCAAAATATACCATCTAACATATTTGGCATCCTATTTGTTTGTAAGTGATAAAAAATGCCACAATATTAGCATTCCAAACCAAAGCTCAATTGTCTAAAAAAATTTTGATCATAATCAACTAGATGATAGATACCTAGTTATGTTTAAAAGTACCAGAATCCTGATACTATCTTTCCTAGATAATATATATTTCTTTTTTTTTCCCCCCTCTGTTCTACTACTTTACTAGCAGGTGATCTTCTAGATTTAATAATACCATACTACAAGAGTATAGGATCTTCTGTAGTCAAGAAATGCTTAACCTCTTCCAAAAAAAAAAAGTGAGGAGGAAAGGGATAGTAAATCAACTTATATCATTAAACCATGTCAACATCAAACATGAGCAAATCTCAATGAAGAATATCTTAGGCATATAAATCATAACTACAGCAAATAATTTTAGCTTGAGGAGACTTTTTCCTCCCAGACTGCTCATGCATCATTTCAAAATTCCCTGACTTATCTCAAAAATATGTTTATCAATCTAGATATATCTAATGTCATATCAACCATCTAAACCAAAAGTAAATTATTTAAGACTATCAGTATTTTCAAAATTCTTAGTCAGATTCTATTAGAACCCTTCCAAGTTACAACAGTGGATTCTCAGAATGCCAAAATTTAGACTTTTGAGAAGTCAAGTATACAATAAAAATTTCAGATTTGGTCCCACTGGCCCCTTGACTTGTATTTTTTCAAAATAGCTATCTTTCTGAAGACCTAGTATGTGCCAAGCATTTTATACATATACCTCCATGATTCCATTTAATCCTCACAACAACCTTGCCAATGTGGTATTAAACAAATTCAGAAATGAAAATAATTTCAGAAATCAGGCCACCAAAATCACATAAACAACGGTGGAAGAGCCAAAACCAATAGCTCACAACATCCCTGCCTCCTAGTGTCCACACCCTTGGATAATCCCCTCAATTGAGGAGACCTTACAGCCTACAGATAGCAAGAAACTGAGGCCTTCAATTCAATAGCTCACAGGGAAATGAGTCTTGTCAACAATTCTGAGAGATATTCCCTGCAGGTCTTCCCCAAGACAAGCCTTCAGACCAAAACACAGCCCAAGGCAACATGGTGATCATAGCATCATTAGAGACCTTGAACCAGAGGTATCCAGATTCCTGTCCTTCAGAAACTGTGAGACAATATATGTTTATTGCTTCAACAAGTCAGCTTCAGGGAACTTTGTAACACAACCATTGATAAAAAATTTACTCTGTACTTACCAATCTTTCACTTGAGTAACAACAAGTGAGCTGTATTTTTTAAATGTAATTTTGAGAGTCCTACTCCCCAAAATGGTCTGCTATATACAGAATCACTGTAATTTTCCTGCTTTTTTTTTAATTTCTAAGAACCATATGTTTTCTATAATACATCATATATATTTTTAAAATAGAAATGATTAAAAAAAAAACCAACTCTGAGTAAAACTGATAGGGCATGAATTCTTTACCTCCATTTGTACTGAGTGGCCTTGCATACCCTCTGGCCCAGGACTACTGGGACACTTCATTCACCAAATACTCCTTGAAAGAAGAAAAAATTACCCTACATAAGAAAAAGTCAATCATTCCTCTGGAGTTTAAACTGAGAGCTCTTCCAACAGAAGGGGAAAAAAAAAATCTCTTCCTCTCTTCAAACTGTTGTGTTCTATGGCTGCTATAACAAATTATCACAAACTTGGTGGCTAAAAACAACACAGGTTTATTATCCTACTGTTCTGAAGGTCAGATGTCTGAAATCAGTTTCATTAGGTTAAAATCAAGTTGTGGTCAGACTAGCACTCCTCTAACAGCAACCTACGTATCCATCTTGACTCATGGTCCCTTCATCATCAAAGCCAGCAGAGTAGGACTTTCTCTGACAAGTACTTAAACTATCTTTTATTCCTGATCAACTCCAGACATTTTGCTAATATGATGAAATTACTGCTTCTGATAATACTCTCACTGGTGAAATCTGTAGCATAAACGAATGTGGATTTGCTGAAGTATTTTCGATTTATGCCTCCTCCTTGCAAGAACACAGTATAAGAATCTAGCAAAATCTTTAGCCCACAACCCTAAGAATGATACCCCAAATTTGATCCCTAAATGGTCTTAAGACCAACCATGGAATCAAAGGATTCAGTTTGGCTGATTGCCAACTGCAACAGCAACAAAATTCTACCTCTTGAATATTGCTGAATTCTGCCTCAAATGAACCTTTCATCAAAAAGCGATCAGTTTACCTAAGAGGACAAAGAGCTGGCACCTTGTCATACCTACAGAAGTAGTGTGAACTGGTTTGCACAGGTTTATTTGTAAATATTTAAAGTCTGTACTTGTATTCAAATTTAATGTAAGATTGGTTTCATCAAAATCTGTTCGTGAAGTTGGTAAACACTAAGCTTCTGCCACTTGTAACCAAGTTGGCTTAGGTCAGTTATCAGTAAATAAAATGATAATGCTGTCTTGAGGGTTGAGATGAGAAACCAAAATATCGAAAGTGGAGGCAATTAAGAAAACCTCTAAATAAGTAAAATCCTGAGAAAAATGAAAGGACACATATTATGTCTCCTGCAGTGGAGGGCAGGGTACTAGTTCAAGTACACAAGGATATGAAGAAGTAGGTAAAGACTAAAGGAAGAAAGGGACTTGAATACTATATCCCAAAATAATTTGAAATTTATCTAACTCACTATAACTCATTATCACATATCAATACTAAACAATGTTATATTTTAATTTAGTGCCCCAAATCAGTTCAACTCTGATCCTCCAAATCTTTACTCTTTTTTTCAAAGCTCATTTGAAAAGCTAAATCCTACATGAAACCATTCCTCACTAGAGAATATGTGGCTTCATATTCAATCCCAAATAACCATTCCTACTTCACTCAAAAAAGTGCTGATCTAAAGAGATACTTCTGCTGCTTTAACCAAGCTATTCAAAGCCACCAGTCAGGTATAGAGCAAATCATGTGATAGATATTAAAGTGAAGGATTAGGTAAGAAACACTCTCATTTACATCCCCACTTTGATCTCTTACCAGTTTTTATAACTTCTCCCAAGTCCTTTAACCTGAACTCATTTTTTATTAGCCTCTGCTGCTTCTAAAAAGTGAAAAGGCTAATCCATCTTCCAAGATGGTTATATACAGAAGTACTTTATAACCTAAAAACAACTTCTGTCCTTATTACACCTAATTTCTCAAATAAAGAAATATACACGGGGTCGCAAAGAGTCAGACATGACTTAGTGACTGAACAACAACATATTAAATATAGTCACCTCTCATCTCCCACTACAATTACATCTCCTTGAACTTCTACTGAATTGCCACTACACTTGACTCACTTTCAGTTTCAACACACTCCAATATGTTGTTCCAAAGCTAACCCTTTTTTTTATCACATTCTATACCAGAGGCCCTCACCAGAAGATGCCTTCCATCCAATTTCCAACCATCTCTTTTCTGATATTCCAAATCTAGAAGAACACCCACATTTTTAAGACTTCATTCTTAATTTCTATCCTTTCTAAAGAAGGGTTGAAATATCATTTTCTCTACAAAATTTTCACTAAAAAGGAATCAAAATGCAGACTTAAAATTCATTCATAAAATCAGTTTACAATCTAGCTTGAAATGTCTAAATAACTTAAAATCTTTCTCTAATTTCTTGCTTCTGAAGAAATATTGTTTAAGTTTTTTAGACTGTCTTGTAAATAAATTATTTACAAAATAGTTCCTTGGACTTTTTTATCATCACCCAAAGACACCAAGTAAACTCTTTTCCCTCTTATCTAGCATAAACCTCGAATCATCCTATATAAACTACGAAGAATCTGTATTGTTTTTCACAGCTGCACAAATGTGTTTGACTGCATCAACACTTTAAAAATGTAAACAAAGACAGGGATTTGAAACATTTCACCACACAATAAAACATCTTCAGTTCTAACTCACCTAATTCCAGATAGTGCTCACTTCAAACTCTTTAAAGAAACTGCAAAAAGGTTCCCTCCATCAACAATGGTACGAACACAACACAGTTTTTGAAGCAAGCTCAAAATTCCTCTCCTTGGGTTATCTCACTTGCTTCACATAATAATTCCAGAAAAATAAGTATTATTCATTAATGGCGAAACCTGTCCAAGGTCACAAACTGAAATAACTAAGTCAAAGCTCAAGTTTTCTATCCATGAATCCAACTCTTCTTGAATAGCTGACTTGAAGGGCAGCACAGTTCTCAAATAGCATTTGCTTTCATCACAGCCATTATTTCACATGGTGAATCTATTTTTAAAGTCCTTAACAGGATCTTAATATAAATATGTATGTCAATTCTTTCCTCTATCAAAAAACATCTTTTAAAATATTTACCATCATATGTCATTCTCAAGTATAACAAATTAAAGATTTTTTACAAGACACATAAAAGCATTTGCCATTGATTACAACTATCATGATCTTAAAGTAATAAATTACCAAGTATTCACTTGGTATCCTTTACTTACCGAGACAATGTTGTTTTCCCAGAACCAGGCAAACCTCTTAAAAGAATAAGTAACTTCTGCAATTTATGTAACTTTTCCTCTTCAAACTGCTGGTTTATAAACCTGTCTGTTCCATTACACTCGTCCACAGAAGGATCTTTCCAGTACCCTTCACTGGTTTCACAGAAACCATTACTCGCATACCCATCTTGCACACTGTAGACATTTCTAGAGGGATGATCACTACTGGTAATATCACTGCAGTCAATATATTCATTGTTCTCATCAAAAGTCAAACAATCCCAGTTGGCATGACAACTATTTACAAAATATCCATTCTGCATCTCAAAGTCATCCTGGGCATGGAAAATATTTGATGGTGGATTTGGTGGAACACTGAATCTTTCAATATTTAAGTGACAGTTAAAATTGGGAAGATGAGGGTCTTGTGGTACTACAAAAGAATGCATTGCTTGCCACTCAGGCCTGAAGGAAGTAAATGAATTGTCACAAAATGTAGGTATCACTTGTCCATTACAAGGATATTTACCTGGCTCATTCCCCATGCACTGTTGATAACCACAATGTGGTTGAAGGCCATTACTAAGATATTTTTTCTTTTCTTCTTCAGATTTTAACAGATCATTATTAAGGCTCTGATAACATGCAATAAGTTGTTTCTCAGAGGGTTCGGGTTCCTTACAACTACTTTCTGAATCATCTTTTTCTTTCTCAAGCTCTTCAATTTCTTTGTAAAACTGGAACAATTCATTGTCAATCTCTGATGTTTTGGAGTTAAATTTCTGTTTCTTTTGTTCTCTTTTGCCATCTCTACCACTGATTGTGTCTGCTTGATTCCTCCTGTCATTACGTTTTTTTTTTTCAGGGGGTTTGTAAATGGGACCTATAAATGCTTTACTTGTGCTATATATCTCATCATCTGTGGATACCAATGGAGGATGCATATCCTGTACAACTTGTGAATCAACAGACTCAATAACATCCAGTCTGTCACTAGGCATCCCATCATGGGCAGGTTTCAGCAAATCTGTAGTTTGGGTTTTGTCCTCCTGAGGATAACTATGTCCTCTAACATTAGTGATGGTTACAGGGGTCCAATCACTTCCAGTTTTCTCTTGCTTTCCGTAAAAATTACCACTACCATGATAGGGGTAAACATATGCCTCTTCAGTAGACTTTAATTTCTTGGAGCATGGTTCACTTAGTAGTTCTTCCTCATGTCCCATGGATTTAGCTTCAATTTCACCATAAGGCATCTGAGGAGCAAATCACACAACTAATAACTAATACTTTAAAAAGCTAAACAAAAATTTCCTCAGAAACAATAGAAAAAAACAATTTGATATAAGCATTTTAAAAGAATTTTCACAAAACACGAAAATTTTAAAGTTGTAATTTTATAACCCTGTACTACTGTTATGACATTGTGATTTAAAGCAGGAGTTTCACCGAAGATAAATAAACATCCTCTTTTAAAGAAAGTTATATCTCCTATTTAATCTAACTGATGTATTTCTGAATTCAAGAACCTAAACAAAAACTTAAGCAAGCCTGGAAAGCTCAATCAGTAATACACATTTCGATGACACATATATACAATCGTGGACTAAAAGGGAGAGTAAGTGTGCCAACCAAAATGACACATATACAAACTGGGTTGTAATAAACAGTATCATAAATGGCTTGCTGTTTAAAACCACTAGGTCCTTAGCAAACCTCACACAACCACAAGTGTTAGCAATCAAACATCAGATTAAGTGAAATGTCAGTCTTTATAGGCCCTATTCTTGCGAGGAGAGTAAGTGTCTCAAACTGTGTGTATTACATTAATTTTAAAGAAAAAAACAGTAACTTAAGTTGTCCTGAGAATGACAGAAATATGTGATCTTTAGAAATCTGGCAACTCCCCAAATCAAAGCCTTTATCTTTTCCAGATGGTTCGTCCATCTCGTAAATAAACTCTGCTTCCCTTGAAAAATTTTGGGGACCCTGAACAATACAATTCAAAAGCCTGTTTTGGTCAATACTTCATTCCGCCCGCTCTCTGGTCTTCCCTTCTCTAATACGAGAGCAAAAGGAAAGGGCAAAAACACGAGTGAGACAGGACGGCCTCAAGGGGACTGGAAGAAAATACACCTGAAGAGAACGCCAACCTCCCAGAGACAGGCCCCTCCCGGGCCGCTTCTCAGCTTCTCATTTCCTCATTATAAACAGCAGAAAATTCCCGGAAGAGAAAGGAAAGAGGCCTATACACAACCTGAACCCTAAGGCCTCCTGACCTCCAAACAGAGTAGCCCGGGCAAAAGGGCTTCACCCAATTTCTCTGTCCCATAGGAGACACGTTCAGGTTCTGTCTAGGGATTCCAAAGAGCTCCGAGACCCAAAGGTTCACTCCCGGCTTCTCTTTACGGCTAACCTAAAGGGTTCAGTCAAGCGCCGGCGAGAAGCCAAGCCACTGAAGGAAGAAGAAAGAAACTGAAAACCACCCCCACCACAACCCCACCTAGCTTAAAATGATCTGTTTACTCACCCTTTACCACAGTTCTACATTGACCTCAAAACAGTAGGTGAAAGAAGCGCGGAGACCTTCCCCAAACAGATACCGGGCGGGACTGAAAGCCCGGCCCTAAGGAGCCGAGAAACCAGCCGCCACTCCGTACGCAAGATGGCGACCACCTCACAGTTACCCCGGCAGGAATTACGAATTCGCGCCAAGGCATTGTGGGAAACGAAGTCCGGAATACACGCCCAGCCTGGAAATCTCAACGTCTCCCAGAATGCATTGCTTCACATACGCGCTGAGGACAACAGGCGAAGGCCGGAAGTAGTTTTTACATTGGAGGCGGGACGTTGTTTAGAAATACCAACTTCGGCTAAAACAGGCATCGACCTGGTCTGGTGTTCACTCCTAAATGAAAAGACACTGTGAGTGCCGGACACCCAAAACAGATACATAAGCTGTTCTGAGTACATGCTTTAAGGCTTTCAGGGATACTCAAAAACTTTTCAGAGAGGTCTTAACATTTCACCTCGCCAATTAGGCTTACTAACGTTTCTACGAAAAACCAGTCAATGACTAGGTACATGTTTTTCTGTCCAAGAAGAGAATCACTGCAGCAGAGCCTTGATAACAGATAAAAGTACTTGTGATAAAATTACTTAAAATGTCATAGTTGTATTTTGTTTTGCGAACCATTTTCTGAGCCTTCTCGTTAAAACTGTCAACTTGTGGAAAGCGCTTAGAACAGGGCTTGGTAAAAGTAAGTGCTATATAAATGTTTGTTAAATTAGAAATAACCACAAACCGAACAACTGGCAGTCCTCTGCTCAGGGCCCCTTTTCTCTTCCCACCGTCTCCCCACTCTCTCTAGACCCACTCTTTCACCTGCAGGGAAACTGCTAATCTCTTCACAAGTATTTAAATACGTATGTAAGTAAACCCGTTGCCATAGCGTTTTGATTTATAAATAAAGTAGTTAAAATCACAGTCTCTAATGTTTGCATTGGATTAACAGAGTTATGACCAAGAGGGCTCACCAAGAGCAATCCATCCCCTTACAGCAACAGACTCATCCTCAAACAGAAATTCTCTCGTCGACCTTTATGATGTTTCCTCGTGATTAGATTCAAATTATGCATCCTTGGTGGAAACAACCACACGGGTGCAGTTGTGTTCTTCCTCGGGATGGTACATCAGGAGGCACAGAATGTCTGTCTATCCATTATAAGGTGGTATTAATTTTTATCACCGGATCAAGGTGCTGTAGTTTCTCCACTTGATTTTCCTCTGCTTTAATCCCTTAAGCAATCTGTGAAAAAGTACTTAGAGACCAAGAAAATGTCTCATTCCTAATCAAACTCTGCCTTAAATATTTTGCCTTCATTTACGATTCTACCGCAGCTGCTCTTTACAATGTTAGTTGTTGTGCTTATTTCCCCCCCTACCTCCTTCAAGTCTACCACATTTATTAGTTTTGATGCTTGTTGCTGTTCAGTCACCCAGTCATGTCCAACTCAGCGATCCTAAGGACTGCCGCATTTCAGGCCTCCCTGTCCCTCACCGTTTCCTGAAGTTTGTCCAAATTCATGTCCATTGCAAGGGTGTTGACATCCAGCCATCTCATCCTCTGAAGGCCCTTTTCTCCTTATGCCTGCGATCTTTGCCAACTTCAGGGACTTTTCCAATGAATCAGCTGTTTACGTCAGATGACCAAAATACTGGAATTTCAGCTTCAGCGTCAGTCCGTCCAACAAGTAGTGAAGGTTGATTTTCCATAAGATTGACTGGTTTGATCTACTAAAAAGAAAGTTTTGATGTTACTAAAAGGAAAAGCCCGCTTACTTTCTGTCAATATGAATTTATGTGTTCCTTTTTGTTCATGAAGTTAGAGTCCATTGCTGTGCTTATTTGTTTATTAGTTTGTAATACTCCATTTTTAGGCTCAGAGAAAAATGGAGTAGATAGCACAGTTTCCATGCATCCCATTCACCTCACATATAGTTTCCCCTGTTACTAATCTCTTACAGGATTATAGTATTATATATATACATATATATAATATTACAGTATTATAGTACATCATTACAATTAATGAACCAATATTGATACACTAATGTTAAGGACAGACCATCGTTTTTCCTTAGTTTTTCACTAATGTCCTTTGTGTCCCAGGGTTCCATCCAGGATGCAACATTGCATGGAGTTGTCATTTCTCCTTAGTCTCCTCCTGACTGTGACAGTTTCTCAGACTCCACCTAGTTTTGATGACTTTGGCAATTTTAAGGAAAACTAGTCAGGAAACTTTTAGGATGCTCTTCTATTGGAATTTATATGATGCTTTTCTCATGATTAGACTGGGATTATGGGTTTTTGAGAGGGAGACCACAGTGTCATTTTCATAACATTATAACAGGTGTACATACTACCAACATAGTTTGTGATTGTATATTTGATCGCCAGAGTAGTGTTGGTCAGGTTTCTTCACTGTAAAGTTACTCTTTGGCAACCCACTCGTGTTCTTGCCTGGAGAATCCCAGGGACAGGGGAGCCTGGTGGGCTTCCATCTATGGGGTCACACAGTCGGACACGACTGAAGCGACTTAGCAGCAGTAGCAGCAGCAGTCAGAAACCTTGTAGGGTGCTCTTCTACTGTAATTTATATGATGCTTTTCTCCTGATTAGACCGGATTTATGGGTTTTTGAGAGGGAGACCACAGAGGTAAAGTGTCATTTTCATAACATTATAACAGGTGTACATACTACCAACATAGTTTGTGATTGTATATGTTGATCACCACAGCTGTGTTGGTCAGGTTTCTTCACTGTAAAGTTACTCTTTTTCCCCTGCTTGCCCTGCCAACTCCTTGGAAGGAAGTCATTGTGCACATCACACATTTCTGGAGTGCTCTCCCTTCATTAGAATATTAAGTAATTTACTGTGAATTCTTCTGCATAGGAGATTTGTCTCTTCTCTCCTTTTCTTATTTAATTAATTTATTTATATATTTTGTCACAATGGATCTTCACTGTGTTGCTAGGACTCAGTTCTGGCATGTGGATCTTAGTTCCCTGACCAGGGATTAAACCATTGTCTCCTGCCTTGAAAGGTGGATTCTTAACCACTGGACCACTAGGGAAGTACCCATCCTTATTTATTTTGATGGTCAAATTATCTGAGGTTTGCCCAGCTTTGGGTTGGCTCCTTTTGACCTGCACATTGAGTATTTCCTTATCTTGTGGCACAGGATTTTCCAGGCTTTGTTCATTACTCATGATCTGGAATCAAAAATTTCTCCAAGTCTTGGTTTCTTCCCTGCCTCACCGCCTTGGAGAATGGTATTTAGAAGCTAAGACCTTGTCCCTAAGAGTGCTTATTGATACTAGAGTATTACTGCTTTCAGGTAGTCTCAGTAGACAGAAGGTGGGGAGAAGGCAACAGATTTTCTTTTTTTTTCTTTTTTAAGAAAACATAAATATTGATACTTAAAATTCCAATATAATTCCACAATGTTCTCTTAAAAAATGTTTATTAAGGTATAACTGATTTACAGTATTGTGTTAATTTCTGCTACATGGCAAAGAGATTCAGTTTTATATATAATACATTTTTTATATTCTTTTCCATTATGGTTTATCACAGGATATTGAATATAGTTTCCTGTGCTATATAGTAGGACCATGTTGTTATCCATTCTATGTATAGTAGCTTTACAGTGTTCTTTGTTGCCATCCCCGTTTCATATTTGTGTCTGCCTTCTTCAACCATGAGAACCTTGTTTCCTCATAGCACATTTATTTCCTATTCCTGCATTACACATAAAATCCTGCGTTACACATCAAAATTGCTACATTCACGTCTTTACCTAAGCAAACCTACTGAAAAGGGTTCAAGGCTTGGTTGTAGTTTTTCTTCTGTAGATTGAGGGTTGAAGTCAAAATACTAGGTACAAAAATAACTTGAATCACTTCTCTTGCACTACCCTATTACATTTCTATGGGTTTATGTTAGTTATTTGAGATACACCTGAGTTTTTTTTTTTTTTCTATTTCCAGTTTTGGTTTGTTTTTCCTTCCATTACTGATTAATTCATTTTACTTTTGAAATATGTAGAATAATATGATTCCCAAAGTGTAAACCATCCAAGAGTGTATATTCAGAGAAATATCACTGTCTTCCTCTCTCTTAAACCCGTTTTCCTACAACCTTTTATATATATACAATTTTCTTGTTATGTGATGTATCCTTCTTATGTCTCTTTTTGCAAAAAATAAGCAGACATATATATGTTTTCTTATTTTTCTTTTCTTACTCCAAAGTGAACATACCATATATGCAGTTTTCAATTTTTTTTTTTCAACAATATTGACTATGTTGTAAATACCCATGGGTATCTACATGTAGTTGAATCGAATGGAAGGTTATGGTGTTCTTTCTCTGGAGAAGGGCTTTGAGGTTTGGGTAGAATTTGATTATTAATTATTAAATATCACTTAACCAATAGTGGAGTTCTGGGCTTATGAGTGACATGGCTGAGACATACACAGTGACACCGCTGTGAGTGAAAATGACAAGGTCCATGTTTGTAAATTCCTGGCGTTTACTTCCTGGTGGTGAAATAAAGATGCAGGGTATGACACAGCACGCACAAAGCACACACAGAGGAACAAGCAAGATGCGCGTGCCGGGGAACAGGAGACAAAACAGACTAGAGCAGGTGGCCTGTTCAGTGTAGCACAGGACAGACAAGTAGAAAGCCATGGGCTCCCAGAGAAGAGGTCTAGTGGAAATGGCCTGAGCCAGAGTGTGAAGCCCCTAGAGCTCCCTGCAAACAGTTTCTATCTAATGCATGGGTGCTACCTGACATCTTAGATCCCAGCTAAGACAAGAGAAGTTAGGTCAGGCAGAGACTATGGCAAGAGTTGGTTTCACATAACTTTCTGATTTCAACAGCTGTCAAGCATTAAAACAAGGCCAGTTTCAGAATGTAAAATACAAAAACACCTGAGCCATCAAACGGTGACAGCAAAAGTTGAAGGGACTTTTTTTGTGAGGCTATAATCCAGTTTGTCTCCTAGGCTTCTGCTTTTATATTTCCACAAATCATTTTTATAGTTCTTCAGGTTTATGGCATTTTTATATAACTTATTTCACCTAATTACTGTAATAACTATAGAAGATAGATATTATTAACCCTCCCTTTATAGCTATGAAGAAACTGAAGCTCAGAGAGTTTATAAGTTATGCAGAGAGAAAAAGCAACCTCTGGCCAGTCTTTCTAAATACAGTTTAAAAAAAAAGAAATTGTGAGAATAGTGATGGGCATGATTGTTGTTGTTCATTCATTCTGTCATTTCCAACTCTTTGTGACCCCATGGACTGCAGAGTGCCAGGCTTCCCTGTCTTTCACCATCTCCCGGAACTTGCTCAAACTCATGTCTCTTGAGTCAGTGATGCCATCCAGATTTTCAATGTTGCCTGTGTAACAACAGCATGTGATTAAACCATTGGCTATCATTAATAATGCTTTATAACCACATCATTGTATTGGTTACAATATGGGAAAGAAGGCAGAAATTCAAAATGGAACAAAAAATCACTTCTTGAAAGTACTGCCACTACTAGTGATGTGACTGAGACAACAAGATATTAGAGAGTGTAAATTCAAAAGCATACCACTATTTTCAAGTTAAATCATCAAGTAAAAGAGAGTTTTCCTAAATGTTCTCTAAACACCCACAATTTGACTATGATACAAGGAAGTACATTAACATTTGTATTTATGATCAATCTGTGGATTAATGCGCTCTGGAACATTTTGATTGTTTGGTGGATTGGTTTCTAACTTTGTATGTTGACACATCCTCTCTATAAGCATGCAGATTATGTGAAAAGTACTAATTACACATTCTGAGGTTATATACCAAGTTCAAATCTAGCTCAAGAGTTGCCTTGGTATTCAAGGCTAAGTTCAAGGATAGCCATTTCTAAGATATTCTTCATCTTGATATTATGCATTATTGTGTCAATGTTTTTGAATCCCTCCTGTTTTAAATTACACTCAGCTAATGTTACATGTGATCAGATTGGCTAGTTTTCTGTGATTATGGTTTCAGTGTGTCTGCCCTCTGATGCCCTCTCACAACACCTACCAAAAACAATAAATACTCAGTTGTAGATGTGACTGGTGATAGAAGCAAGGTCCGATGCTGTAAAGAGCAATATTGCATAGGAATCTGGAATGTTAGGCATGAATCAAGGCAAGTTGGAAGTGGTCAAACAGGAGATGGCAAGAGTGAACATCAACATTCTAGGAATCAGTGAACTAAAATGGACTGGAATGGGTGAATTTAACTCCGATGACCATTATATCTACTACTGTGGGCAGGAATCCCTTAGAAGAAATGGAATAGGCATCATGGTCAATAAAAGAGTCCAGAATGCAGCACTTGGATGCAGTCTCAAAAACAACAAAATGATCTCTGTTCATTTCCAAGGCAAACCATTCAATATCACAGTGATCCAAGCCTATGCCCCAACCAGTAATGCTGAAGAAGCTGAAGTTGAACGGGTCTATGAAGACCTACAAGACCTGTCAGAATTAACACCCAAAAAAGATGTCCTTTTCATTATAGGGGACTGGAATGCAAAAGTAGGAAGTCAAGAAACACCTGGAGTAACAGGCAAATTTGGCCTTGGAGTATGGAATGAAGCAAGGCAAAGACTAATAGAGTTTTGCCAAGAGAATGCACTGGTCATAGCAAACACCCTCTTCCGACAACACAAGAGAAGACTCTACACATGGACATCACCAGATGGTCA
>SJYV01022705.1:558047-587604 GCA_006410875.1 Neotragus pygmaeus
CATTCATACATGACTACTGGAAAAACTATAGCCTTGACTAGACAGACCTTTTTTGGCAAAGTAATGTCTCTGCTTTTCAATATGCTATCTAGGTTGGTCATAACTTTTCTTCCAAGGAGTAAGTGTCTTTTAATTTCATGGCTACAGTCACCATCTGCAGTGATTTTGGAGCCCGAAAAATATAGTCTGACACTGTTTCCACTGTTTCCCCATCTATTTCCCATGAAGTGATGGGACCGGATGCCATGATCTTCGTTTTCTGAATGTTGAGCTTTAAGGCAACTTTTTCACTCTCCTCTTTCACTTTCATCAAGAGGCTTTTTAGTTCCTCTTCACTTTCTGCCATAAGGATGGTATCATCTACATATCTGAGGTTATTGATATTTCTCCCAGCATATGTACTAGATATCTCCAAATTATCTTCCACAGAAGTTGTATCATTTTGCATTCCCACTAGCAATATATGAAAGTGCCAGTTTACCTCAACTGTTCCCCTTATGTAATTAATGAGAAATGGTATGTCAGTGTAGTTTTAATATATACTTCTCTTATAATGAGTGGGGACAGTCTTTGTGTATGTGTGTGTGGTGTTTTTTTGGCTCATGTTCTATTGGAATTTTTAAATCTTTTACTCAATTAAGAAATGTCTTTATATAAAAAGGACAGCATATTAAAAAGCAGAGACATTACTTTGCCAACAAATGTTCGTCTAGTCAATGCTATGGTTTTTCCAGTGGTCAGGGATGGATGTGAGAGTTGGACTGTGATGCTTTTGAACTGTAGTATTGGAGAAGACTCTTGACAGTTCCTTGGACTGCAAGGAGATCCAACCAGTCCATCCTAAAAAAGATCAGTCCTGGGTGTTCGTTGGAAGGACTGATGTTGAAGCTGAAACTCCAGTCCTTTGGCNGTGATGCTTTTGAACTGTAGTATTGGAGAAGACTCTTGACAGTTCCTTGGACTGCAAGGAGATCCAACCAGTCCATCCTAAAAAAGATCAGTCCTGGGTGTTCGTTGGAAGGACTGATGTTGAAGCTGAAACTCCAGTCCTTTGGCCACCTCATGTGAAGAGCTGACTCATTTGAAAAGACCCTGATGCTGGGAAAGATTGAGGGCAGGAGGAGAAGGGGATGACAGAGGATGACATGGTTGGATGGCATCACCAACTCAATGGATATGGGTTTGGGTAAACTCCGCGAATTGGTGATGGACAGGGAGGCCTCATGTGCTACGGTTCATGGGGTCGCAAAGAATCGGACACGACTGAGCAACTGAGCTGAACTGAACTGAGAAAAGGATATCAGCCCTGTATCTGGCATGTGTGTGTGTGCTAAGTTGCTTCAGTCGTGTCTGACTCTTTGTGATCCCATGGAATATAGCCCACAAGCCTCATCTGTCCATGGGATTCTCCAGGCAAGAATACTGGAGTCTATTGCCATGCCCTCCTCCAGAGGATCTTCCCAATCCAGGCATCAAACCAGTGTATTCTTACGTCTCCTCCATCTGCAGGCGGGTCCTTTACATTAGCACCACCTGGGAAGCCCCTATATCTAACGTATTTCTTGTAATATTTTCTCCTAATTTGTCTCTTTTCTGTGTGCCTAGGGGTTTTTTTTACATGTAAAAGTTTTTAATTTTTATTTTTATTAGTACATTTTCACATTTTTATCCCACTGAGTGTTGAATTTTGTTAAAGCATTTTTTCATCAACTAGACATATTAATATCAGTTCAGTTCAGTCACTCAGTCATGTCCAACTCTTTGCAACCCCATGGACTGCAGCATGCCAGGCTTCCCTGTCCATCACCAACTGCCCAAGCTTGCTCAAACTGATGTCCATTGAGTCACTGAAGGACATGACCCGCCTGCCATCAAACCATCTCATCCTGTGTCATCCCCTTCTCCTCCTGCCTTGTGTTTTTCCCCGCATCAGGGTCTTTTCCAATGAGTCAGTTCTTCTCATCAGGTGGCCAAAGTATCGGAGTTTCAACATCAGTCCTTTCAATGAACATTCAGGACTGATTTCCTTTAGGATACACTGGTTTGATCTCCTTGCAGTCCAAGGAACCCTCAAGATTCTTTTCTAACACCACAGTTCAAAAGCATAAATTCTTTGGCAGTCAGCTTTCTTTATAGTCCAACTCTCACATCCATACATGACTATTAGAAAAACCATAGCTTTGACTAGATGGACCTTTGTTGGTCTATCTAAAAGACATATCAATACAGGGAAATATATTAATATTTCCTAATTTGAACTATACCTTCAAATATGACTCACTTGTTCATAGTACATTCTTTTCTTAATGTAGTACTAGAGATTGTTCACTACATTTTACTTGGGATTTTTCCAGTAAAGTATTTGTAAGTGATGTTGGTTTATAATTCTTTTATCATATCTGAATCAGGTTTATATAGTAACTGATCTAGAAATTAGAAACAAAATAGATAAGGAGTCCCACTTTGCCAGTCTCTCCCAGTCTTTCTCTAAACACCCTTAATTTGCCATATTTTGCTCTCCTCACATTTTTTGTTCATGTTCCTGTCTTTAGCCTTTCCATCCCTGGCTGTTACAAACTCAAAATTGACACGATCGTTTTCTCCTGGTTTCTGAACATTCTCTGGTGACATTTACCCTGGTTCATCTGGTTGTACCTTTGTAGTTAGGCCCAGACCTTAAGTCCATACCCTTTCTTCCAGCCACTCTTCCATTACCCCCACTCTTTTCTTTGGTTGCACCAAAAGGCTTGTGCAATTTTAGTTCCCCGATTGGGTATTGAACTTGCATCAGAGCAGTGAAAACATCAATTCTTAACCACTGGACCACCAGAAAAGGAAACAGCAACCCACTCCAGTATTCTCGCCTGGAGAATCCCAGGGACGGGAGAGCCTGGTGGGCTGCTGACTATGGGGTCGCACAGAATTGGACACGACTGAAGCGAGTTAGCAGCAGCAGCAGCAGCAGGACCACCAGAAAATTCCTGCCCCTCCTCCATCCTGTTAGGTAAATCTTAGGAATGGACCCATGCCAGGGTTGCCTATTGCAATTATGAAGTTCTTTTCTGCCAAATGTAGCCACCAATATCTGGAGATGGAGGAGGTTTGTATATGTCTCCTTGACACAGCTTTACTACCAGTTATAAAGAAAGTGAATTCCAGACTAAGTTCTGACACACAAATAGACATTTATTAGCAAACTGTCACAGAACAAAATAACAACAATTATAAACCTATTTTGTCCCAACTTTGTCCTTAAATGTGCCAACACGGAATTTCTTGGTGTTCCAGCGATATGGACTCTGCACTCTCACAACTGAGGGTCTGGTTCATTCCCTGGTCAGGGAACTCAGATCCCATAGGTGTACAACACACACACACACACACACACACACAAATGTACCAACACAACTTGCATGAAGAGTTCATTAAGACCAATAATAATAGAGGTGAATTATTATTTTATGGATGACAAATAATAGGAATTCTCCAAATTAATGGCTGAACACAAACTTTTTCACATTAAAGCTTCACACCAGTTCAAAGGATACTTTATTAATGCAAAGGTGAGGACTGTTCCTATATTTCAACATACTTAGCCATCTGTAAAGTTACACATATATCTTCAGTTCAGTCCAGTTCAGTCGCTCAGTCATGTCAGATTCCTTGCAACCCCATGAATCACAGCACGCCAGGCCTCCCTGTCCATCACCAACTCCTGGAGTTCACCCAAACTCATGTGCATTGAATAGGTGATGCCATCCAGCCATCTCATCCTCGGTCATCCCTTTCTCCTCCTGCCCCCAATCCCTCCCAGCATCATGGTCTTTTCCAANAAGCATTAAAAGTAACTTCATCTGGTGGCATGATTATGATTTCTTTTTCATTTTAATCTTTACTACATTTTCAGATTTCTTTACCACAAACTAATTATTTACACATCAAAAATATAATTTTGGGGGCTCCAAAATCATTGCAGATGGTAACTACAGCCATGAAACTAAAAGATGCTTGCTACTTGGAAGAAAAGTTATGACCAACCTAGACAGCATATTAAAAAGCAGAGCCATTACTTTGTCAACAAAGGTTCATCTAGTCAAAGCTATGGTTTTTCCAGTAGTTATGTGTGGATGTGAGAGTTGCACTATAAAGAAAGCTGAGCGCGGAAGAATTGATGCTTTTGAACTGTGGTGTTGGAGAAGACTCTGGAGCGTCCCCTGGACTCTCAACCAATCCATCCTAAAGGAAATCAGTTCTGAATATTCATTGGAAGGACTGATGTTGAAGCTGAAACTCCAATCCTTTGGCCACCTGATATGAAGAGCTGATTCATTTGAAAAGACCCTGATGTTGGGAAAGATTGAAGGCAGGAGCAGGGGACGACAGAGGATGATATGGTTGGATGGCATCACCAACTCAATGAACCTGAGTCTGAATAAACTCTGGAAGTTGGTGATGGACAGGGAGGCCTGGCGTGCTGTGGTTCATGGGGTCGCAAAGAGTTGGACAGGAATGAAGGACTGAACTGAAAATTGGTTTTATTTCAGTAAAATTAGTTTTGGTTTTTTTAAGTAACGGCAACATTTTTCAACAGCTCCATCTGCTGGCTGCTGAAGGAAGTTAATTTTCAAATATTACTATATTTGTTTCTACTATAACCAGGACAAGAAACAGAATTCCTGTAGTAGAACTAAGTATGCTTTTTATAGATCTGTGAAGAGGACTGTCAGGACTCAAGCGAATTTACCTATAATGAAAAGCGATACAAACTCGATTGGATGTAGAGTGGATTACCCCATGTGTATTACCCCATGCACAAAAATAGACTGCTTCGAATAGAAACATAACACAGAAGAACTGGTTTCCTGTTTTGGGCTATTTTACACTTGCATGTTGATTTTGTTGATTACGTAAAATAAAAACATAGATTGGTGATTGAGTATTGATATATATGAAGTATAGGAATTAATATACTTTTGCACTCATATTCAGAGCTTCATTCTAAACTCTCCTGTCATTATCATTACTTTCAAGTGAAATTGCTCTTAATTCTATATCTTGAATCTGCCTGCAATACTGGAGACCTGGGTTTCATCCTTGGCTTAGGAGGATCCCTGGGGAGGGCATAGCAACCCACTCCGGTATTCTTGCCTGGAGAATCCACATGGACAGAAGAGCCTGGTGGGCTACAGTCCATGGGGTCACGAAGAGTCAGACACGACTGAGCAACTAAGCACAGCCATACCTCTTTATTTAATTTCCTGCAGTTGACTTGATGATAAATGCTTTCCAAAACAAAGTTCCTCTTTATGTGGTTGCAGGAGGTACTATATTTTGCTTAAAAATCTCTCAATCATCTACCTTTAGAACTCTTAAAAAGTAAAATCTATCATGCTGAGTGAAGTCAATCATGAAAAGACAGGTACTGTATAATTTCACTTACATGAGGTATCTAAAGTAGTGAAATTCATAGAAACAAGATAGAATGGGAGTTCAGGGGGAAAAAGGAGTTGTTTAATGGGTATAGGGTCTCAGTTCTGCAAGATGAAGAAGTTCTGGAGAGCTGTTTCACAACATAAATATGCTTAACACTACTGAACTGGGCACCTTAAAATGTTAGAACAGTAAATTTTATTATTTGTTTAATCACAATATAAAAGTAAAGTCTAAACATACATATGTATGTTTTACATATGTAATATGCATATGTAATAAATATATATATACTATATATATATAACAAATTTGAGAGAAAATATTCAAGTAACCATATTCTACACTTAAGGATCCATTTTTCTCGTCCATTCAAAAGCCTATTAATATTTCCATAAGTTTATATTTGTTTATGACTTACATGGGACTTAATTTAAAAAGAAATTACATATTTGTGAGATGAAATGAGATTTTTAAATTACTTGTCTGTGTGTGTTAGTCATTCATTCCTGTCTAACTCTTTGCAATCCCATGGATTGTAACCCACCAGGTTTTTCTGTCCGTGGAATTCTCTAGGCAAGGATACTAGAGTGGGTAGCCATTCTGTTCTCCAGGGGATCTTCCTGACTCAGGGATTAAACCTGAGTGTCCTGCATTGCAGGCAGATTCTTTACCATCTGAGCCACCAGGGAACCCCTTTAAATTACATACTTTCTAAATTAACTGGAAGATGATGAGATTCACTAAAAAAATTTCCCCTGACTATAGATTCACTGGAAAAATCATTTAGCTATTTGAGTCTCAGTTTCTTTATAGAAAATAAATTGAAAAGAGGTGATGATTTCTATGCTGTATGAACCCTAAACTTCTCAAAATCTTTTCTGACACCCTTTCCTAACCAGCTCTAACACCATTATATATGTGTATATGTATATACACATACACACATATATATATAAACAAACTGAAAATAAAATTTGAAAAGCAACTATCAAGTAAATAAGTAACTTTTTAAATAAGAAATCACACCTCATTGGATCCTATATAAAGGAAGTCTCCCCCTGCAATGGATAGATGTGATATGAATTTAGAACAGACTTGTAAAATATGCACATACAAAGAGTTCTCATGCCACAGAGAAAAACAAAAGGACTTACTTGGCGGTCTAGTGGTTCCAATGCAGGGGGCGTGGGTTCCATCCCTGGTCAGGGAACTAAGATCCCACATGCTGTGCAACATGGCCAAAAAAATAAAGCGCATACGTATAGAATCCATACCTTGTGGAGAAGATTGAAATCTTTCAAAAAGGATAGGCAGTGTTTCCTTTTTTGCCCTTTTTAAAAACAGTGAGGCAAACATTTTCTAGTTGTAAATAACATAGGCCGTAAGACTATGGAGAGAAAAAGAAAATTAAAATGAAGGGTAAATCTACAGGCAAAGGAAGTGATGGGCCAAAGCAGCGTGGTTGTGGGAAGTGGAGAAGTTCAGAGTAATGAGAAGTAAAGTGGCTAAGTTAAGTAAGCGAGTCTGGTTGAATAAATAGAGGTAGCACCCTCATAGCCTCATAGCTCCCTCTTCAACAAGTAGCAGAAGCTGCCCTGTATGCGACACTTAATGAAAAGTCAAAATATAAATAGGCGTTTATGGAGAGAGTGCTCATTTTTATTCCATTCAGTCATCCGGCCAGACTGTTCTATTACTAATGATTTCTAACACCATATAAAGAAATTTTATTCTAAATGAGATGTGTTTAAAGGAGCTCATATATTGCTATTAGTATGCTTCTGGTATTGAATTTAATTGCTTGCTGAGAATTATTGCTAATTCTAGTGACTAATCATAATGCTCTTTAAATAAATTCTCATTTGCTTTCTTAAATATCTAAGCCAATGATATACTTGATATAAATAGGAAATTTAGAGTAAGTCACTGTTCGATATAAAAAACATGAGCATAAAATAATATATATACATTATATATACAATACTATATGAATATATACTCTTATTCATATGCATTTGATTTTAGTCATTTTGCATACAATTGTGTGTTGGTGTGTTCCTCTTTGGTTTAATCTCATATGGGATTGTGCTTCCTGAACTTGGGTGAATGTTTCCTTTCATAGGTCAGTGAATTTTTCAGCTATTATGTCTTCAAATATGTAGACCCTTTCTCTTTCTCTTCTTCCTCAGGGACCCATACAATGTGAGTATTAGTGCTCTTGATATTGTCCCAGAGGTCTCAAATTATCCTCATTTCTTTCTATGTATTTTAAATACATGCACTTCAACTGGTACTGGCATAATTCTTAACAAAGTTCAACAGTTGCAAAGAATACACCGTGAAACAATGTTGAATATTTATTACAAGTTGTTAAAAAATAGCATTTTGATTCCAGAGTCTACAGGCTGTACTCTTCACCATAGGAAGCCACTAGCCACATGTACTTTTTTTTTTAGATTTATTTATTTATTTTATTTTATTTTTTGGCTGCAGTAGGTCTTCTTTACTGCATGCTGATTTTCTCCAGCTGTGGCAAGGGGTGAGGCGGTGTGTGGCATGTGGGATCTTCCCACATCAAGGATGGAACCCATGTCTCTTGCATTGCAAGGCAGATTCTTAACCACTGAACCACCAGGAAAACCCACCACATGTACTTATTGAGCACTTGAAATATAGCTAGTGCAAACTGAAATGTGCTTTTAGTGTAAAATTCACAAGATGAACAAAAGAATGTAAATTATCTGTGATTGTATATTAATAAAATTTTATATTGATTACACAAATGACAACATTTTGGATATACTGTTACATAAAATATTAAAATTAATTTCACTGGTTTCTTTTCACTTTAAAATGAAAAGATTTCACATTACATACATGGTTCGTATCGTATTTCTTTTGGACAGTGTGGATTTACCGTGTAAATTAGTGCTGTTTGCTCTCATTAACCAGGATCAGGCCCATTGATTTCACACACTACTGAGTGCTAACCTTGGATAAGAGTGAACAGTTTTTGCTTTGACTGTTCTGCCCAGTGCATTCAGGAATTCTCAGTCAGCAGCTCAGAACCTCAGTTATAATGGTGACCTATGCTACTTAACTCCAAGCAAATCTGGAAGACTCTACAAGTCTGTAGATAACCCATATATACACATATTCCCAAAGACCCCAGAGATTTCTTCAGAATAAAAGACTTTCAGTATAATGTCTGTATCGGAGATCAGGAGTACCATTGGTTACTAGGTAGGTAAAAGATGCTTCAAGACAACCAAATGAGCTTAACAAGATGAGACCTCTAAGACAGTGTTTAAAAAGAAAGTCAGCAGGAAACTGATCTGGCTTACGTTTGGTGGCTTTGGCACTGAGCTGTATTGTAGGCAAAGTCATCTTGGAACCCTTACCCTTATCTCCCTTTGTGGCATCCTTTCCCATCTAGCTCTTCTCCCTGTGTGGAAATCACACTGTCTTACTCCTCCTTGTCTCTTTTATCTGCCAATCCCTACGGAAAGGTAAATAATCTTTTAGTGGAATGTTAGTGGAAAGCTGATAGAAGCATGGGCTGACAGGTGCCGCTTTCAGTTATATTGCTCCTGATAAATTATAACTTGGTTATTTTTTGTACTTTATTTTTATTAGATCAGCTATAAGTGTACAGCAAATTGAGAGGAAGGCACAGAGATTTCCCATTTATACCCTGCTGCCATATTTGGTTGTTTTTTATTTTAAAAAGCCCTTAACACAGAAATTTAGTTTTCTTTTAACACCAACTTTTCAAATTTTCCCAAAGTGTTGCTTTAAATGAAAGTTTATATTTCTAATTTCTTTAAATCAATCGGCTGTTGCATAAAACAGTTTCGTTAGCAACTATGCTTCATTGAGGCCTTTAAAGTTATTTTTTCCTCTCTCCATTCTAATAGTAATCGACAGATCAACTTTAACATACCACCTTACAGCTGAAGGCGGGAGGAACGGCACCTTCTGGAGGTGAAGGGAGTTAGAAACCCAACTTCTGGAAGGCGTTCGGTGATCTTCAGATTATTTCTCCAATAACAATTGTCATAGGACGAATGAATGGAATGCTTTGTTACAGATGTAATTACTATGTTCCTCCATCCTCCCGCTTCCTAAATAATACCTGAAAATGGGGAAGCTGTGGGGTTAATTAAAGACATAACATACATAGTGGAGAAAAAAGCTATTTTATGACATTTTGAGATGTCTACGTCATCTCAAAAGTAAAGGAGTAAAGTAAGTCAACACCAATTTTATTTACTTAACACAACATTCGTACTGAATTTCACTGTTTTGAAAAATTTCCAACTTTTATCCATAAAGCTAGAAATATATAACAATTTGTGTGGTTTTCGGGAAAAGTCAAGAAAGCCTTAAGAGGCAGAGAAATCATTGACAGCTGCGGGTGTTGCAGCGGCGGCGTGCCCGTGTGGCTGCGTGCGCGCGCAACGACCNTTGAGCAGCCAGTCTGCTGATGTGCAAGGCTGTGCACCTATCTGGGTGAAGGCTAGGTGAGGAGTGTTTGCCACTACAGCTTGCTGGCTTTGGGGGTGTGATTTAGTCTTAGGGTTGAGATGGAGGCTTTTGGAAGAGGACTTACCTATTAATATTCTATGGGGCCAGGAGTCCTCTAGTGATCAAAAGTCCTGAAGTCGTTAGCCATTGGTCACTTCCTTCCCCACGGGATTTTCTCAACCTAATGATCAAAGCCAGGTCCCTTGCATTGCAGGCAGATCCTTTGCCGTCTGAGCCCACAGAGAAGTCCTTAGAAAATGACTGCTAGCACTGATTAAATATTACACAAATATGTGTTGAAAATGCAGAGTATAGTGATCATTAGCAGATCCTGATTATTATGATAATTATTGTTATTTGACCAGTTTTTGCCGTCAGATTATCCAGAAATGCATATGGTAGGATATATGAACATAGTACGTTTTCCACCTGTGTGTTCATCTGAAACTTACTTAGAGTGATGGCAGGTCCTCAGTTACCTCCTAATGACAGTGAAAAAAATTTTCATTGCTTTGTGTTCTTTTTTTTTTTTAATTCCTTCACTTTCTCATCTCTTCATTTTTGTGGTTTCCTGGCTATGTTAGACTTTTTGTGAACATATGGACTGTGGCCCACCAGGATCCTCTGTTCTTGGGATTTCCCAGGCTAAAAAAAAAAAAAAAAAGTAAGAAAAAGAAAGAAAAGCCATATCTGTGGAAAGAGCACATGGACAGAAACCTCTGAGGACACAGGGTTGGGAAGGCTGGCCAGGTGTGGATGATGGTCAGAAAACTTCGTGTTTACGTGAGGCCTGGGTAGGAACCATGGCTCCCAGGGCCGGGTGTGAACACTGCACAACACCTGTCTGGATGCACTCTCTCGGTCCTGCCCCACATTTGCCAGGAGCTCTGGGGTCTAGACTATGATACCTGCTGAGCTCTAGACAAAGCTGTCTGCTTGCAGGTGTGTGGTAAGGATGGAGTGCTTTTAACAACTTGTTACAACTCTGGAATGTGGAACCAAGAGGCCGGGGTTAATCTGACTCCAAGGAGCTGAGAACCCTAGGTCAGGCCGGAGGCTGAGATCAGAGCTGTTCAAGAAGGAGCACAGAGGATTTTTTGGAAAAACAAAACAAAACAAACAAACAAACAAACAAACAAAAAAAAAAAACAGTGAATTTGGTTATTAGAAAGCAGCACAGACAAGACTACAAACAAAAACCTGAGATGAACTGAAGTGTGAAGCAAATATGAAGTATTGTTGTCATTGGTATTATGAAAAAAGATGGATTAAATGTTTCCTATAATCAGCAAGTTTATCCCAGAAATTTCAGTTTTATTTCCATTACACAGCATCAGCAGCAAGCAGTGGCTGTGACGTGTTGGAACAGTGATCACCTAAGAGGAGATGCTCCACGTCCAAGATCAGGAGCGGGGATTGTTAGAAGATACACCATGCCCAAGGTCAGAAGTGGCAGTTGTGTGGAGATATCCCATGTTCAAAGTAAGGAGTAGTCTAATTATATGGACACAGCTTTTCTAACTCAGTGAAACTATCAGCCATGCTGTGTAGGGCTGCACAAGAGGGATGGGTCATGGCGGAGAGTTCTGATAAAACGTGGGCCACAGAAGAAGGGAATTTCAAGTACTTCAGTATTCTTGTCTTGAGAACCGAATGAACAGTATGGAAGGCAAAAAGATAAGACACTGAAAGATGAGCTCCTCAGGTCGGTAGGTGGCCAATATGTTACTGGAGATTAGTGGAGAAATCACTCCAGAAAGAATGGAGAGACAGAGCCAATGTAAAAATAACAGCCAGTTGTGGATGTGAGTGATGATGAATGCATGGTTAAAGACTTTAAAGAGCGATACTGCATAGGAACCTGGAATGTTAGGTGCATGAATCAAGGCAAATTGATTGTGGTGAAACAGGAGATGGCAAGAGTGAACGTTGACATTTTAGCAATCAGCAACTAAAATGGATTGGAATGGATGGTTTTAACTCAGATGACCATTATTTCCTCTACTGTGGGCAAGATTTCCCTTGGAAAAAATCGAGTAGCCATTAGAATAGAAAAAAATGTCCAAAATGCAGTGCTTGGTTGCAATCTCAAAAATGACGAAATGATGTCCGTTCATTTCCAAGGCAAACCATTCAATATCATGGTAATGAAAGTCTGTGCCCCGACCAGTAATACTGAAGAAGCTGATGTAGAATTCTAATGGGAAGACCTACAAGACCTTTTAGAACTGACACACAAAAATGATGTCTTTTTCATTATAGGGTACTGGAATGAAAAAGAAGGAAGTCAAGAAACATCTGGAGTACCAGGCAACTTTGGCCTTGGAGTACAGAACGAAGCAGGGCATAGGCAAGTAGAGTTTTGCCAAGAGAACACAATGGTCATATCAAACACCCTCTTCCAACAACCCAAAAGACTCTACACATGGACAACACGAGATGATCAACACCAAAATAAAATCGATTATATTCTTGCAGCCAAAGATGGAAAGCTCTATACAGTCAACAAAAACAAGACCAGGAGCTGACTGTGGCTCAGATCATGAACTCATTATTGCCAAATTCAGACTTAAATAGAAGAAAGTAGGGAAAACCAATAGATCATTCAGGTATGACCTAAATCAAATCCCTTAAGATTATAGAGTGGAAGTGAGAAAGAGATTTAAGGGACTATATCTGACAGAGTGGCTGATGAACTTTGGATGGAGGTTCATGACATGGTACAGGAGGCAATGACCATGACCATCCTTAGGAAGAAAAAATGCAGAAAGGCAAAATGGTTGTCTGAGGAGGCCTTACAGATAATTGTGAAAAAAAGAGAAGTGAAAAGAAAAGGAGAAAAGGAAAGATATACCCATGTAAATACAGTTTCAAAGAATAGCAAAAAGAGATAAGAAAGCGTTCCTGAGTAATCAGTGCAAAGAAAGAGGAAAACAATTGAATGAGACAGGGTAGAGATCTCTTCAAGAAAATCACAGATATGAAGGGGAAGTTTCCTGCAATGATGGGCTCAATTAAGAACAGAATTTTTATGTACCAAGGAGAAGCAGAAGATATTAATAATATGTGGCAAAGATACACGGAAAAACTGTACATAAAAGATCTTCAAGACCCAGATAATCACGATGGTGTGATCACTCACCGAGAGCCAGACATCCTGGAATGTGAATTCAAGGTGGCCTTAGGAAGCATCACTATGAATAAAGCTAGTGGGGGTGATGGAATTCCAGTTGAGTTATTTCAATTCCTAAACAATGATGCTGTGAAAGTACTGCACTCAATATGTGAGCAAATTTGGAAAACTCAGCAGTGGCCACAGGACGGGAAAAAGTCAGTTTTCATTCCAATCCCAAAGAAAGGCACTGTCAAAGAATGCTCAAACTATTACACAGTTACCCTCAATGCACATGGTAGCAGTTCTCCAGGCCAAGCTTCGACAATACGTGAATCATGAACTTCCAGAGGTTCGAGCTGATTTTACAAAAGGCAGAGGAACCAATGATCGCATTGCTAGCATCCCCTGGATCATCAACAAAGCAAGAATTTCAGAAAAACTTCTATTTCTGCTTTATTGATGAGGCTAACGGCTTAGAACATGTGGATCACAATAAATTGTAGAAGATTTTGAAAAAGTTGGGAATACCAGACCACCTGAGTTGCCTCTTGAGATATCTATATCCAGGACAGCAAGCAACAGATAGAACTCATCATGNGGCTGTTTCCCGGGCGGCAGGCGGGCGGCGCGGCGCTCCTGTTGAATCCTCGGGCGGGCGGGTTTTCCATCCCCCCTTCCGGGAGAGGGGCGGGGAGCGCGGGTCCCAGCTGGACCCCGAGCGCTGTGCGGGCCTCGGCGCCCTCGACCCCGCCGCCGGGTCCTCCGCGTCGCGCAGCTCCTCTGCTCCGGGCGGCGACCGTGGGCCGACCGAGTGACATTTTCGTACAGTTACTTGCCGGCGTCCGGAGGTATAAAGCGCGCTCGCTGCGCCTCCCGCAGCTGGTGCAGGGGGCACCCGACGACCCGGTTTGAGGAGTCCCACCCGGGGGTGGGTTTCCTTTAGGAAGCCTCCGAGTCGGAACGACCCGTGCCAGCCGTGTGCGGCTGTAGGAGTTGACGTTCGTGCAGTCTCTTGTCTGGGTGACAACCTGAAAAGTTTCTGATCGGGAGAAGGATTTGGTGTGTGGTTCTCTAGCTGTTGGCTGCCTTTTGGTATATGCGTTAAAGCTGCGCTCAGCAGCGGTCCAGTTATTCGAGGCAAATGAATCTGAACCCTGAATCCCGGCATCTCCTCGTCTTGAGTTGCCTCTTCCTGCGTTCCATTTGCGGCCGGTGTAAACTCGGGGTAGGGTTTGGAAGAGTAGGTCCCTAACCAGTTAAGACGTTTTAGGCATCTTAGCCAACCCCAAAAGGGAACCCTTTATCTCATTTTGGAGAACGTGCCTTGAACGCTCTTCTCACACTTCTGTTATGGAATGATGGATCGGCAGTTCTGTCCTGAACGACCCTATAAACCTTGTTTAGTAAACCATTTCGGAAACTTGGATGTAGCCTTCAATTTAGAAGATGGGTCTGCGGTCTTGAGTGAGTTGGGGGTCTTCTGTCTTCCTAATAACCTTTAGCAATTCAAGTGTGTTTATATATGAGACGAGCTGTAAATAAGCCATAATTATTTAAAAGTTGAATGGCAGTGTAATCATTGTTCTCAACACATGTAAGTGAAGTTTCAAGATAGAGCATTTTCCGTACTCACGTATGTGAGTGAGTGAAGTCGCTTAGTCGTGTCCGACTCTTTGCCACCCCATGGACTGTAGGAGTCTACCATGCTCCTCTGTCCATGGGATTTTCCAGGCAAGAGTACTGGAAAAAGAAAATCCTCCTCCTCCAGAGGATCCTACTCACGTATGTAGTAGTCAAATAAAATGGTTAAAAACATAAAAATGGTATTAAGTGAAAAAAAGGGGGCTAGAAAGGACATTTGCTTTAGGCTGTCCGTATGTCAGAGATGTTAGCAGTTTTAGGGACAATAAAATGAGCATTCTTACGGTGTATGCAGGTCAGTTTGTGGAACAATTAATTTGGTATCGTGATAGCAGAAAACTTAGTTAAAATTTATAGTGATTTATAGTGAAAGTTTCAACATGGAACTTTTTATGTTGAGGTAGATTTATTCTGAAAAACTTAGCTAAAAAATATCCCCTTAAATTAGATCATTCTTGTTTCAAAATAAATTTACAAATGTATGTGGAAGAGTGCATTTTAGACATTCTTTGATTCCTGGAGTAGTTTTTTTTTTTTTTGGCCTTTTTTGATCATTAAAAAAATTATTTTCAGGGTTTTACTTAAACAAGTATTTTAAATGACAAGGTAGTGTTTGCAGATTCTTTAGCATTTGAGCCGCCAGGGAAGCCTTAGTGTTTGTATTGCCTTTTAATTTTTTCGTAAAGAACTTTTGTGCCCTTTCTTTTTTGTTGTTGTTGCCCTTTCTTATTTTCTCCTTTTTTGTTGAGGTTGATTCTGTTTGTATTAACTTTATTTTTTACAACAGCTGTCACTTTCATTCTTGTCTGGTTATGCCTTTTTCCCCTCCCCCCAAGAATTAGAAATAATGTGATGTTGATAGTGATTCCTGTTGTCGTGGAATGTTTTTTACTAAGGTTATTTGACAAGCAATTCTACTGAATTGGCTGTTGATTAAAAGTTTAAATTTTTAATTTATTTAAAGATTTTTTTTTCATCTTTAACTGTCTCATAGAGTTACATTTTGAGGACCAGGCTTTGTCAATAATTTGTTAAGCCTAAAATAAAGTGATGCTCTGTATTACACAGGGCTTGCTCTGGTGAAGAGGGCAAAACTTTGTGCAGAGGGGAATATTTTGGGAGATTGTGTTCTTTTTACTTCTTTTTCTTGAAGATTAGGATTGTCCTCTGTCTTTCTCAGTGCTACTTTTTTTTTTTAGCCATGGGTGCCTAGAACTAACAGGAGAGCTCATGGTGGTTTGGCTTGGATGACAAGTACTGTGTATAATTTGTATTAAAAGAGAATAAATTTGTATTTTCTTTGTCAGTGTTAGCAGGCTATAAGGAAACTTAGATCTCCAATCATCATATGCATGAGAAATTAAGTTCAGATTGTATTTCGATTGATTTATCCAAAGTCACAGTCAGATTCTTGTGATGGAATTGAGACAGTCCTTAAATCTCTTGGAGGCTTAGAAGCATCCACATGGTCTGTATTGTTTTATTCAGGACTTAAGCAATATGTACAGTTATTGCCAGATAGCATATTATTCTCTGTTCCCTTTTCCCTTTTCATTCATTTAACCAAGAAATAAAGTTTGGAGGTTAACATCATCTGTTTGAGAGTCTGGTTTTAATAATTTGTATCCAGTCCACTTAAATTGTCTCAGAAGATAATCTCTTGCATGTCTGTGTCTTCTGAAGTTGCTTGATCTTTTCATTGTGTTATAATGCTTGACAAATAAATGCCTTACAAAATCCCTTTTGTAAGGCATTTATTCTTAAACTTGTAAGCTGGAGTAACTTGGAAGTTAGTGTTGAACTTTATTTGGTTGTAAGATGTATGTATACATGAGTGTGTATTTTTTCACTTTTAAACTCAATTTGCTACACAAGTCATTTGTCACTTCCAATTACAGGTAGGTGTTTGGAGAAAATGGTATTTGGTTTGAGTATTCCTGTTTGGGAATGTTAAAAAGTCCAAAAATACTTAGTCCAAAAATAAAACCAGTAATTTTTTTGAGAGTGTATTTTACTTGTTAAGCTTGTTTAAGAAGCTGCCAAATTGTTCAAAATTCTGTCTCCTTGGAGTGTAGAGGTCAGCTCTTCCTCACACTACAGTGTCATGAACCACCTGCTTATAATCATTTTCCCCAACAGTTGAAAAAGGTTTTATAACCCTTTCTTACTGATTTAGTTCAAATTAAGGATGTTTGCTTTAATTGTTTCAGTTGGTAGGGGTGATCATACTCAGTGAGAAAAACATAAAGATTAAGCTCATATTAGTTAATTTTAGTTTAAAAAATAAATCTTATAGCCATTACTCTGAGATATTTAAAAATATACATTATAGTTACAGTCCCCTAACTATAAGTGGCTTAGCGGTGAAGAATCCTCCTGCCAATGCAGGAGACCTGGGTTTGACCCCTGGTGGGAAAGATCCCTGGGAGGAGCTAATGGCAACCCATTCCAGTATTGCCTGGAAAATCCGATGGACAGAGGATCATGGCAGGCTACAGAAAACAGGGTTGCAAAAAGTTGGACATGACTGAGCACATCGATAGTAAGCAATTATGAGACTACTTGGTTTAGCAGTGTAAAGTTTACAAGTTAGCTAAGAGGAGTGGAGGAAAGACTGATAAGCAGGAAGCTAATATGAGGCGTTGTTAAAGGCCCATGATCTAGAAGTACTCCACTGACTGCCTTTCTTTCACAGAGAGTGATCTGACCTGATTCAGTTTAATGAACAAATATTAAGCTTCATGTATGCATTATACCAGGGATGATGCAGCCAACAAGACTGAGACTCTGCTCTGTAGAAGTTTAGGGTGGTGGTTGGCCGCTTGCATCAAGGCCCTGAGAGCTGAGGAGAACCAGAGTAGGACCCCTGTTGTTAAGTGATTCTGTGAGGGGCAGGCTCTCCTCCCTCTGCAGTGACAGCTGAAGTTGCTCTTCTTTATGTGGGAGAGCGAAGGAGGGGACATTATAACCACAAGCATTGTCTCTCTAGGAGGGAATGGTTAGGGGGGCCCAAAAGGAGACAAGTCTCTGGTTCCCTGGGAAGGGTGGGGATTCTTTTTCTCTTTCATCTCTCAGATTGTTGTAGAGAGGTAAGTGAAGAGATTTTAAAGAAAAGTCCCAGATACTTATCCAAAATGTATTTTCAGAATATATCCCTAAGTAGTTGAAATTCCACCAGGCAATTTCAGTTAGCCTTCAGATATTGGGATGGGAGTTGGGTGTGTGTGTGTGGAGAGTTGGTAGTGAGAGTAATTGTTAAGGTTGAGAAGGAGGGAAGAGGTACTAAGAATCATGCATTTTAAGTTAAAAGTTATACATGTATGTGATAAAATTCTTATGGTACAGAAAGGTAAAAATAAAAGCTACTTTACAACTTCCCCCTAAAAGGTAATCCATTGTTAGCAGCTTTCAGAAAGTTTACTTTTCAAAATATTTATACAGAAAACTATTATACCTTACTTGTTATTGTTGTTATAAAAAACTATATTGTTTACTTTTTCCTGCAGTTTACTTTTTTTATGTAGTTAATGTCACATAGCTCTTCTCATATTGGCACGTATAGATCAACATAATTTAAAAATAATTAGAGTATTGGGCTTCCCTGGTGGCTCAGAGGTTAAAGTGTCTGCCTGCAGTGAAGGAGACCTGGGTTCGATCCCTGGGTCGGGAAGATCCCCTGCAGAAGGAAATGACAACCCACTCCAGTATTCTTGCCTAGAGAATCCCATGGACGGAGGAGCCTGGTGGGCTATAGTCCACGGGGTCGCAAAGAGTCGGACACAACTGAGTGACTTCACTTGACATCACTATATTCTGACTTTTTTTGAGTGGTATTTAGGATGTAACTGTTTATACAAACCAACAGTATATGACTATGGCTGTTACATGTTTGCTAACATTGGGTTTTGTTAAGCTTTATATTTTTTGCTGATTTAATTTGAGAGGTTTGTACCTCGTTTTTAAAAGGGCTTCCCTGAGGTGGATATAGAATCCATCTCCAGTGCAGGAGACGAGACACAGGAGATGTGGGTTAGATCCCTGGGTGGGAAAGACCTCCTGGAATAGGAAATGGCAACCCACTCAAGCATTCTTGCCTGAAAAATCACTGGGACAGAGGAACCCAGTGGGCTACAGTCCAAAGGGTCGCAAAGAGTTGGACACAACTGAGCAGCTCTGCACGCCCAAACCTTGTTTTGGGTTTGCATTTTGCTGATTATGAGGAGGGTGATAAAATTTGTATGCTTATTGGGCAGCGGTTACTTGCAGCACATACTTTAGGTTTAGTAGGTTAATTATCTGGATGCCCCCCTTTCCCTGTAAAATAGTTTGAGAGAGATGGAATTTGTTGAGAGGAAGATTTCAGAACCCGTGGGGAATAATGTCCTGAATGGAGAGGCTACAGTGTTAGGCTGTGAACAGTAACCAAAGGTTAACATGAGGTTATTGAGAACCCTTAACTTGTTCTTAACAGAACATTATGTAAAGGCAGGAATGGAGATTCGAGAGAGTCAGGGCAAGTAGGTTTTATATAGGGTCAGCTCTGTCTCCTGGTGTCTGCTCGTTCTGTCTCACCACTCACCCCTCTTGCCCCAACTGTCATTTCATTTCTTATTTATACGGTCATTGGATTTGTTCCTCTTCCCTGGTGGGGGTGGCAACCTTGACTTTGATAGTTCAGTTCCTCCAGAGATGAGGGACAGTTTTTCTATAAGGGAAACTGATTTTCCTTCAAACAGTCAAAGGGAACAGTTCTCATTTCTAACATCCTTTAGATCTATTTTGTGATCTTCAGTAGTACCTCTTTATAGTTGATATTCTGCTAGTGTCAGGGGCCTTACGAGCTGAACTGCAGAAACCTGGGATGTTAGCATGAATACCTGAGCTTTGTTCCCATTTAATCCCCACATGCTGTCCCCACCCCAGCTTTAATTTTTTTTTTTTTAAGGAAATAAGTTTTTTCTTAGGCTTGGGAGGCAATTGGTTTAAAAGACTCTTCTTATCTGTTTTTTTAGAAAGAGTCTTTTAAACCAATTGCCTCCCAAGCCCAAGAAAAAACTTATTTCCTTAAAAAAAAAAAAAAAAAAAGTAAAGCTGGGGTGGCAGGCCTAATTCTCCCGAACTGGGGGTTTCCTGAACTAGTTCAGCCAAAACCAAGGTTTCTTGGCAACAGACACATTTAGGACCAGATCATTTTTTGCTGTGGAGGGCTGTCCTACTCATTGTGGGATGTTTAGCAACACCCTTGTCTCTATTCACTAGATACCAGTAGCACCACTCTCCCCCTCCTTCCAGACCCTCCAGTTGGGACAACCAAAATGTCTCCAGGCATTGCCAAAGGTCCTGAGGGGAGAGGCCAGGGAAGGAAAGGGTGTTCAAAATCTGTTACCCCCTACCCCTCGTCACCCTCCCCAAATGTGACATGTAGCTGCTGCTGCTAAGTCGTTTCAGTCGTGTCCGACTTTTAGCGACCCCATGGACTGCAGCCCGCCAGGCTTCTCTGTCCATGGGATTTTCCAGGCAAGAGTACTGGAGTGGGGTGCCATTGCTTTCTCTGTGACATGCAGAGATGATGTTACTTACCTTGATCTTTTCACAGTGCATACATATATCAAAAGATCAAGCCATATACCTTCACTGTCTGCATTTTTATGTGTCAAAGATGTCTCAGTAAAGTTTAAAAAACTGTTCTTAATCTATCTTCATTTATTGTATACAATTATTATCTTAAAGTGGAGCTTCCCTGGTGGCTCAGATGGTGAACAATCTGCAGGGCAGAAGACGTGGGTTCCATTCCTGGATCAGGAAGATCCCATGGAGAAGGGAATGGCTTATCCGCTCCAGTATTCTTGTCTGGAGAATTCCATGAGCAGGGGAGCCTGGTGGGCTACAGGGGTCTCAGAGTTGAGCACGACTGATCAAATGGATGGCCCTTTTTCATTTGTACCCTTAGTCTAGGCTCTCAAACCAGGGTGATTTTGAACACCCTTTCCTTCCCTGGCCTCTCCCCTCAGGACCTTTGGCAATGCCTGGAGACATTTTGGTTGTCCCAACTGGAGGGTCTGGAAGGAGAGGGAGAGTGGTGCTACTGGTATCTAGTGAATAGAGACAAGGATGTTGCTAAACAAGGCGATGGCACCCCACTCCAGTACTCTTGCCCAGAAAATCCCATGGTCGGAGGAGCCTGGTAGGCTGCAGTCCATGGGGTCGCTAGGAGTCGGACATGGCTGAGCAACTTCACTTTCACTTTTCACTTTCATGGATTGGAGAAGGAAATGGCAGCCCACTCCACTGTTCTTGCCTGGAGAATCCCAGGGACGGGGGAGCCTAGTAGGCTGCCATCTGTGGGGTCGCACAGAGTCGGACACGACTGAAGCGACTTAGCAGCAGCAGCAGCCTTCCACAGCAAAAAATAATCTGGTCTTAAATGTGTCTGTGGCTGAAATAGTTCAGGAAACCCCCAGTACAGGAGAATTAGGCCTGCTCACCAGCTTTGATGGTAGCAGTCAAGCAGTAGTAATGTTTCATGTAGTCTTAGGCTCAGAATGGAAAGTTTTGAACTAAGAGCTCTTGAGTACTTTTTTCCCCTCCTCTGTCTCTTTGGTCCCTTTCTTTTCAGCTTTTTGCTTTTCATTCTCCTCTACTTTTATGGTGTTAACATGGTCAGGGCTTTGCAGTTTGGAAGGTCACTAGCATTGAAGACTTGAACAGAAGTCGGAACATATTTAGCCATTTGATAGGATGCTTGAGGAGTGAAGTCTCTTGCTAAGGAGAGCTGAAGAGCATGGCGGTTAAGCATATAGACAAGAGTCTAGATTAGTTTTTATCCTGCCTCCATCTCTAGCTAGCTGTGTCACTGTGGACAAATTACCTAATCTCACCAAGTCTCAGTTTCTTAATCTGTAAAGTGGAAATAATAGCAATATCTCATTTTTAAAACAGCTTTATTGAGATGTAATTCAATTCCATACAGTTCACCTGATGAAAGTGTGCAGTTTATTTTTTCCTAATATGTTTGTAGGTGCAACCATTGCCATGATTTGCTCTTTGTCCTCTGTAAGAGAAACCCTGAATCCATTAGCAGTCAATTCTAGTCACCCTTTATCTCATTAGTTTTAGGTATAAATTAGGCCAAATGCTTACCCTGGTGATTAATATGTAAGTATTTAATTTAAAAACTATTATAACTTGGGGCATAGAGACTATTTGTGGCAAGACCATTTGTATCACTTTAGAGAAGGCAAAGATGGATAATTTTTTGTTGAATGGATACTTACATGGAAATTGTTTTCAGAGATAAAGATGAAAAATATTCCTTCATTTAAAAGATCTTTATTCAAGTAGGAAGAAAAAGACATATTTTAAAATAACTAGTTATACCAGTTATAATTGTAAGATAATTATAAAATGAGGTAGAATAAGTGGTTTCAGGAAGGTGTAAAAATTATTGAAATTGGAAATTTGGTAAAGGGAGATTAATTAGGTTAAGAGTGCAGGAACCATGAAAAACTTCTCTAAAGTAGAGACCATTCTGGCCAAGTCTTAGTTGATAAAATATGGGACTTTGGCTCTGTGAAGACCACCTGAAGAATGCTGGTTTTTTAAATACTGGTAGTATCCTCAAAAAAAAAATTATTTTTTTTGCTGCCTCACGCTGCTGCCAAATGATTGCCTCTGATAGCTACACCTGCATTCTTTTTTAAAAGATAACTTGTTTATTTTTTGCTTAGACTTGGGGCTTGTGGGATCTTAGTTCCTGGACCAAGGGTTGAACCTGGGCCCTCAGCAGTGAAAGGACTGAGTCCTAAGCACTGGAATTCCTACCGGTAATTCCCATCCCCACACTTTTTTGGTATTCCTAATCTGTTCTGAACTTGGCAAATTACCTAAATACAAGAAATAAACAACTGTTTAGCGAGAGCCTGGTGTCTGTGAGAGCAGGATGTGATTATGCTGTCACTTTGAGTTACTTGCCCTTTTAGTTAATGGCAACCCACTCCAGTATTCTTGCCTGGAGAATCCCATGGACAGAGGAGCCTGGCAGGCTACAGTCCACGGGGTCGCAAAGATCGGACACGACTGAGTGACTTCACTTTCTTTCTTTCTTTCTCCAGGTTAATTGCGTGAATAGAATTAATAATTCCTGAGTAAATTAAGCTCCTATAAAATGTTTTCTTTTTTTCTCCCAAGGCTTCCACACCTTTCTTTTCAGCTTCCTGTCCTCTTTTTTTCATGCACCATGCACCAGTGCACGTCCCAGCTGAGCCACACTGCTCTCTCCTTTAACATCTGGTCAACACAGGATATTTTTGTTTTTTGAAAGTTAAATGACTAGATTTGTATCAAGTCAGTTATCTGGGTGTTATCTTGACCCCTCCATCTCCTTTACTTCTTAAGTCAAATTTGAGTTAACAAATCCTGTTGATTCTGATACAGTAGTTTCAAAGTCTTTTTTTTTTTTTTAAACACTATATATGGAGTAATACTTCAAAAGTAAAAAAACAAAAAGAGACCTAACAGTAAAAAGTCTCTTACCCATATCCTTCCTTATCTGTATATTTCCCAGACTTCTACAGTAGTTTACTAATATTATTGATTTCTTATATTCTTCTGAGGGTTTAAAAAAGTACAGTCCTGTACAAATAAATTTATCCCACCTCATTCCTTCCCTTAGCCCAACACATGTTTTACACTAATGTTGGAAACTTGAACTGCTTTGCCTTTTATTCTCTTCACTTGACAGTGTGCCCTGGAGACCTTCAGTGTTAGTATATAAACTGCTGGTGTGTGTGCCCTGTCCCTCTCCACAGCTGCAGTGTCCATTTTATTTCTGATTTAACTAGCCCAGTGATGTGTAGTGGAAGATTGTTTCTAGTTTTACTATTATAAAAGTACTGCATGAGCAACCTTGTACACCTATCATTTTGTGCATACGCAGGCATGTCTGTAGATTAAGTTCCCAGAGGTGGAATTGCTGAGTTAAAGAATAAATGAGATACAATTTTGATAGATATTGTCACCCTTCATAGGGGTTGAAACAATAATGTATGTGTGAGAACACTTGTTTTCCCTTAGCCTTGTCATTACAGCATGCGGTCCAGTTTTTTGGGTTTTTGCCGGTAATAATAGGTGAAAAATGATACCTCAGTGTAGCTTTCATTTTTTACATTTCTTATGAGTGAAGTTGAGCATCCTTTGATTTGTTTGGGCCATTTTGAGCTTCCTTTCTTTTTTCTGTGAACTGTCTGATCTGAATCTTTAGTCATTTTCCTGTCCATTTTGGGGATTCTTCAATTTCTCTTCAGTCCATGTGCCTTGGTTGATTTTTTAAAAGGAAACAGTTTGCTTGTTGCAGTTGTCCTCTGACGGATTGCTTCCATTTTTTACTCCCTTCTAGGCATTCTCTCATTCACACTGTTAGCAAAATGATACTTCTAATTGCAAATTTGAAAGCATCAGTCCTTTGCTTAAAACTGTTCAGTGGCTCTTCACGGGCTCCGTAGAGCACCGGCCGTTAGGATGGTACCTCATAGGTTCTCCATCTCCCGGAACACCGAGCTGCTCCTAGCTCCTTGTCGAGTTAGACCCTTTGTCTGTTTTGCATGGCGTATTTCTCTGTTTATGTTGGTCCGTTCCTGCTTGTCTGCATGTCCATAGTTGTGCTTGTCATTCTCCACCTAATGAAGAGGCTTTTCTGTTGCCTGACTCTTCCCTCAGTTCCCTAAGTATACCCTTATAATGAAACTCCTCACATTGTGTATTTTTATTAAGTGTGTATTTCTTTGCCCTAGATGTTACCCTCTTGAGGGCATGGACTTACGGAACCTGGCCTAGTGTTTGGCACATAGATGATGAGAGATAATTACTGAGTACCCATTGATATATGTATACATACACTATGTGTAGACAACCCAGGACAAAGAAAAAAAAGGAAAATTAATACTATGAACTCATTTATTTAAAAATTTAATTTTTACATTGAGATATTTATTAAATACAATAAAATGTACAGACCTTAGCTGTTTGAGGTGTGACTTTTAGGTGTGACAGTTGTATTCATGTAACTGGTAACCAAAGGATGATAAAGCATTCTCATCACCTCAGGGAGTTTGCTGGTTGCCCTTTGCATTCAGTTCCCCTCTCCCGCACACGCTCTGAATGCTAACAGTGTAGGTGTTTTGTTTGATCTTTGTACAATGTCTTCTTTTCTGGTATCTAGCTTCGTTTGTTTAACATATATTTCCAGACGCATCTGTGAGGCTGGATGTGTTAGAGTCCTTTTTATTGCTGAGTAGTACACCATTGGATGAATGTATCAAGCTTATTTTTTCTTCTTTTGATGGGTATTTGAGTTATTTCCAGTTTTTTCATTTTTAAGAATAAGGCCTATATGGACCTTCTTGCAAACATGTTTCCATTTTTCTTGAATAAATACCTAGGATTGGAATGGTTGGTTTATAAGCAGATGTGTGTTTTACTATGTAAGAAACTGCTACATAGTTTTTTGGAATTTTCTCTTAAATACTCTTCACTGTGACTATGTTTTCTAGTTGCTCCACATCCTTTCCAATACTTGAATGATCTGTTTTTTTGGTTTCATTTTTATTCATGCTGGGTCTTCTCTGATGCATGAAGACTTTTCTCTACTTGCGGCGAGTGGGGAGTACTGTCTAGTTGTGATGCACAGGCTCTTCGTTGCGGTGGCTTCTCTTGCTGTGAAGCAAGGGCTGTAGTGCACACAGGCTTCAGCAGTTGTGGCGCGTGGCTTAGCTTCTCCAGGGCATGTGGGATCTTCCGGGATCAGGGATCAAACCTCTGTCTCCAGCATTGGCAGGCACATACATTGTCACTGAGCACCAGGGAAGCCCATGGTCATTCTTTTTAATTTTCGCTATTTAGTGGATGTGAAATTGTATTTTGTGGTTTTATTTTGGATTTTCTTGCTAGCTAATGATGTTTCATATGGTTGACAATTGTTAATAATTTTGTAGAATACCTCTTAAGTTTTTTGCATATTAAAAATAATTGGTTATCTTTCTATTATTGATGTGTAAGAATTCTTAATATAGTCTTGATACGAGTTTTTTGTAGTATCAGTGTCCTGGGAGTGTTTTCTCCCAGTTTCTAAGTTTGTCTTTTCCTTAACAATGTATTTTGATAAGCTAAAGTTTTTAATTTTGATGAAGTTCAGTTCTTTTTCTTTAATAGATTTGAGTTCTAAGAAGCTTTTGGTTACTCAGAAATCATGAAACTAATTTCCCTTGTATATTTTAGAAATTTCATAGTCTTATGGATGGCGTGTGATCCATATTGAACTATTGTGTGTTGTGTGAAGTAGGGATTGAGGTTCATTAAAAAAAATATCCAGTTTCAACACCATTGTTGGAAAATATTTTTTTGTTTTGCTACACTGAATTGCTGTTGTGTTTTTGTCTAAGATTGTTTGTGCACACACGTGGATTTGTTTCTGGACTCAGTTTTGTTTCTTTGATCTCATTGTTCCCCTATGCCAGTATTATTGTCTCTGTTGCCATAAGTCTTGAAATCAAATCGTGTGAATCCTCTAATATTCTTTGGCCATCTAGTTCCTTTGTGTTTCTATATAAATTTTAAAATCAGTTTGTCAGTTTCTATGAAAAAAAACGTTTGGGATATTGATTGGGATTGTGTTGCTCTATAATTACATTTAGGGAGAAATGACTTATAACAATATTGAATTTGATAGTCAGCCGTTAACATGGTTTCCCTTGATCCCTGCCTTCTTGTATTTGCACCCTTTTGTATTTATTTACCTTGCACATGATTTTAGGGTTGGTTTGTGTAACCAGTAGAATACGGTTAAAGTCCCTTCTGAAATTAGATTATAAAAGGCACAGCGGCTTGTGTATTGGTCTCTTTCTGTCTCTCATTGCTAACTGTAGGAGAAACCAGCTCCCATATTGTAGAGAGGCCCACTGCAATTTTACCCTGCTTGCTAGTTAACAGGTTAGCCTGCTGCAATTTCGTGGATGCTGATAGAAGGCATGAGAATGTCTGAGTCAGGAGACACTGATTGTCACAGCTGCTGTAGTAGCCTGGGTGCTGTGAGCATTTCTGCACCAGCTCCTCCATCTCCAGATCACATTCATGTGAAGAGGATCAGATGACAACTGCACATCAGTGCTTGCATTACAAAGGAATTCTGAACGTAGGGCACCTGGGCATTTTTTAATGCACAGAAAGCATACCTGCTCTTTCCTCTGAAGGAGACTTTATTTTCCCAATCTGTTCATTTTATAAAC
Organism: Neotragus pygmaeus; assembly: GCA_006410875.1. NCBI lineage: Eukaryota > Metazoa > Chordata > Mammalia > Artiodactyla > Bovidae > Neotragus > Neotragus pygmaeus. The sequence goes on from SJYV01022705.1 coordinate 585,042, forward strand.
ATCTTTGGAAAGCCTGGAACAAGGGCAGTGAGATCCTCAGCTGCAAGTGTGCAGAAATGTGAAAGACAAATGGAATATTGTCTCCCAACATCCTTGTGACAAAGGACTGAGGCTTTCTCTTGGAAGCAGATTCTCTGGCCTTCAGTTAAATGTAGACCCAAATATAGTTTGCAACCTCCTGAGAAATGCTTGAGCCAGACCCACCAGCTAAGCTGCTTCTGGACTTCTGACCCTTGGAAACTGTGTGAAAGAATAAATATTTTCAACTGCTAAAGTTTTGGAGTTTATTACACATCAGTGGCTGATTAATACAGTTGTTTACCTTTCCTTTTATTGGGTCAACTTTTTTGATATGTACTGGTAAACAGATTTTATATACATGTATGTATATATACAAGATCTCTACATCAGTGGAGTAAAATAGGTTTTCTATATCAATATGGTAATTCACTTATTATGTAATATAATTTTGTTCATGTAACATTTTAATGATTTTCATAGAGATCTTGCAGTTATATTTATTCCTGAAGATTTTTCTTCTTGACACTATTTTCTAAATTTTATTTTTTGATGCTAGTATATAGAAATACAGTAGTTGTTTTAACAAGTCTTGTGCGCATATACTTTGACCATGCTGAACTACACTTAGTTCCAGTTGCCTTTTTGTGGCTTCTTTAGGATTTTCTCTGCAAAAATAACCACATCTGTGACTAATAAGACAGTTTTACTCCCTTTTCTCCCATCTTTGTAAGCTTTTTATTTCTTTGCCTTACCTTATTGCTCTATCTAGCCTTTTCAATGTAGTGTTGAAGAGAAAGGGTAATAATGGTCATTCTTGTCTTGTTCCACATCTTAAGGGGAAAACATTATCTTTTAACATTAAGTAGAATGTCAACAGTGGTTTTTCTGTAGATTAAAAGAAATCACATTGAGGGTGTTCCTTTGTATTTCCAGATTACTGATATTTTAATTTTTATAGATGGGTGTTGAATTTTGTCAGATGTTCCCCTTTTTCATATTTACTGAGATGACTATGGTGAATTGTATTTATTTATTTTTGAAAGTTAAACCAGTTTTGCATTCCTGAGTTAATCTTATTTGGTCGTAAATATATTGTCTTTTTATCTGTTTCTGAACTTGATCTGCTAATATTTTGTTAAGGATTTTGGTGTGTGTGTGCAGGAGGAATGTTGGTCTATGATTATCATTTTTTATAATGCCTTTTGATATCATGTTTAGCTTTCTAAAATAATTTTTGTTTTCAGAAATAGTTTATATATGACTACTGTTATTTCTTTAATGTTTGGTAACCATGTAGGCATGGAGGGGTTTTATGTTGTATGTGGGGGAAATTTTTGTTAACAGATTTCATTTCTTTGGTAAATATATAGTTACGTTGTTCAGTCACTCAGTCGTGTCCAACTCTTTGTGACCCCATGGACTGCAGCACACCTGGCTTCCCTGTCCTTTGCCGTCTCCTGGGGCCTACTCAAACTCATGTCCGTTGAGTTGGTGATGCCATCCCAACCATCTCGTCCTCTCTTCTCCTCCTGCCTTCATTCTTTCCCAGCATCAGGGTCTTTTCCATTGAGTTGGTTCCGGGAGCTTCAGCTTCAGTATCAGTTCTCCCAAAGAATATTCATTCAGGGTTGGTTTCTTTTAGGGTTGATGGTTTGATCTCCTTGCTGTCCAAGGGACTCTCAAGAGTCTTCTCCAACACCACAGTTAGGAGGCATCAATTCTTTGGTGCTCAGCCTTCTTTATGGTCCATCTCTCACATCCATGCATGACTACTGGAAAAACCATAGCTTTGACTAGACCAACCTTTGTCAACAAAGTGATGTCTCTGCTTTTTAATACGCTTTCTAAGTTTGTCATAACTTTTCTTCCAAGGAGCAAGTGTCTTTTAATTTCATGGGTGCAGTTACCATCTGCAGTGATTTGGAGCCCCCCAAAATAAAGTCCATCACTGTTTCCATTGTTTCCCCATTTATTTGCCATGAAGTAATGCGACTGGATGAAATGATCTTAGTTTTTTGAATGTTGAGTTATGTGGTTATATGGATTTTCTGTCTTTTTTTTTTCTGTAGGCAGTATATCTATCTCATTTAGGTTATCAGCTCTCTTGGCAGAAAGTTTTTAATTTTCCCTTGTGATCCTTTTAATTTCTGTAGGAGCTGTTGTGACCCCTTTTTAATGCTCTTTTTCTTTGGTCATTCTTGTTATGAGTTTAGCAATTTGATTTCTTTCCACAGCTTTTGGTTTCAATAATTTAATTGACTTGTGCCTGTCTTGATAGTTTCCTTCACTCTTACCTTTAGTTGGCTTAATGTATTCTTTTAATCCCTGGCTCCTAAGCTAGAAATTTAGATATTTAATTTGGAAATTTAGACGTTTAAGTTTGAGTTTCTTTTTAAATATAAGCACTTAAAAAGTTATAATTTCCAGACATTTCTATATATTTTCATTATCAGTTCAAAATATTTTCTGATTTCCTTAACTCATGATATTTTTTTAGAAGTGTGTTGGTTAATTTTCAACTATTTTAGTTTTTCCTGAATAG
>SJYV01022705.1:594714-708005 GCA_006410875.1 Neotragus pygmaeus
TATGTATACCTATGGCTGATTCATGTTGAGGTTTGACAGGAAACAAAATTCTGTAAAGCAATTATCTTCAATTAAAAAAGATTTTAAATTTTATATTAATGGAGCATGTTATTGATTGGGATTGGGTATGAGAGAACTTTCTGATATTATTTCTTTGGATGGTATTTACAGAGATGTATATATATATATTCATAAAACATAAATTCATGAGTTATGTAGTTTATGGAATTACTATTAATTAATCTATGACATGCACCACACACATATAAATGAAAATGCCTCAATAGTGTGTGTGTGGGAGGTGTGGTGTCCTTAAATAATAATTTGAAAATGTTATTTCTTCTTCTTTTTTTTTTGGATAAGAAATAACTTATCCTCATTCTGGAATGTTTGGAAAATACAGAAAGATAAAAGGAAGAACATTTGTATTTTTACAGTTAATAAACTTTTCTCAATAATGAGTGAATTTTTCTTATGTTTATTAATAATTTCTAATTGTTCTGTGAAGCATTTGCTAATATATCCCTTGTATATTTGTTCTATTTTTTATTTCTATGTTTTAAATTGGATGGATTTTTCTTGTAAGAAAGAAATATTTAGACTGAAATCTTTCCCTTTTTCCCCTTTTTATTATGTTTTTAACACATGGAATTTAAAATTTTTTATTTAGTTAAAACCACCAAGGAGAAGGAAGGGGCAACCCACTCCAGTATTCTTGCCTGGGAAATCCTATGGACAGAGGAGCCTGGCAGGTTACAGACCATGGGGTCACNTCCCCCTTTTTATTATGTTTTTTAACACATGGAATTTAAAATTTTTTATTTAGTTAAAACCACCAAGGAGAAGGAAGGGGCAACCCACTCCAGTATTCTTGCCTGGGAAATCCTATGGACAGAGGAGCCTGGCAGGTTACAGACCATGAGGTCACAAAAGGGTTGAACACTAAGTGACTAAACAACAGCAACATTAAAAAACACACACACACACACAAAATATTCTCAGTCTCATATACTGTATCATTCTTTTTCTGAGTAAAACCTTCCTAATCTGTATGCAGGTCAAGAAGCAACAAACAATTAGATCTGGACATGGAACAACAGACTGGTTCCAAATCAGGAAAGGAGTACGTCAAGGCTATATTGTCACCCTGCTTGTTTAACTTATATGCAGAGTATATCATGTGAAATGCAGGGCTGGATGAAGCACAAGCTGGAATCAAGAGTGCCGGGAGAAAAACCAATAATCTCAGACATGCAGATGACGCCATCCTTATGGCAGAAAGCAAAGAACTCAAGAGCCTCTTGATGAAAGTGAAAGAGGAGAGTGAAAAAGTTGGCTTAAAACTCAGCATTCAGAAAACTAAGAACATGGCATCTGGTCCCATCACTTCATGGCAAATAGAAGGGGAAACAATGGAAATAGTAACAAACTTTATTTTCTTGGGCTCCCAAATCACTGCAGATGGTGACTGCAGCCATGAAATTAAAAGACGCTTGCTCCTTTGAAGAAAAGCTATTGACCAACCTAGACAGCATGTTGAAAAGTAGAGACGTTACTTTGCCAACAAAGGTCCATCTAGTCAAAGCTATGGTTTTTCCAGTCATTTATGGATGTAAGAGTCAAACTATTAAGAAAGCTGAGCACTGAAGAATTGATGCTTTTGAAATGTGGTGTTGGAGAAGACTCTTGAGAGTCCCTTGGACTGCAAGGAGATCCAACCAGTCCATCCTGAAGGAAATCAATCCTGAATATTCATGGGAAAGACTGATGCTGAAGCTGAAACTCCAATACTTTGGCCACCTGATGTGAAGAACCAACTCATTGGAAAAGACCCTGATGCTGGGAAAGACTGAAGGCAGGAGGAGAAGGGGACGACAGGATGAGACGGTTGGATGGCATCACCGACACGATGGACATGAGTTTGAGTCGGCTCTGGGAGTTGTTGATGGACCGGGAAGCCTGGCATGCTGCAATCCATGGGGTCGCGGGGAGTCGGACACGACTGAGCAACTGATGTGAATTGAATCCCTCTACAGTGATTTCTTTTTTCTCCACAGTTTTCTTTTTCACAAGTATTTTGTTCATCTGGGTGTGTATGTGTATACGTATACAAGTGTGTGTGTATATACATTGTGGTATGAGGCCACACCAACATTTTTTCTCTCTAGTTAGCCAGTTGTACCAATATTTGATTTCATAGGCGTTATGGGTATTTAGTGGAAGTCTTCTAGGCACTGGCATTCCGATGGCTGCCTTTCTCAGAGATTGTTGTTACATGAATTTTCTATTGTTTTACTTTTGTTATTGATCCAGTCATCAGTACTTTAGTGGGAAACCCGAAGAGGTTATATGAAAGACTGCTATCCAGGTGTTACTATAAATCATTAGTTTAAAGAAAAATAAACTGTACTTAGAAAATTGTGCTAAGGTAATAGTGGTTTTGCCATGAATATTGTGCTGTTAATATTCGTCACATTGATTTCCCATCCAGATTTTTTAAAAAATCACTTAGCTGTAATCTATTGGGAATTAATTTCTAGGAGCTGATCTCTAAGATGGCTCTGCTACTNAGGTTATACGAAAGACTGCTATCCAGGTGTTATTATAAATCGTTAGTTTAAAGAAAAATAAACTGTACTTAGAAAATTGTGCTAAGGTAATAGTAGTTTTGCCATGAATATTGTGCTGTTAATATTCGTCACATTGGTTTCCCATCCTGATTTTTAAAAAAATCACTTAGCTGTAATCTATTGGGAATTAATTTCTAGGAGCTGATCTCTAAGATGGCTCTGCTACTTACTCAGTGTTAAGTGTTTTCTGTTAAGTGTTAAACTTTTTGGTTACTCAGAGCCTTTCTTTAGCTCATTCTGTATAAGGCTACTTCTAATTTTAGACTCAGATTCATATACTTCTCCTAGCTCTTATACNTCTAGGAGCTGATCTCTAAGATGGCTCTGCTACTTACTCAGTGTTAAGTGTTTTCTGTTAAGTGTTAAACTTTTTGGTTACTCAGAGCCTTTCTTTAGCTCATTCTGTATAAGGCTACTTCTAATTTTAGACTCAGATTCATATACTTCTCCTAGCTCTTATATTTTGCCTTTCAAGAAGTTTCTAAAAACAAAACAAAACAAAACAAAAAATGGCAGTTATTCAGCTATGAGTATTTCCGCTCTTTGTATCAAGTCATTTTGCTTATTGACGTATGTATTAGATTTGGGTACTAAAGAGAGTGAATAAGGTGAAGATTTCTTGCCTGTCATGAATTGTAAATTCCAACTTACCTCTCCAACTCAAAAATGGTTGTCTTATAAACACTGCTTGATGAAAGTATATTTAGGAAAACACTACTCATATTCAGTAGTGTTACAGAATAAACCACCTGGGTTCTTTTTCAAAATGTAGATTGAGATACTGAAAGGACATTTGAGTAAATAAGGAAATATGGTCAAATGTAGAGATTAGTGAATATTGAGGTATCTATTACTGTATTCCATAGTTATATACAAATAATCTTAATATTTATTTTTTTCTTTTTTGTATTTTTTACCTATATGTTAACTATTATAGAAGGCAAATTTGATTGTGATTTTTACAACTAAAATAGTCTCTCTCTTTAGTGTAGTATGGACTTCCCTTGTGGCTCAGCTGGTAAAGAATCCACCTGCAGTGTGGGAGACCTGGGTTCGATCCCTGAGTTGGGACGATCTCCTGACCAAAGGAAAGACTACCCACTCCAGTATTCTACTATACAGTATTCTGTATAGACCATGGGATCGTGAACAGTCAGACATGACTGAGCGACTCACTTAGTGTAGCATATAAACTAAACTTCAGGCAAACCTGAGTTTGAGTGTCAGTTCTGGTGTTTTCCTGAGCAAGTTGTTTTGTCTCTCTAATTCTTGGTTTTGTTATCTTTAATGATAATGACAGTTCTTNGACCCCATGGACTGCAGCCTACCAGGCTTCTCCGTCCATGGGATTTTCCAGGCAAGAGTACTGGAGGGGGTGCCATTGCCTTCTCAGCCTCCATTTCTAGGTGCTCCCAAAAGGAAGCACAGCAGTACCAGCTGCAGCATGGTTTGTATTAGTGAAAATTGGTTTCAGTGTGGTTATAGATATGAAAACATAAATTATTAGAACCATACCTTACATTATACCTAACATCTATTCCACATGGGTTAATGACTCTAATGTAAAAGCAAAACTTAATAAAAATGCTCAAGAATTTATAGGGCATTTATTTTGGTTACTGAGGTAGGAGAGAAAAAAAAGCACAAAAACATTATACCACAAACCATGTATGAAACCTTACTGAAATATACACTATATTAAAATTACAAGGTTTATTTTGAGAAGAGATATTGTAAACTAAAACGATGTATCTTTTTAAAAATTTTTCTAACAATTTTTTTGTTTAGTTTTTTCTTTCTTTCTTTATTTTTTTACTTTACAATATTGTATTGGTTTTGCCATACATTGGCATGAATCCGGCATGGGGGTACATGTGTTCCCCATCCTGAACCCCCCTCCCACCTCCCTCTCCATCCCATCCCTCTGGGTCATCCCAGTGCACCAGCCCCTAGCACCTTGTATCATGCATCGAACCTGGACTGGATAGATCTTTAGCTTAAAAAAATACTTAAAATCTATATAACAGAATNCCATCCTGAACCCCCCTCCCACCTCCCTCTCCATCCCATCCCTCTGGGTCATCCCAGTGCACCAGCCCCTAGCACCTTGTATCATGCATCGAACCTGGACTGGATAGATCTTTAGCTTAAAAAAATACTTAAAATCTATATAACAGAATATACTGTTTTTCAGAATAAATAAAATAATTATTATGACTCAATAAGACACACAGAAGAAAAATAAAGGATGTGAGCAGATGATTCAGAGAAAGCTTGATAAAATTACATTAAAATGCTCATTGGTAATCACAGAGATAAAACTTTAAATAATATTTTGATACCGTTTCACACCCAATAGATCAGAAAAACCATAACAGGCTGACAAAAGAGGTGGGTAATAAATACAGAACTGTTGATTCTCTAACATACTGATTGAATGTAAACTAGCACAACCATTTTAAATAGTAATTTGCGAACATTGGAAACAAATTTGAAGATGTTCACATACCTTAATAGAGCAATCTCACATCTAGGCACACGCCTCAGTGAAACTTTAGTACATGTGTTCCAAGTAAAAGGTATTATAAAAATATTTATAAGAGCATTTAAAAAGGTCAAATTGAGTTTAGTTCTATCATATCATTGCTGATAGTTTCTAATTCTGATTCCATTTTGCCTCTTTATTAGTTTGTTTATTATGTCTTTTTCTTGATATCTTCTAGCTCACTCAGCATGGTTTTAATATTTATCTATTGTTATGTCTTTTCTGGGGTCTTTGAATTGTGTAGATGTTCTTCCATGTCTTTTTTATTCTTTTTACTTATGAGATTCACACGTTATTTTTCTCTTACTTTTTTTTCTGTGAAATTAATTTCCCTGAATTTTTAAAGGAAGCTTAGATTTGATTTGATTGGTTCTCCAACTTCACAGAGCTCACTCTTGTGTCATTTCCTGTAGCAGCTTGCTTCCTGACATACCTGCCTCTCCTCTCCCCAGCTATTACCTGAACACCCCTTTTCCTTCCTCTCTGTTATCTATATCATACTAAATTTGGGTTCTACTTCCAGAAGTTACTCCCTGAGGGCCCTGCCCTGGAAGTTAGCTTTAGCAGGTCAATTTGAGGCCTTCTTAGAATGTCCCCACTTCTTCAGACTTCCTTACTACAAGCTCTTGCACTTACCTACTTTTGGAGCATGCCCAAACTCCCCCAGTGTCAGTTCTGGTTGTGACTGTCTTGCAGGGTTTTCCCTTCTCAGGCCCTGTCTGTGGCTCCACTGCTTGCTTCTGCTTCCCCTGCACTGGCAGCCTCTTCATCCATACACAAACACACCTGTGCTTGTGCATTTATTAATGTATTTCTTATTCTGGGTAGCTCCTTATTTACATTACATTCTCTCTGTCATAGAGCCCTTCTTCTAGAAGAAGCAAGCTGCTATGTTATTGGCTTCCCTAGAAGGAGGCCCATCTGGCAAAACAGTAAGGAAAGCGTCTCGCCAGTAATCCATGAGGAACTGAGGCCCTCAGTCTAAAAGTCTTTAGGGAACTGAATCTTGACAACAACCATGTGAATGAGCTAGAAAGCAGATCCTCCCTAGGCGGGCCTTCAAATGAAGACACAGAACTGGCAAATCCAAATTTGTACAGTCTTGTGAGACCTACTGAGGCAGAAGACTCTAGATAAACTCTGCCTGCATTCTGGGACCACAAAAAATGTGAGATAATCAATGCTTATCAATTTAAAATGTTAATTTATTACATTATAATGAATAGCTGATATAACTCATACAAGGAGGACATGGCAACCCACTCCAGTATTCTTGCCTGGAGAAACCCATGAACAGAGGAGCCTGGTGGGCTACAGTCAATAGCGTCACAGAGAGTTGGACATGACTGAAGTGACTTAGCACCTATCTATAATTTATATAGGCAAAATTATATATGTATGTTATATGTTGATGCATTATTTATAATTGCTAAAAATTAGAGTCAATCTTAATGTACATTAATAGAATAGTAGTTAAATAAGTGGAGGTTCATTCAAAAATAAAACATGCCACTACACCAAAAAAAGATAAGAAGGCTCTTTATGCACTGATATGAAAAGATAATCAATAAGTTATTAAATGAAAGAGCAATGTACAAAATAATATATTACATGCTAACATTTATTTATGCCTGTAAAATTGTTCTGGAAAGATACAGAAAAAACTAGTAACCATGGGTACCTATTTTGGGGGACTGAGGTGGGTGGAAACTGAGTGGCTGTAAGTACAGAAGTGGGAGGGAGACTTTCAACTCTATAGTTTTTATGCTAATTGACTTTGGAATCTATGTGAATGAATTAGCTATTTCACAAATTAATTAAATGTTTAAAGGGTTAAAGGGAAAAATAAGTAAACTGTTTCACAGAAATTCTTTTTCTTTTTCTAAAACAACACATAAAATTGAATAAGAAAAAGAAAATTGCATTCTGTGTGGTGCATGTGTATGTTTTTACAATAGGCAAACATTGTATGACTTACTGACACTTGTTAATGTAATATATAGGTAACATTACTGGATGTGTGTAAGGCTTATTACTCTTGTGCCCCCCTTCTCATTTTCCAATCCGCATTTCAGTCCTTTCTAGTTACTGCCCAATCTTTTGATGCCACTCGCCAGCCCATCCTTCTTTTATTTCTCACTGTCCACTCCTGATTCTACTCTTATTGTGTCCTCTCTCCTTGCCTAGATCAAGATCTAAAACAACACTCGTTGCATCTTAAATAATAGTAGCAGTAAAATTAATAGTCCAAGCTAAGCCAGACTCAAGATTTCCGGGAGAAATATCAAAAACTTCAGGTATGCAGATGACACCAACCTTATGGCAGAAAGTGAAGAGAAACTAAAGAGCCTGTTGATGAAGGTGAAAGAGGAGAGCGAAAAAGCTGTCTTAAAACTCAACATTCAAAACACTAAAATCATGGCATCAGGTCCCATCACTTCATGGCAAGTAGATGGAGGAAAAATGTAAACAGTGAGAGACTTTATTTTCTTGGGCTCCAAAATCACTGAGGACAGTGAGTGCAGCCATGAAATTAAAAGACGCTTATTCTTTGGAAGTAAAGCTGTGACAAACCTAGACAGTGAATTAAAAGGCAGAGACATCACTTTGTCAACAAAGGCCCATGGTCAAAGCTATGGTATTTCTAGTAGTCACATATGGATGTGAGAGTTGGACCACAAAGAAGAATGAGCCCTAAAGAATCGATGCTTTCAAACTGTGGTGCTAGAGAAGACTCTTGAGAGTTCCTTGGACAGCAAGGAGATAAAACCAGTTAATCCTAAGGGAAATCAATCCTGAATATCCATTAGAAGGACTGATGCTGAAGCTGAAGCTCCGATACTTGGCCATCTGATGCGAAGAGCAGACTCATTTGAAAAGACTTTGATCCTGGGAAAGACTGAGGCCGGGAGAAGGGGCTACAGAGGATGAGATGGTTAGATGGCATCACTGACTCAATGGACATGAGTTTGAGGAAACTTAGAGAGACAGTGAAGGACAGGGAAGCCTAGTGTGCTGCAGTCCATGGGGTTGCAAGGAGTTGGACATGACTGAGTGACTGAACAACAACAATATATAACTCAATAATAATATGCAATCAATAATATGCAACTTGATACTTGCTTACATAATAATAATTTTTAATGCACGGGAATGATTTTCCAAATTTAGGCTTAATGTTATTTCTGGAAAGAGAAAGATATGAGTAAAATTGGAGAAGAAGCAAGGTGACTTCAACTGTATCTTTCACATTTTCATTTCAAATTGGGTCACACAGAGAAGTAAAGTGTGGAAATACTTGATGCTTTGGGGTAAAGGAATTATTATAGGAAAGCCACTTAAACATATTTTATATCTTGATGATGGAATTCTGTAAAAATCAGCATGAAATTTAAACATGGCTATACTATATAGTTATTGGACCTATTTTGAGGGCGTCCACATAAAAAAACATAAAAGCTCGGGTATCTGTTTTTGATATTAGGAACTATCAAAGCAAAAGCACATCATTCTGACATACTGGGTGAGAAGGTGAGCACTGAGCATCTTATGGGTAATTTTTTCGATAGCCATTCCTTGAAGTTACAAATCTACACTTGATAGATTGAACTCAATCAAACAGCCATACCTAATTTATTGGGAAATGTAATTTAGTTGTGTGCACAGGGAAAGAAATGAGGTTTAGTGAGCACAAAGCGTTGTTTCTTCCACAAGGGCTGACAGCTGCTCAGCATTTGGGAATGCTGACCTGTGATGCCAGACCTTTCTATTTTTTAAGAGCAGATAGAAATTCAATTTTCTTTAAAATTTGATATCTCTGATTTTTATATGTTGGCAATTAAATCATTCTTTTTATGACTTTATATGAGTCAAATAAAATATGTCTCCAATCTGGATCCGGTCCAAAGGGATCTACGAAGTCTACAAACTTTGATGGTACTACATTAAGTATCCTATAAATGAACACTGAGGGGGATCAGAGTTAACGATCTCTTTTCCTGTGGATTTTGGGTACACAGTGTTCCAAAATTATCACGTTAGTTGGAGAGTTGGGTAGTGATGCCACGGAAGCCAAGGAGTAAGACAAGATTATATCCAGTAAATTAGGATGCGGACTGAAAGACCATAGGGTCGATCCAGCAAATCAAAACCTAGGGCCAGCCACAACCCTGTAATAAAGTTATACTGTCTTGCTTCTTGAAACTTGCAATGCTCTTGTAGAAAGGCCTCACACACACAGTACCAGCTACAATACAATACAGCTCAGACTTTGTGGTATAGACTGAACATAAAAATTAGACAGCTATATCCTCATTTTGAGATGTGCTTGTTAGGAAAAACTTCATGAAGCAGGGGAGATGTGAATTACAATTTGAAGAATGTAACTAAAAAGAACCTTGGGTATATTCACATAGTAAATGGAAATGTGAGAAAGAAAGAAACGACAGGCCTTTGATGAGCTGAATTAAATCTCAAGTTCTGCCTTCACCAGCTACCTGAGTACAGAGGCTTCTAATTATCTCCTGATTACTATTCTTACTTGATTCTCAATTTTTCGCTGGGCATGGAGCTTCCTTGCCTTTAGGTATGATCGTATGGCTAAGTATTAGCAAATGACTATAAGGAGAACAGGGTGCACAACTTCTAGAAAATGCTTTTAAAGAGGATCTTTTTATCCTTCTCTTCTTGCTGGTTAAAATAAGCACCTAAATGCTGAGACTCTAACAGTTTTCAGGGACCTTCAGGTGGCCTTGGAAATGGGAGTCGTTTTTAGCATAGTATCAAAACAGGAGCCTAGGCTGGGAACCTCTGGGCTCTCTGGATATGTGAAAGACATAAACTTGTTTCATTTATGCTGTTTTGCTTTAAAAAAAAATACTCGAACATATTATTTTACCTCCCTGAGCTAGAATTTCCTTATGATGATGGAGGTAAGTTTGTTAAGATAGCCCCATTAATATCTTCATACTTAATGTTCTGTATGATTTTAGCAGGTAGATTTTTAAAAAATCTATTTGAGCAAGTGCACCGTGTCATACTTTACATCAACACATCTCACATAAAAGTAAGAAGTTCAATTACTCAGGTATTCTCAAGTGTAGGGAAGTTTCTCTTTGAGAAAACTACACGACACCATACAAAATACCTAAAGGAATACAACATACAGATATCTGCCTGTTTTCAAGTTTGCTTTGTACCACTTTGCTTTTACAAAAGACCCTCATTAACACCTGTTTTTGCTAACTGAAACAAATCTGAAGAGGGTTTTCCTTTTTAGGAAAAAAGGCAGAAACGGATGTAAGTATTCAGTGTTTGTTTTCCACGGATCCAGTTGTAGAGGCAGTGCTTACTCCCCAGGAGCAAAATGGTACCTCGAAACTCCTTTCCTGGGACTATGCTCAGCGTCTCTGTGTCAGGCCGCCATAGCTTTGAACTGTCTGTGGGCATCTGTGTTTTATCTCTGTTTATTTTTGTATGCTGTTAACAAGATGTGCCCTAGGGTAATTGCTTTTTTACTTTATTTCTGCTAACCAACGTTTTCACAAAAACATTCTACTTTTAGATAGCGAAAGAAGATAGCAATAGAAGTTGGAATGGAAAATGATTTCAAGTGTACTCACTCATTAACATCACACTGGAAACAAAAAAGTACATCATAAATGATACTGTAGAAAACTTTTATAATTGATCCCTTAAAACTGATGATTAATATTACCTTCCTCCTGGTCAACTTTTCCCAAAAAGTATATTCATTCGAATAAAAATCTTGACAAGAAATCAACAAAATACATATACTGGGGTGAAAGAACTGTTTATACTACTTCAATCCATAGTTCCTTTTGAGAAATTCACCAGACACATTAGAATAGAAGTCCTGAGCCATGGGGTCGGACACGACTGAGCGACTGCACTGAACTTGAGCCATCTCAAACAAGCAGATAAACAAAAACGTTTATCTGTGTTTAATCAGTTATTTCTACAATATATTTGACCATAATAATGTTTTTCTTTAGAAGAGTGGCTGGGAAACAGTTCTAGATGGTATACTTTTCCAGGGTTCTCTCTTTACATCCTGCTGCTTCTCCATTTAGGAAAGTAAACACAGCCCCAAGGTAACATACAAGTTAAATTCCATTTGCTATTTCACAGCACTTCCTCCAAGAAAACTGTCTGTGAACCACAGCTTGAGATTCTCAGAGGGAAAGAAGAATGATCAGTGAGCTCAGTTTAGACACTGCGCATTTAATTTTGTCTTCTGGGCTCCGTCTCTTGTAGCAAAGCTCAGCTTTAAATTAGAAGTACCATTATATTAGGAGATTTAGAAAGATACTTGACATTCACCCTGGACTGAAATGTCCTTGGAGAGAGATTTCAAGAAGAGAATTTTAGTGATTGATTTTAGACCTCTCCTTGTCTGTAAACCTTACAGTTTACATAGGCAATAAATATTTTTTGAAATCAGTAAAAATGGAAGCAAGAGACTAACAAGTGAGGAAACTACAATACAAAAACAAGTAGTTAGTACATAGAAATGGCTCCTTTTGGGTATAGCATAATTTTTCTGCTGTTCTTTTAAATGTTTTGTCTACCAAGAGAACAGAAATCTTCTGACTAGAAGATGCCATCTGGTGATTTTACACAATATCAGTACTGAAAAAAGCTCTATTTTCCCCAATTGTAATAGGTCTAAAAACTCATTCTTTGAGATTTCAGTGATAGGGCCCAGAACAAACACATTTTTCTTTAATTCTTTTTTAGCATTAAGCAAAGTAAGCTAAAAGTCATTTTCATTATTTAAAATATCTATATGATTTATAATATAAAATAAGGAATGGAAATAGAAATTCATTAGATCAAGAAACACAAATTCATAAAATTGCTGAGAATCTAAAATAACTTGAGAAGTATAATAAAAATTATATTAATACATTTCCTCTGGAAATCATAGCTATCAAAAAGCTATAAAAGGCCATGTTACAAACGTGTGGATTTTTAATCCATAGAACAGATGGCAGGTTTTCATTTTATTCAATTGCTTTACCAATGCATGAATCAAACATCCAGTAGAATTTTTATTTTTATTTCATTTGAACTTATAACTATAATTATATATAATGGAGTGCTAAGAACAGTTAGAATGTTTTAATAGGAACATAATAATAACAATGTAGGATTATTAATTCAAAGCTGCCATTTCTGGGAAAAGTCTAGAAATCAGTAGGTGGCAAGTAAAATATGAAACATTTGCTCAGAAACCATTGTCAGCTTTACATATCAAAATATATGGATGGTCATGCAGAATTGTTTTTGTTAATGATTAGTACTGGTGCATGTTGTTAGGTTAAAACAATGGATATATTGTACAGGGAAGAAAGGACATCTATAGAAGATCAGATTGCCAATTTTGGTTTTTAGCCAAATTCAATTTCACTGGGTTGTTAATAACTTGATTGGAGGTAACTGTTGTTTATTTCGGGAACCTGTGAATTTTATAGTCACAAAATGGGTTAATGCATATATAGCTCAGACTGAAAAATACACAGTGCTGCAGATCTGAAGGATATATTTTCCATTCTGATTTAAGCATTTACTTGTACACAGCAGTATTTTATGAAGGCCCTGAGCTTATGAACCCATGCCAGTCTACATGGTTGGTTTACCATGTGCCAAGTTTGATTGTTCTTCTGAATGACCACCAACATTATTTTGTGTTCATAATTCACAATATTCTATTTTGAAATCCAGCATAACATTTCATTTCAATCTGCTGATTTAGTCCTCTAGGAAAGACAGAGACTATTAAATTTTCAAAGCTTCACAGTGCTATTCCTGTATCTAATAGAAATAGCCAATTGAAAATAACCACTGTGGTTTCTCCAGGGAACCTAGCTGTGCTTTGTCTCACAGAGTCCATTCTCTGACATAATGCAGTCATCATTAATCTCAAGCTTATTAACTTTCTGTACCAGCCTTGAGGGGTGACTATTTTTATAAGAATACGTTCTAAAAGTTCCTAAAGAAGCAGTGAGACACTGCCTGTTACTAATGTCATACACCTGCTGCTGTTATGAATTACTTTGCTTCAATAAATGAACTTCAGATAACAAACTGTTTCTTTAAGTATAAAGAATAACCTTTTAAAATAATATGTATTTCAAGTTATGGTTCTACTAACCTGAAAATACAATATTATTTTTTGCTAAAATAAACACACTTACCTGCTTTTTTAAAGCAGAAAATATCAAGCATAATTTAGGTCTTCTTTCAACAATTAGAGTCATGTTTACAATCATCAGTTTTATGCTTGGCTTTAGTATGGTTGCTAGCTCATTTCTTACTATTACTTAGTTATTAAATAACAGTTTGTCAGTGAAGTGCTGAGCACATGAGAAGTTTTAAAAAATATTTATGGAACTAACATAAGAATTCTCAGATGAAGCTCTTACTAATGTAATGTGGACAGAGAAGTAAGACANGGCTGCCATCCATGGGGTCGCACAGAGTCGGACACGACTGAAGTGACTTAGCAGCAGCAGCAGCAGCAGCAGAAGTGGAGGGCTGGGATGAAAAGGATGCACATTTTTTCATTCAGTAGCTGCTATTAAGAAATTATTCTCCCAATGGAATTTTTGAATTGACACTATCACCAAGGAAGTATGAATTCTGCTTCCCTGAGTGTTATCAGACATTAATTTGAACCAATCTGATGAATACGAATTGTTTTATCAGTAGTCATTCTACAAAGATTTTTTCTTTCAATTTGTTTCCTTATTACTTCAAATTCAAAGTGGGCTGTCTGTTTTCTGAATTTGTATGATTTGTGAATCCTAGTCTACTTTTTTCAGAGTGATAAGCAAATATCCCAAAGAAGGTATTAAGCATTCCTCTCCTGCATTGTTATCTTGTATGTAAGACACTATTTTACAGAAGATCAAAGAAAAGGAATTTGATTACTTATTTGAATTTTCTCATGCCCATGCTTTAAGTATTCATACTACTACTACTAACATATCTGCATGGGCACTGGACAATTAAAAAAAATATTTAATTGGAGGATGATTGCTTTACGACATTGTGTAGGTTTCTGCCATACAACATTGTGGATCAGTCATAAGTATACATATATCCCTTCGCTCTTGAGCCTGCCTCCCACCACCCAGCCCAACCCACCCCTCTAGGCTGTCACAGAGCACTGGGATGAGCTCCCTGTGATATACATCAGCTTCCCACTATTTGTTTCACAAATGGTAATGTATACGTTTCAATGCTGCTGCTGCTAAGTCGCTTTAGTCATATCTGACTCTGTGCAACCCCATGGACAGCAGCCCACCAGGCTCCCCCGTCCCTGGGATTCTCCAGGCAAGAACACTGGCATGGGTTGCCATCTCCTTCTCCAAAGCATGAAGGTGAAAAGTGAAAGTGAAGTCGCTCAGTCGTGTCTGACTNTGTGCAACCCCATGGACAGCAGCCCACCAGGCTCCCCCGTCCCTGGGATTCTCCAGGCAAGAACACTGGCATGGGTTGCCATCTCCTTCTCCAAAGCATGAAGGTGAAAAGTGAAAGTGAAGTCGCTCAGTCGTGTCTGACTCTTAGCAACCCATGGACTGCGGCCTACCAGGCTCCTCCATCCATGGGATTTTCCACTTTCTCAGTATGTCCCACCCTCTCCTTCCCCTGCTGTATCCACAGCACTTGACAATTTTAAAGAGTTTTAACATTCATCTGGACAAGAATTTAAAACTCAGATCAGAGTTTCTCATAACTAAATCTTAAGAAAAGTGATAAAATGTTCTTTTTTTGTGTCAATGAGTCACTTCCAGTTTTTAGCTATTATTTTATATTTTATCAAAAATGTTTGCATATTTATATCAACTTTCTATTTACCCCTTAGATTATTCATGCCTGAGTGGTGTGCCAGCTGTAGAAATGGAAGTTTAATGAGTTTCATGGGAATACCTCATTCCGAGAACAAAAACTAGAAAAGGAATAAAACACAAGGGCTTGCATACTAATACGGCCCCTTGTTAGAACCAATCTCAGAACACAAAATGATAGATAGTCCCTACATAATATATATTTCCTTTAGAGAGGCCTTTACTTCCAATCTGGCTTTCTTCATGTAAATGAATCTCCTACAGACACCACACTAATTCCAAGTATATAAATGATGACAAATACCCAAAGACAGAGGTTACTGTATTTCTCTGCACCTTCTCAGGTTTTATTTTATAGACTACTGCTTTGTTCTGCTGCTTTTTTCCTTCTTTTTTTTAAAGAACCACTATTGTTTATAATAAAATGGTTGCCATAAAAACAAACATTTAACTTATTAGCATTCTACACAGACATTCTTTTCCATTGGAAAAGAGCCTTAATTTACTTTGGTGAAGATAATGCATTATAAAGCACCTTTTTTACATATTTAATATATGCTATGTAGTACTAGTCTATTGGGACAGCAAGCAAAGTTAATTTAAAAGAGTAAAATTAAAGTTGACCTATGAAATGCATAAAAATGGAGAACTAAGGTAATTACTCATGCTTTTCAGATTAAAAATTCTGATATATATAAATAAAAAAAGACTTTATACCTCTATAATTTAGACACATTATTTTATGTATAGTTTCCTTTTTGTGTGTGTGCATCTGCATACACAGCAAAATACATAGAATTGTAATCTTGATATTCTGATGCTCATGATAAATTTAATCTTAAATTTTACAGTAAATAAAAGATTTTCAAAGAATCCTGCATTTCTTAAACCCAGTATAGTTTTGGAAGCAATATTATCCAGTGGTATTTGGAAGGAATCCATTAATTTGTCTTAAACATAGGGAGAAATATTGTTTGATTTAGTTTTGGTCACTTAGAACACTTTAAGTGGGTATCTTTAAGATGGATAACTCTAAATTTTCCAGTTCCCTTAGATTTCAAAGAGAATAATTTTCACTCATTAAAGGAGAAAAGTGCTGATTCCTCCACACATTAAAAAAAAAAAATACTCTGATATGGTGCTTAGGTGACAATGGAGAAGGAGATAGACAAGAGAGACAAATAGAAATAAACATTAATGACTAATTTATGCTGAGCAGTTTATACATATTTATATTATTATTGTATAATATTTCCTGTAATCCACTCATTTCATTACAAAGAAAAAACATTCTTCTTTTTTTGACAAAAGACCTGAGACAAGTTAGCAGTTCTTCTGTTTGCATGGTTGGTATTAGAGTTGGGATCAGAATTGAGATTTGAACTATATAATCTGTATGAATACAAAGCCTGTGTCCTATCCTATCTAAAACACCATGCAACAAGGAGAAGTAAATAGAAAATTTTGACTAAGGGTGATAATATGTGCAAATGTGTTCATTAAGAGCATGCTTTTAATGCTATTCTATATTGTAGAGAAGGAATGAACATATGCAAACACCATTTACCTAAGGAACACAGGTGGCTCAGACAGTAAAATGTCTGCTTGTAGTGTGGGAGATCTGGGTTTGATCCCTGGGCTGCGAAGACCCCCTGGAGAAGGAAATGCCAACCCACTCCAGTACTCTTGCCTGGAAAATTCCATGGATGAAGGAACCTCGTAGGCTACAGTCCATGGGGTCTCAAAAGAGTCCGACGTGACTGATCGACTTCACTTTCACATAGTGATATTAGGTTGGCACAAAAGTAATTGTGGTACTTTTAACCTACTAGAATTTACAAAAATCTTTTATGATTTAGATACCATTTACTGAAGGCTCATTTTCTGCCAGTTATAGTCCTCTTATCACATTTCATCTGTTCAACATGCCAGTGAAGAAAAGAAAAAGTATTAAAAGTATTATTAACCACTCTTTATAGAAAATACTGAAGTTCAAAGACGAATCAACACCATAGAGCCTTTCAGGGATTTATCAGAATTTAATCTAAGGTCTCCAAACTCCTCTAAACTCATGTTCTTTCCACTATTTCAAATCAATTGCTCAATACATCAAATAGAGAGGATTTGCAAGTCCCCCAAAATGATTCCAAGTTATAGAAATGGAAGAAGTGTTATGACTGTTCATACTTTGAAAATTCCTTTTTTCATACAGAGTGTTCCAACTATTTGGATTCCAAAGCATCCAAATCATTATGTCTATCCTTTAGTTCACGTTGCTCCAAATAAAACAAAACCAAAAAACTCAAAACCCCAAACAAAAACTGACCTCACCGTCAAAATTTTTTCAATTAGGTGAAGAAATAATAAAAAAAATTCTTCTTTAAATGCTACAATATTTCCCAACATCATTTAGGAAGACCATCTATTGTAATGGTTGAACATTATAACTCTAGAATTCTGACTTCCATAATCCAAATTCTACTTTTAGAACTTACATTCTTAGGCAATGACATAGCAAATTTAATTTTCTGCATGTGTGTAATGGAGATAATAATATATCTCTGAATCATTTTGGATTCTTGATTATAAGTTTCAAAAAACTACCCCCCCCCCAATATGAATAGCCAAAATGTATTATCTCGTGTAAACTGAGAATTCAGAAGTTTCAAGAATGCTTTGCTCACAGCTCTGGCTCCATTTTTCTGAAGCTGTGCCAGTGCTGGCTGGCTGTGGACTAGGCAAATGTCTAGCCGTTGAGATTCTCTTGTTTCACCCTGTTCCCTCCAGAGTAAGAGAGACCTACTCTCCCAACAAATGTCAAACACAAGCCCTTCAGACTTCATCTGGATTTAATCATCCAGAGTCTCATGCCTACCCTTTAAAACCGTTTCTATCAGAGGAAAAATGGCACAGAGTGCTCTTACAGGTTTAGAGCAATGTGTTGATCTGGGGCTGCGTTCAGTCTTAAACAGACCACGTAGCAGCTTCACAGTGATAGAAGAGAAATGATGGCTGGGGATGCCAAAATCAGTGTCCCGTGTGGCCTACTTTATTAGGGTATTTGTAGACTGAAAGAAATCATGTATGTAATCATGTTTGTAATGCACCAAGCAGAGCTTCCAATACACAGTAAAAGACGTGTAAATGTTAGATAATATCCTTCTACTGGTCTAATTTTATTTTTATTTGATTTGATAATTTTGTTAGTAGGCAAATGAAAATATTGAAGGAAAGATTGATACAGTACCTTAAAAATAATTGTTCTAGGATATAATTCTATATAACCAAATTAGACTGCTGTAACTTTATGTGTTGAATTTGGGCTTAGAAGAGAACCAAATCATATATCTTGATTTCAGCAATTCTTCTCTCTCATCCTCCTTTATTTTTTTCCATGAAAAATATTTATGTATTACTCTTTCAGCAACAGTTGCTTTGCCAATAAAAACCACAGTAGTTTCATTAACAAGTCCGTTGGTTCTCAAACTACATGTATTCATGATAGACTTTCAAATGCATCATTTTTGGCTGAATACTTAAAGGGATTAAAAGGAAATGCGGGATTTTTTTAAAGCACACTTTAGAAAATTGAGGGGAAGAAAACCCTCATTTCACAGTTATACGGCTATCCACTTCAGACCTGAGCCGCTGTGTAGTTTTATTTTCTACTGTGACCACCACACTCTCATGAACTTGCAGGGCAAATTTGTCACATGTTCTGATGAAAATGTCATTTTTCTTCTTCTTCTTTCCTTTTCCTTCTTATGTTTGTAAGAGATTCACCAAATTCAGTTTTCCATAATGATGATAATAGCTAAAATTTATTGAGTGCCCATTATTTCTCACAGATTGTCTAAATTTTTTAATATGCATTAATTCCTTTAAGCCTCAAAATGGTGACCTTTCCTGTGAAAGGTTGTTATGGTCCTTTACGCTGTGGGAAATAGATGGGGAGACAGTGGAAACAGTGTCAGACTTTATTTTGGGCGGCTCCAAAATCACTGCAGATGGTGACTGCAGCCATGAAATTAAAAAACGCTTACTCCTTGGAAGAAAAGTTATGACCAACCTAGATAGTATATTCAAAAGGAGACATTACTTTGCCAACAAAGGTCCATCTAGTCAAGGCTATGGTTTTTCCTGTGGTCATGTATGGATGTCAGAGTTGGACTGTGAAGAAGGCTGAGCACCGAAGAATTGATGCTTTTGAGCTGTGGTGTTGGAGAAGACTCTTGAGAGTCCCTTGGACTGCAAGGAGATCCAATCAGTCCATTCTGAAGGAGATCAGCCCCGGGGTTTCTTTGGAAGAAATGATGCAAAAGCTGAAACTCCAGTACTTTGGCCACCTCATGCAAAGAGTTGGCTCATTGGAAAAGACCATGATGCTTGGAGGGATTGGGGGCAGGAAGAGAAGGGGACGACAGAGGATGAGATGGCTAGATGGTATCACCGACTCAATGGACATGAGCTTGGGTGAACTCCGGGAGTTGGTGATGGACAGGGAGGCCTGGCGCGCTGCGATTCATGGGGTCGCAAAGAGTTGGACACGACTGAGTGACTGAACTGAACTGAACACATTATTATTTGTGAACCCTTGAGTATGTCTGTCTTTTAATACAATGTATGCTTTACGATGTTATCTTTATAGTTTGAATAAATTACTATGAGAAAGAATGCTTTCACAGTCATCCTGTAGCACAAACACACACAGACACACATGCACACAACTATTCTAGGTAGTAAGTCTCAAGCTCTTTTTTTATTTTTATTGGGGTTGTTTCTTTACAATGTTATGTTAGTTTCTGTTGTACAACAAACAACTAAATAAGCTGTATGAATACATATGCCCCTTCCCTTTGGACCTCCTTTACACCTCTGCATCCTGCTCATTTATGCCATCACAGAGCTCCCTGTGATATACAGCAGGTTCCCACTAGCTATCTCTTTTACACATGGTACTGTATATATGTCAGTCCTCATCCCCCAATTCATCCCACTTGTGCCCAAACATCTTTTCTCTATGTCTGCATCTCTGTACCATTTTTCTAGATTCCATTTACATGTTTTAATATGTGTTATTTGTGTTTCTCTTTCTGACTTACTTCATTCCAAGTTTCGAGCTCTTTAACTAGCATCAATCTCCATACACAGGCGCTCTGCAGCTCCTGAAGTTACAACTTTGGATTCACGTACACATGAAGAATTGATGCTTTTGAACTGTGGTGTTGGAGAAGACTGTTGAGAATCCCTTGGCAGCAAGGAGGTCAAAACAGTTAATCCTAAAGGAAATCAGTCCTGAATATTCATTGGAAGGACTGATGCTGAAGCTGAAACTCCAAAACTTTGGCCACCTAATGCAATGAACTAACTTATTGGAAAAGACCTTGATGCTGGAAAAGATTGAAGGCAGGAGGAGAAGGGGATGACAAAGGATGAGATGGTTGGATGGCATTACCAACTCGATGGACATGAGTTTCAACAGGCTTTGGGAATTGGCAATGGACAGGGAAGCCTGGCATGCTGCAGTCCTAGGGTTGCAGAGATTAACCCTGAGTGATTGAACTAACTAACAGACACACGAAGACTGCCTACCTGTCTCTGAATTATAGCTTCAAGTTCCTGGAAGAGAGAATCTAATTGACCTAGCTAGGGTCAAGTGTCCATACATGAGTCACTCAGCTATATCCAGGAGGAGGAATCTTATAGTTTAAAAGAAGAAGAAGGAGAAGAAAGGGGACAGAAAGGAGCGGGATGAGGAGAAAATACATTATAGATTCATCAGTTTTTGCTGTTAGTAATAATGCCTCTGATAAAAGGAAGCAATTTTATATCAGTGCTTAGTGGGACTGTAGGAAATTGGGACGTACAAGAAACCAGCAGAGCCTGAACAAAGGAAAAGGAAAGATACTTTATAAGGTAGGGTCTTTCATTTTATGTCTAAGGGTCTGAGCAAGTGCTTTAGTGACTAGTGTGAAAAATGTATGAATTATTTCAAGTAATTTAATTGTGTTTAACTGCACAGCACACTTGTTTTCCTCTGTCGTGTGAGTTGAATCATTCTCATTCAATTTCTCATAATTTGAGTCAAAGAAACTATCCTAATATTGTCATAAACTTATATTGGAATAGAAACTTCCATCAGAAATTATAATTAATATTCTCACACTACTGCAGATCACATAATCAGCAAAATTTGTAGAACACTGCTTAGTGTACATTGCTGTCTGCAAGTATTCTCCCGTTATACTTATTATTTTTTTAGTTATTTCTACAAGAAAAGAATTGAAGAGAAAGACTATAAAGGCAAACAAAACACAGAAGTGCAATAATCAGGTCTCTGGACATGATGTCTCTAGAAGTTTCTTCACATCATTTCATAGAAAGTAATATATGCTATAACTGAGTTCTGTTCAGAAGCTTTCTATGAACCCTTCTCTTCTTGTCTTGTTTGGGCTTTCTCCCCACTGTACTGAAGAATACCATAGTTTTCTTTGTTAACATAAAGAACCACAGACTTTCTTCCAAAAAGCTTGCTAGTTAATATCTGTAGTGTTCCCTGAGAATATTAACGTGAGCAGTGAAAGAAAGAATAAAACCCTGCATTAGACATAGAAAACAGACTTATGAACACAGCTAGGGAAGGAGAGGGTGGGGCAAATTGAGAAAGTGGCATTGAAATACACATTCTACCAAATGTAAAATTAGATATCCAGTGGAAATTTACTGTATGATGCAGGGAGCTCAAACCTGGTGCTCTGTGACAACCTAGAGGGCGGCCCGGGGTGGCAGGTGGGAGGAAGTTTCAAGAGGGAGGGGATATACATATATCTATGGCTGATTCATGTTGATAAGCGGCAGAAACTGACACAATATTATAAAGCAGTTATCCTTCAATTAAAAATAAATAAATTTTAATAAGACCCTAAAAGAGCCTGCATTAGCAATTTAAACTGAATCTCAAATCAAGAATCTGAAGTTTATCTCATATCCAAGTTCCTTTAAAGAAGGCAACATTTGGTATTATTAATCTTCTAATTCTAACAATTCCAATCTCTGTGCAGTGATACCTCACTATATTTTTAATTTGCATTTTGCTGATGACTAATGATGCTGAACATGATTTCATCCTTTTGATCACCTGACTCTCCTCCTTTGTAAGCCTTTACCTTTTCCCCATTTATAAAATCGTGATCTGTGGTTTTCTTATTGATTGATTTTCTTAATCTTATTGATTGATTTCTATTGAATAAGAGGTATACATATTCTGAAGACAAGTTTTCTGATGGATATATGTGAGGCAGTTATCTTGTTCCAGCCAGTGGGTTTTCTCTTCACCCTCAAAACAGTGTCCTTTGTGGAATAGGTATTCTTAATTTTATCAAAACCAACTTATCATTTTTTTTTTCTTTCATCATTTGGTTTTTGTGAACTGTTTCAGGGATCTTTGAGTACCTCAAGCACTTGAAGACCACCTATATTTTGTCCTGAAAGGTTTATTATGATCATTTTATATTTATATATATGATCCCTCTCAAATTAAACTTTTATGGGTCAAGGTTTATCCATGTTATTTACAAATATTCAACTGACCCAGCACCATTTATTGAAAAGACTATTTTTGTACAACAAACTTCAGTGACGTTCTTACCACCAAACATGAACATTTAGTCATCGTGCATGAGTCCTCAGTCGTATGCAACTCTTTGTGACCCCATGAATTGCAACCCACCAGGCTCCTGTCTCCATGGTATTTTCCAGGCAAAGATACTGGACTGGGTTGCCATTTTCTTCTCCAGAGGATCTTCCTGACCTAGGGATGGAACCCATGTCTCTTGCGTCTCCTACATTGGAGGTGTATCCTTTACCGCTGAGCCACCTGGGATTTCAATGAGCACACACATGTGAATCTATCTGAGAACTCTCGGTTGTGTTTTTTTTAATTTGTATATCTATCCTTGCACCCATATTTCTGTAGATTTATGTATTGATATCTAAGAATATAAGTAATCCAGCTTTATTCGTTTTCAAGATTTACTTGACTCTTTTTTTTTTTTNGTTTATTATGATCATTTTATATTTATATATATGATCCCTCTCAAATTAAACTTTTATGGGTCAAGGTTTATCCATGTTATTTACAAATATTCAACTGACCCAGCACCATTTATTGAAAAGACTATTTTTGTACAACAAACTTCAGTGACGTTCTTACCACCAAACATGAACATTTAGTCATCGTGCATGAGTCCTCAGTCGTATGCAACTCTTTGTGACCCCATGAATTGCAACCCACCAGGCTCCTGTCTCCATGGTATTTTCCAGGCAAAGATACTGGACTGGGTTGCCATTTTCTTCTCCAGAGGATCTTCCTGACCTAGGGATGGAACCCATGTCTCTTGCGTCTCCTACATTGGAGGTGTATCCTTTACCGCTGAGCCACCTGGGATTTCAATGAGCACACACATGTGAATCTATCTGAGAACTCTCGGTTGTGTTTTTTTTAATTTGTATATCTATCCTTGCACCCATATTTCTGTAGATTTATGTATTGATATCTAAGAATATAAGTAATCCAGCTTTATTCGTTTTCAAGATTTACTTGACTCTTTTTTTTTTTTGCATTTTCTTAATAAAGTTTTAGAATTAGCTTGTTAATTTTAATTTTTAAAAAAGCTGCTAGGGTTATTATTGGAATTTTGTTAAATTTATAGATTAATTTGGGTGTAATTTAGAAATTTTAGTTTGGGTTTCTACTGCTGCATAAACAAATTACCACAAATTTGGGGAATTAAAATGACACTCACTAATTATCTCATTTTCCATAGTTCAAAGTCTAGGCATAATTTATATGGATGCTCTACCCAGGGCCAGGGCTCACAAGGCGGCAGTCAAATCGCTGGCAGAGTCTGGGATCTGATCTTAAACTCAGGGTCCTCTTTTACGTATTCATTTCGTCTTCCTTCATTTTCCATTTTTGCCGCACAGAGCACTTTGACTGATTGTTGTAACAACTGATGTAGCATCACAGTTTGCTCCGGATGTAAAGTAAATTGGAGGGTAGGGGATGGAATGGGAGTGGGAAAAGACACCTAAATAATCCAGGAAGAGAGGAGTGCAAAAGAGGACAGGGATTTACAGCAAGAGGAAATATATAAGCCCTGGAGAAAGCCACCCATCAAGAGTGCCCTGAATTAAACACTTTCAACAGGTAAAAGCTGATTCAAATTTTCCAAGTCTGCATTTGGTAAGTCAGACATGGAGGGTGGAGTAGTTAAATAACCAGCATCAAGTGAAGAAGCCAGATATCCTCTAAGGTGGGTGTGGGAGGGCAGAAAGCTACTAACTTGAAGGATGGAGAAGTCGGTTGGAGGGAGAAACAGGTTCCTGCTGCCCTCCCTTACCTCCTAATCTTGTTCTTGGATGAGTTTAGAAGTAAGCAGGTAGGCAAAGTATTACAATGAGGTTTTGACCAACAGTTTCATCAACATAAGCTTTCCCTTTTAGGTTAGTCCTGTCCCAAGGTCAGGTACCACTAATCCAGTTGGCTCTTCAACTTCACAGTTTGTGAGTGTGTGAAAGTGGCCCCAAACATATGTCAATACTCTGGATCAACTCAAATATTAATTTCACCTGGGTCTCATAGACTTAGAATGTGATTTTATTGTTGATGTATTGGATGCTCCTGAAGCCCTAAGGCTGAAGGTGGACCAAGTTGAAGTGGTAGATGCTCATGGTGAGGCTCATATAAGTGTCAGCTATCTGGAAGACCCAGTAGTGACCACAGAACTGGAAAAGGTCAGTCCTCATCCCAACTCCCAAGAAGGGTGGAGCTAAAGAATGTTCAAACCACTGGACAGTTGTATTCATCTCCCAAGCTAGTAAGGTGATGCTTAAAATCTTGCATGCTAGGCTTCAGCATTACATGAACCAGGAACTTCCAGACATTCAAGCTGGATTTAGAAAAGGCAGAGGAACCAGAGATCAAATTACCAACATCTGCTGGATCATAGAGAAGGCAAGGGAATTCCAGAAAAACATCTACCTCTGTTTAATCAGCTACGCTAAAGCCTTTGACTGTGTGGATCATAACAAACTGTGGAAAGCTCTTAAAAAGATGGGATGACCAGACCATCTTATCTGATTCCTAAGAAACCTGTATGTGGGTCAAGAAACAACATTTAGAACCCTGTGTGGAAGAGCTGATTGGTTCAGAGCAGGACAGGGCTGTCTCCTGTCACCCTGTTTGTTTAACCTGTGTGCAGAGCACATCATGAGAAATGCCAGGCTGGATGATACGTGGAAGAAGCATCAACAACCTCAGATATACAGATGATACCACTCTAATGGCAGAAAGCAAAGAGAAAATTAAGAGCCTCTTGATGAGGCTTGAGGAAGAGAGTGAAAGAGCTGGCTTAAAACTAAATATTAAAAAAACTAAGATCATGGCATCCGGCCCCATTACTTCATGACAAATAGAAGGGGGGAAGGTGGAAGAAGTGACAGATTTCCTCTTCTGGCTCTCAAAAAACACTGTGGATAGTGACTGCAGCTGTGAAATCAGAAGATGATTGCTTCTTGGCAGGAAATTTATGACAAATCTAGACATTATGTTGAAAAGCAGAGACATTACTCTTCTGACAAAGGCCTGTATAGTCAAGGCTGTGATCTTCCCAGTGGTCATGAACGGTTGTGAGAGCTGGGCTATAAAGAAGGCAGAGTGACAAAGAATTGATGCCTTTGAACTGTGGTGCTGGAGAAGACACCTGAGAGTCCCTTGGACTGCAAGGAGATCAAAGCAGTTACTCTTAAAGGAAATCAACCCTGAATATTCATTGGAAGGGCTGATGCTGAAGCTGAAGAAGCTCCAGTATTTTGGTCACCTGATGCAAATAGCAACTCATTGAAAGAGTCCCTGATGCTGGGAAAGATTGAGGGAATAAGGAGAGGAGGGCATCAGGATGAGATGGTTGGATGGCATCACTGGTGCAATGAACATGAACTTGGGCAAAATTCAGGAGATGGTGGAGGACAGAGAGGCCTGGTGGGCTGCAGTCCATGGGATCACAAAGAGTTGGACATGACTGAGTGACTGAACAACAATATCTGTGTTACGGTAGTAACTACAGTAGTAGTTATGGGCTAAGACTGATCTACAGGAATATGGATTGCATGATCTGATAGAGCAGTTGGTAGCCCAAAGCTAGGTCATCAGATTGAATGATAAATAGGGGTCAAAGGCATTCGACACGTGGAACTGGGCAGAGTAAACAGAGTTCTTAATGAGCTCTAGGATCTCCTGAACTGTCAGTGTAGGGTGAGTCTGGGAGTTGATTGTGACCTAAATCATTGGGAGCAATAATACTTACTTGACCCCTGCATCAAACATGGTAAATGTTATGAAAGGCCTTATCAGCTCATTGGTTATGTGATTTTTCTTTATTAATTTGAGACCTTGGTCTCTTTCTACATTAGATCTGTGTCAGGCTCACTCGGAGGTCAGGAATCAGTATCTGTTCTTTCACCATATAGAAATCAAGGCAGCTTGCTTCGTCAAGACCAGAAGGAATGAGTTTCTTGACTTCTTCCTTCTTTGCTGTCTAAACTCTTTTTAAATGGCTCATGTGATTAGCTAGACCCACTCAGGACAATGACCCTTTTAAAAAAAATAATTAGAGATGTTGATCATATCTGTAAAATTCCTTCACCATTGCCATCCGTTCAGTTCAGTTCAGTCACTCAGTTATGTCCGACTCTGCGACCCCACGGACTGCAGCACACCAGGCTTCCCTGTCCATCACCAACTCCCAGAGTTTATTCAAACTCATGTCCATTGAGTTGGTGATGCCATCCAACCGTCTCATCTCCTGTTGTTCCCTTCTCCTCCCGCCTTCAATCTTTCCCAGCATCAGGGTCTTTTCAGATGAATCAGTTATTTGCATCTGGTGGCCAAAGTGTTGGAATTTCATCTTCAACATCAGTCCTTCCAAGGAATATTCAGGACTGATTTCCTTTAGGATGGACTGGTTGGATCTCCTTGCCATCCAAGGGACCCTCAAGAGTCTTCTCCAACACCGCAGTTCAAAAGCATCAAGTCTTTGGCGCTCAGCTTTCTTTATAGTCCAACTCTCACATCCATACATCTTCTATAGAAAAGAAGCAAGTTAAAAGTCCCACCCATTGTTTCAAGAGGAGGAAGTAACGCAGTAGTGTAAATCATTGGGGCTCTTTAAAAAAATTCTACATGGTACAAAGTAGTGAGTTCACAATTCATCATGATAACACATCATATATTTTATATATTACTTTATTTGACTTGCTGGTGTTTATTTAAGGATTTTGCCTACATGTCATGAGAGAATCTGGCCTGTAATATTTCTTTGTTACGTTGTCCTTGTCATATTTTAGTATCAGATTTATTCTGACCTCATAAAATACACTGGAAAGTAGTCCCTCTCTTTATATGCCAAGGAAAGTTTTGCTTTGATTAATGCTATGTGTTTTTGGTATATTTAGAAAGACTCACAAGTAATGACTGGTATTTATATTTTTGTGAATGCTAATTTATAGATTAACTGTCTTCCACAGATATAGAACTGTTCAGAAACTGTTTTTTATTAAATTTTTGGTAAATTGTCTTTTTTAAGGAATTTTTCCTGTCATTTACCCTGTCGTCCTTCTGTGTGTGTCTCAGCCCAGGCTTCTAGAATCTCCACCCCTACTCAACCATCAATAGAGAGTAAGTTAATTATTGGCATAAACTCTTTGAAGCTGTTAAGTAAGCTTACCATTTATGGTTGATACATTTGAAAATTTTCCTTTTCCGTCTCATAACTAATTGACCATAAACAATAATCAAATAAATTTTGTTTATATTTAAGTTCAGTTCAGTCGCTCAGTCATGTCCGACTCTTTGCAACCCCATGAATTTCAGCACGCCAGGCCTCCCTGTCCATCACCAACTCCCGGAGTTCACTCCAACTCCTGTCGTTCACTCCAACTCCTGTCCATCGAGTCTGTGTTGCCATCCAGCCATCTCATCCTCTGTCGTCCCCTTCTCCTCCTGCCCCCAATCCCTCCCAGCATCACAGTCTTTTCCAATGAGTCAACTCTGCATGAGGTGGCCAAAGTATTGGAGTTTCAGCTTTAGCGTCATTCCTTTCAAAGAACACGCAGGACTGATCTCATTTAAAATGGATTGGTTGGATCTCCTTGCAGTCCAAGGGACTCTGAGTCTTCTCCAACACCATAGTTCAAAGCATCAATTCTTCGGTGCTCAGCTTTCTTCACAGTCCAACTCTCACATCCATACATGACTACTGGAAAAACCACAGCCTTGACTAGACGGACCTTTGTTGGCAAAGTAATGTCTCTGCTTTTGAATATGCTATCTAGGTTGGTCATAACTTTCCTTCCAAGGAGTAAGCGTCTTTTAATTTCATGGCTGCAATCACCATCTGCAGTGATTTTTGAGCCCCCAAAATAAAACCTGACACTGTTTCCCCATCTATTTCCCATGAAGTGATGGGACCAGATGCCATGATCTTCATTTTCTGAATCTTGAGCTTTAAGCCAACTTTTTCACTCTCACTTTCATCAAGCAGCTTTTTAGTTCTTCTTCACCTTCTGCCATAAGGGTGGTGTCATCTGTATATCTGAAGTTATTGATATTTCTCCCGGTAATCTTGATTCCAGCTTGTGTTTCTTCCAGCCCAGCGTTTCTCATGATGTACTCTGCATAGAAGTTAAATAAGCAGGGTGACAATATACAGCCTTGATATAACTCCTTTTCCTATTTGGAAACAGTCTGTTGTTCCATGTTTATATTTAGTGTCTCTTAAATCCTTTTTTTAAAATAGATTTTATTTCTATAAATTTTGTTAAGTGAAATATCAGTAGCTAAAGTCAGAGAGCTACTAAGAAGTCTGAAAGGACTTCAGGCTGTTCTTTGCATGCTACTCCAGCCACTGCAGTTTGTCATGAATTAGTCATCTAAATATCCTCTCAGCAAGTCACCAAATGTGGATATATCTTACAATAAAAATGAATTTTTTCATGTCTTCACCATGTCAAAATATCCTAATATAAGTAAAAAATCTGAATAACCATTTGAATATTGATAGCTTCCACCTAAAATACATGATATTTTGACTAGTTCATTCATTATATGGATATGTATTTTTAAATATTCTAGAGACACTTCTGTACATGGGTGCTAGAATATTAGGAAATATACCTAAATTGGGGGAAATCTGGAATTAGTTACCATATGTTGCTGTTTAGTTGCTGAGTCTTGTCTGACTCTTTTGTGACCCCAGGCTCCTCTCTCCATGGGCAAGATTACTGGAGTAAGTTGGTGTTTCCTGTCCAGGAGATCTTCCTCGTCCAGAGATTGAACTCACATCTTTGCATCTCTTGCATTTCAGTCAGATTCTTTACCATGGAGTCACCTGAGCAATCACACTTGAATTTGGGGAGATCTGGAATTTGTTACCGTGTGTGTGTGTGTGTGTGTGTGTGTGTGTGTGTGTGTGTGTGTGNTGCCAGTTCCTTTGCAGTAAGATCCATCTTCTCACATGAGAAATCATTAATAGGGAGACCTTCAATAACCTTCTAGGTCTTATCCTTGATTGTAACAGGGAACGAGTAAATCAGATCATCAAGAATACCTTAGGAGTTGCCATCAGAGATAATGCCCGTGGACACAGACTCCTCCTCTGGGGTTATCTGACGTGGTCACAGATGGCTTTTGCAGCTGACGTGGCACTGGGCAGTTTCTGCGCCTTGATGACAGCAGCATCGTGCTACTGCACGGCCCTGATGAATGCTCCCTTGAGCCAGCTATCATCTTTCAGAGCTTCATAAACACTAACTTCCTTTCCTTGCAGTTTCACCTTGGCATGGTTGACATCTGGATACTGAGTTGAGGAATGATGATGATGACATTCTTTACATCAGAAGTCACTCCCAAGTTGAAGAGCAGTCTGAACTTTAGCTTGGTTGTGATCCAAATGAGTCAAGCAACTGAAGTTCTCCTTTGGGATGGATGGCGCCAACTTAGAGATAGTCAGGCAGTTGGTACTGGCTGGGTTTCCCACCACCTTAACTAGCCTTAACTAGACTTCCTGGCATATTTGTCCAAGGCTGCACCCTGGCATTTGAAGATTTTCATATTTGCTTTGAGTAAATCTTTCCACTCCATGCCATCCCTTCTTGGCATGGAGCCTGTAAGAATGGCCACATCCAGGTCTTTGAAGGCAATCTTTTCGTTATCTGTTATGTTGACGTCTTTCAGGAGGGGCAGGGCACAGTCTTGCAGCTCCATCAGGACACCCATTATGGGAGTGATGGGAGTGATAGCCAGCAGCCGAGAATGATAGGCTGGTCTTTACCGAAGACAGATCCATTCCCAATACTGTACAACAGTGAATATGCAATTTGACCAGCTACGCCAGTCACAAGGACTTGGATTGGTTCAGACATGATTGGGAAGGGCGTGGCGACTTCCTGCACCTGCCAAGTGAGCCTCAGGCAGTCGGGTCACCTTTGTCCTGGAACCAACTCACATCTTAGTTTTGACTGGCATCAGAGGTGGAAGCTCTCAGAGAGGACAGCCTCCCTCTCTTGGGAGTCTCTTTCTGGCATTTTTCTTTGGCCTCCTCCATTTTCTTGGCCACAAGTTTAGCATACTCTGCAGCCTGCCTTTATTTACATATAAAGAGATCCAGAAATAAGCTCTCATGGTATTAATATTATTTTGAGAAGAAAACATTTGAGTACCTGAGATCTCTTTATCTGCCTAAAAGCGGAGCTTCCTTGAAGAATTCAGTTGTCGTAAATCCCCTTCCTGGAGCAGATTTCCAAAAAACATCTGCTTTATTGACTATGCTAAAGCTTTTGAATGTGTGGGTCCCAACAAACTGTGGAAAATTCTTAAAGGGATGGAATACCAGACCACCTTACCTGTCTCTTGAGAAATCTGTATGCAGATCAAGAAGCAACAGTTAGAATTGGACATGAAACAACGGCCTGGTTCCAAATTGAGAAAGGAGTACGTCAAGGCTGTATATTGTCACCTTGCTTATTTAACTTAATATACTGAGTGAAATGCTGGACTGGATGAAGCACAAGCTGGAATCAAGATTTCTGGAAGAAATATCAATAACCTCATATATGCATATGACACCACCCTTATGGCAGAAAGCGAAGAAGAAATAAAGAGCCCCTTGATGAAAGTGAAAGAGTGAAGAAGCTGGCTTAAAACTCAACTTTCAGAAAATGAAGATCATGGTATCTGCTTCCATCAGTTCATACCAAATAGATGGGGAAACAATCGGAACAGTGACAGACTTTATTTTTTGGGCTCCAAAATCACTGCAGATGGTGACTGCAGCCATGAAATTAAAAGATACTTGTTTCTTGGAAGAAAGGCTATGACAAACCTAGACAGCATATTAAAAAGTAGAGACATTACTGACAAAGGTCTGTCTAGTCAAAGCTATACTTTTTCCAGTAGTTGTATATGAATGTGAGAGTTGGACCATAAAGAAGGCTGAGCACTTAAGAATCGATGCCTTTGAACCTGTGGTGTTGTAGAAGACTCTTGAGTCCCTTGAACTGCAAGAAGATCAAACCAGTCCATCCTAAAGCAAATTGGTCCTGAATATTCATTGGAAGAATTGATGCTGAAGCACCAGTCCTTTTGCCACCTGACTTATTGGAAAAGACTCTGATGCTGGGAAAGATTGAAGGCGGGAGGAGAAGGGGACGACAGAGGATGAAATGGCTGGATGGCATCACCAACTTGATGGACATGAGTTTGAGTGAACTCCGGGAGTTGGTGATGGACAGGGAGGCCTGGCGTGCTGCAGTCCATGGGAGGCAAAGAGTTGGACACGACTGAGAGACTGAACTGAACTGGAGCAGACAACCTTGAGAAGGTTGACTCAGCCCTGGAGATGAGGTCTCCACACCTACTATCCCAAGACTGAATCTCCCTTCTGCTCTTGTCAGGGCCCATTTATCTTTTCAAAAAGTCATTTATTTTCCTATCAGTGCCCTTCCCCTATTAAGATGTTACATGAGCCCCCACCCAGATTTTAAACGTCTCCTTGAGTCAATTCTTCTGTGAACTCCTATACATACATGAATATTATGTGTCCTTTTTCTTGCTAATCTTTTGTGGGAGAAAAAAATCTGTTTCTCTCTCCATCCTAAA
Source organism: Neotragus pygmaeus (assembly GCA_006410875.1). NCBI lineage: Eukaryota > Metazoa > Chordata > Mammalia > Artiodactyla > Bovidae > Neotragus > Neotragus pygmaeus. The sequence continues at coordinate 626,980 of SJYV01022705.1, forward strand.
TTAATTGGCTGGGACGCTACAAATTAGACTAATGAAAGAACAATGCATTTTTTAGAGAAGTGACAAGGAGAAGGAAAAGGACATTGAGTTTCTAAGGGTGGCAAATTGTGGGAAGTTAATATTGGAGAATTACTGGAATATAAGGGCTAATTACTAAAGTTAAAATGTTTTAAAAATTGAGATATAATTGACGTATACATACTAGTTTTAGGTGTACAACACGTTATTTGATGTTTGTATATATTGTGAAATGATCACACTAGTTAACATCCATCACCACACAGTTATACTTTTTTCTTATAAGATTTACTCTTTTAGCAAATGGCAGGTATACAGTACACTATTTAATCACCATGCTGCACTTATATCCCCATAACTTATTTTATAACTAGAAGTTTGTACTTTTTGACCACATTCACCCATTTTGCTAACCTCACTCTCTAGCTCTGGCAAACCACCAATCTAATTTGTTCCCTATATCTATGAATTGTGTTTAGTTTTGTTTAGATTCCACGTATAAGTGGTCTCTCTCTGAGTTATTTCACTTAGCTTAATACCCTCAAGCTTCATCGGTGTAGTAGAAATGACAAGATTTCCTTCTTTAATTTGATGGCTAAATAATACTCCATTGGAATTAAGTTTGAAATTGAATTCCAGCTTTGTCAAGTTACAAATGTTATGACCTTGTTGGGCTTATGGACCTGTTGCTTCTATTAATCCTTTCTAAGCATGAACCTCATATATCTCATGGTTGNTTTCTCTCTCCATCCTAAATTAATTGGCTGGGACGCTACAAATTAGACTAATGAAAGAACAATGCATTTTTTAGAGAAGTGACAAGGAGAAGGAAAAGGACATTGAGTTTCTAAGGGTGGCAAATTGTGGGAAGTTAATATTGGAGAATTACTGGAATATAAGGGCTAATTACTAAAGTTAAAATGTTTTAAAAATTGAGATATAATTGACGTATACATACTAGTTTTAGGTGTACAACACGTTATTTGATGTTTGTATATATTGTGAAATGATCACACTAGTTAACATCCATCACCACACAGTTATACTTTTTTTCTTATAAGATTTACTCTTTTAGCAAATGGCAGGTATACAGTACACTATTTAATCACCATGCTGCACTTATATCCCCATAACTTATTTTATAACTAGAAGTTTGTACTTTTTGACCACATTCACCCATTTTGCTAACCTCACTCTCTAGCTCTGGCAAACCACCAATCTAATTTGTTCCCTATATCTGTGAATTGTGTTTAGTTTTGTTTAGATTCCACGTATAAGTGGTCTCTCNCTGAGTGAACTCTGGGAGTTGGTGATGGACAGGGAGGCCTGGTGTGCTGCAATTCATGGGGTCTCAAAGGGTCGGACATGACTGAGCGACTCAACTGAACTGAACTGAACTGAAGATATAGTTAAGAGCAATTATAATAACAATAACACTAGTGGAGTACTTGACAATCACTTTTAAAAGGTATTCAAATAGAAAGAGAGAAAAGAAGAAAGAAAACAAGTCGGTTGCCTTCCCCTTGCCCTTGGGGTAAATGCAATCTCCCCAAATTGAGATACATCACTCTTTATAGTCCCATCCAAAGCAACATTTCAGTTTTCCAGTCTCCTCTGTCTTCTAACACCCAGCAGTAGAACCTAACTCTGTTCAAGACTCAAACTTTTGCAAATGCTGTGTTCTACACCAAGAATAGCCTTGTGGCTAATATCTTTTCAATACTACTCACAAATTCCTCAAAAAAACGTCGTAATTCTGTTATACAAGGTTAGGTCCTGCAATCTGAGACCCTCAGCAATACTTTTTTTCATGTGTCTATAACAGATTTTATCTCATCATATCAGTTCTCTAATGGAATTCTTGAACATTTATTCATTTACTCAACAACAGCTATTCTGTACATAAAATGTAAGAGGTATTGGTACAGGTGCTCAGGATACCATGATGAAAACAATGGAAATGACTTTTTACCTCAGAATGTACTGGGTGTTGTATTCAGATTTTGTCTTGAGAAGCAGTACTAGACAGTGGTTAAGGGAACAGACTTTGGAACTAGACTGCACTGTTTGAAGCCCATCTCTACTATTTACGAGCTAAATACCCTTGAAAAGTTACTTCTCTGTGCCTCATTCTCACCATTTGATAATTGTCAATAGTATTTCATAGTTTCCATGTGAGCTTAAAATATGTAAACCAGTAGAATAGAGCCTGGCATACAAGTGAAGTGAAGTTGCTCAGTCGTGTCCGACTCTTTGCGACCCCATGGACTGTAGCCTACCAGGGTCCTCTGTCCATGGGATTTTCCAGGCAATGTTACTGGAGTGGGGTGCCATTTCCTTCTCCAGGGGATCTTAGAACTCAATAAATATTTGATATTATTTTCCTCTCANTCCGACTCTTTGCGACCCCATGGACTGTAGCCTACCAGGGTCCTCTGTCCATGGGATTTTCCAGGCAATGTTACTGGAGTGGGGTGCCATTTCCTTCTCCAGGGGATCTTAGAACTCAATAAATATTTGATATTATTTTCCTCTCATGCCTAGATTATGATGTCCAAAAATATTATAGGTGCAAACAACATATTGTTGAATGAATGGATACCTATGTTTCTGTATTAAAAGATACATATCATTTATTGAAGACATTTTATATTGCTTCTCTGGTTTTTCCTTAACCAATAAGAAGCTATATAAGAAGTCAGAACTCAGGCTAAGAAATATTAAAAGTACATTTGTTAATGCAATAATAGCATTTGCTTCTTTTCTACTTGCTCATTCAACAAAATTTTTTTTGCTCTTCTTCATTAAAAACAAAAATGTAACTATTCTTTGGGAGTTTATAAGTTATATGGGAAATTGATATATATTTAATTACATATAATAAAGTAAAATGTGGTATAAAATAAGGATGTGATAGAATGAAACAAATCACACATTTGAACTGCTTGGCATATATTAATTTGAATTATATAAACTACCAATATTTTAACGGCTTGACTAGTCAAATGGCAATTTTATATGATTCAAAACAATAGCAGATAATAAGTACATTCATGTATCAAAATAATATGTTATTCAGAAGAGGGGAAAACTTTCAACGATTTCACTTTTCAGAGTGACAAATAAAGCTTTAGAATAAGAGGCAATTGGCATTGATTTGAAGAAAAAGTAGATAAAAATCAAGTGATTCAGTGATTCTTGAAATGTGGTCCCACAATTTTAGATGAACATTGGAAGTAGTGACCAAAGTACAGCTAACCTGAAAGAACAGTTGTCAGATGTTTTTTAAAAATATTTCTTTAATTTCATTTACTTTATTTTTGCCATAGTTTTCCATTTTCTGAAGTTGGAAGGGGAGGGGAAAATTGCTCAAGACAAAGTCTTTCTAACTTATAAATGTTCTTACAATTAAATTTTATAGATTTAGAAATTTTATGAATCTAATATTTTTACTTTTATGTTTTGGAAGCTCCACACTACTGGTGGGATTTTGGTTCCCCAACCAGCTGTTGAACCCAGGCCCTTCAACAGTGTGAAGGAAGTGTGAAGTCCTAACTGCTAGACTGCCAGAAAGTACCCTATAAATCTGACACTTTTACACGTCTGTGTCTATGTACTTTATGATAATATTTCCTCCCAGTTATTCTTACGCAATATAACTTCTAAAATATAATGCACTAAAATATTCTGTGTTAAGTCAGAAGAATTTAAGTTTATTTTCTTGATCTACTTAGTCATTCACTTAGTAAAATGCAACAACATGCATTTCAAGGAGTCAGTTCTTTGCTCAAAATATTCATTTAATGAATAGAAGGATACAGAGCTACACTCAATACTTAAAGCACTGCATAAAGTTAAAAACACTGAGTGAATTTAAACTAAGGACTTTTAGTAAACTTTCATGCTTTAAAGTGCAAGTAATTTGAACTGTAATTAAAGACAATTTATTAATACTTCTCACTTGAATACTTGGATTTATGCTTTTTAAAATGGAAATTCCAAATGATACATGTGTTATGTATAAGTCCACTTAGCCAAGGGAGAATTTTGACTAGATTTTATATTAATTTATATGTATTTAATACTGATAATGTCATTTTAGCATCTTCACATGACATGAAAATAAGTAAATAGTTACTTAGTCTTTGAACAAAATATACACTAAAATATATGACCTCTGATACTAATAGCTTTGTCTAAAGCACTTACTCAAAAATTACCCCAATATGCTAACTAATCTGAACATTATTGTCTTAAAGATATTAGTTCCATCCCTGAAACAATTATGCTGCTGCTGCTGCTAAGTCACTTCAGTCGTGTCTGACTGTNTACTAATAGCTTTGTCTAAAGCACTTACTCAAAAATTACCCCAATATGCTAACTAATCTGAACATTATTGTCTTAAAGATATTAGTTCCATCCCTGAAACAATTATGCTGCTGCTGCTGCTAAGTCACTTCAGTCGTGTCTGACTGTGTGCGACTCCATAGACAGCAGCCCACCAGGCTCCTCTGTCCATGGGATTTTCCAGGCAAGAGTACTGGAGTGGGGTGCCATTGCCTTCTCCGCTGAAACAACCATAAATAAAAATAAATATGTAAAGGAGACAATGGCATTTTGATGTTGTGGAATCACCTCTGAACTGGGATTTAGGAGATTGTTCATCACTTGGGAAATGAGGGGGTGTAAATTAGATTGTCTTTATCAGCTCTAAAGTTTCATGATGCTGATACTAGATTGCAAAGATTCTGAAACAAGGGCTTAATGGAAAATACAAAGGGTTTGCCAGAAGATAAGCTGTGTGTCTTTTCTTTTTCTTTCCCATGGTTTAATCTCAGTCTGTATATATCTACTGTGCTTAGAAAAAATTCTTTTACGCACAAAGAAGAGGTATTTGTTTAACTGAAAATCTTTCAAATATAGCAGACAGGAGAAATAATTCTTCTCTTCATTTAAAATAATCCATATGAAAGGATTAAAAATGTAATCTGCAACTTTTATCAAAGTGTTTTTTCAGTTGATCCCACTTGCAAAATAAATGTATTTTGACAAAATCAACATAGGTAAATATATGACAAATCTATAGGAAGACAGCTTTCTGCATCCCAAACATTTAATCTTCATGCTGGGCTCCTTCTTCCATTATCAATGTATTTTCTAACCTTGGCAATAAGGTTCTTTTGCCCACTGACACTAGTTTTCAAATGATTCCTCTCTATAAGGCAAGTGTTCAGCAGTGTAAAGTATGAGCCTACCCTGTGAAATATACATGGATTTTAACAATGAGGACCAAAAGGGGATGAGTACTTAAGTGATGGAATCTGAATACTATAGTATATTTAAGCAATGCTCTCATTCATCAGACCACCAAATAGATACTGACAGAGAAAGCAGGTCATACATTTGCACCTCCGTATTAAACAGTTATAGATCTATTTCCTTGGGTTTTAGGCACCAACTCAGGTTTACCTTGGCATAAGAAAATAAGTGGCATAAACCACTTAAGCATTAAAGATATGAGTAATGAGGGACTGAGGTCTAGACAGAGGTCATCAGAGGAATGTTTGGCAGCAAGAGGAAAGAGTAGTTGACATGTCAGCTGAGTATCAGTCAGAACCTACTTAGGCAGAAAAAGGAGATAAAGCATTGGAGTGTACAGAAGGGACAGCCTTCTGTCAGACTTCAGAGCAAATACAGCATATGTACCTGGTGTGGAAAGAAACACTGATGATGCTTATTACACAGCTCAGAATATTTAACTCATGCATCTCTTTGTATGAGTAGGCATATCCTCCATCTGACTAACTAACCCCTCCAATAGCTTGCTATATCCTTCCAAAAGTACTAAAACAAGCAAAAGAGGGAAAACACCAATCAACCAATGAACAAAATCAGGCAATTTTTATTTGCTTGATTTTGGTTTTCTACTTTATACAGAATAGTATAAATTGAAACCTTGTTTCTTTATACTTTGTAAAAATAAGTATGTCTCTAGTTGATTAGACAAGAGGATGATATAGTATTCTAAGATTAGTTTCAAACAAGTAAAATTTTGGTACAATTATAAGTGTTGGTAATAAGTAAAAACTAAAAGAGATGATAAAGAATTAAAACTTAAAATTCCCAAATGTTGAATCTAATACTGTCATTTCACAGATTCATGAATTATTCCCAATCTTTAAAAAATATTAAAACAGTATTTACATAAGCATTAACTGTATGGTAACAAGTGGCTTCCCTGGTGACTCAGGCAGTAAAAAAATCTGCCTGCAATGTAGAAGACCTGGATTCGATCCCTGGATAGTAATTCTCTGGAGAAGGAAATGGCAACCTACTCCAAGATTCTTGCCTGGAGAATTCCATGGACAGAGGAGCCTGGAGGACTGCATTTAATACTGGGGCTGCAAATAGTTGGTCTGAGCAGCTAACACACACACACACACACACACACACACACACACACACACACACACACACACGGTAACAAATTCCAGATCTCCCCAAATTCAAGTGTGATTGCTCAGGTGACTCCATGGTAAAGAATCTGACTGAAATGCAAGAGATGCAAAGATGTGAGTTCAATCTCTGGACGAGGAAGATCTCCTGGACAGGAAACACCAACTTACTCCAGTAATCTTGCCCATGGAGAGAGGAGCCTGGGGTCACAAAAGAGTCAGACAAGACTCAGCAACTAAACAGCAACATATGGTAACTAATTCCAGATTTCCCCCAATTTAGGTATATTTCCTAATATTCTAGCACCCATGTACAGAAGTGTCTCTAGAATATTTAAAAATACATATCCATATAATGAATGAACTAGTCAAAATATCATGTATTTTAGGTGGAAGCTATCAATATTCAAATGGTTATTCAGATTTTTTACTTATATTAGGATATTTTGACATGGTGAAGACATGAAAAAATTCATTTTTATTGTAAGATATATCCACATTTGGTGACTTGCTGAGAGGATATTTAGATGACTAATTCATGACAAACTGCAGTGGCTGGAGTAGCATGCAAAGAACAGCCTGAAGTCCTTTCAGACTTCTTAGTAGCTCTCTGACTTTAGCTACTGATATTTCACTTAACAAAATTTATAGAAATAAAATCTATTTTAAAAAAAGGATTTAAGAGACACTAAATATAAACATGGAACAACAGACTGTTTCCAAATAGGAAAAGGAGTTATATCAAGGCTGTATATTGTCACCCTGCTTATTTAACTTCTATGCAGAGTACATCATGAGAAACGCTGGGCTGGAAGAAACACAAGCTGGAATCAAGATTACCGGGAGAAATATCAATAACTTCAGATATACAGATGACACCACCCTTATGGCAGAAGGTGAAGAAGAACTAAAAAGCTGCTTGATGAAAGTGAGAGTGAAAAAGTTGGCTTAAAGCTCAAGATTCAGAAAATGAAGATCATGGCATCTGGTCCCATCACTTCATGGGAAATAGATGGGGAAACAGTGTCAGGTTTTATTTTGGGGGCTCAAAAATCACTGCAGATGGTGATTGCAGCCATGAAATTAAAAGACGCTTACTCCTTGGAAGGAAAGTTATGACCAACCTAGATAGCATATTCAAAAGCAGAGACATTACTTTGCCAACAAAGGTCCGTCTAGTCAAGGCTGTGGTTTTTCCAGTAGTCATGTATGGATGTGAGAGTTGGACTGTGAAGAAAGCTGAGCACCGAAGAATTGATGCNAAAGTTATGACCAACCTAGATAGCATATTCAAAAACAGAGACATTACTTTGCCAACAAAAGTCCGTCTAGTCAAGGCTGTGGTTTTTCCAGTAGTCATGTATGGATGTGAGAGTTGGACTGTGAAGAAAGCTGAGCGCCGAAGAATTGATGCTTTTGAACTGTGGTGTTGGAGAAGACGCTTGAGAGTCCCTTGGACTGCACGGAGATCCAACCAGTCCACCCAAAGGAGATTAGTCCTGGGTGTTCATTGGAAGGACTGATGCTGAGGCTGAAAGTCCAATCCTTTGGCCACCTCCTGCAAAGAGTTGACTCATTGGAAAAGACCCTGATGCTGGGAGGGATTGGGGGCAGGAGGAGAAGGGGACAACAGAGGATGAGATGGCTGGATGGCATCACCAACTTGATGGACATTAATTTGGGTAAACTCCGGGAATTCATGATGGACAAGGACACCCAGCGTGCTGTGATTCATGGGGTTGCAAAGAGTCAGACACAACTGAGACTGAACTGAACTATCAGCTTAAATCTATTGTACTGTAAATGCTTTATTTAGTCTCCAGAGAGGTGGAGTTATTTCAGATTATCTTGGCCAGTTAGGGTCTATTTAATTGAGTTGGATGCTAGAGATCCAGTTCTTTGGCCACCTGATGCAACGAGCTGACTTAATCGAAAGACTCTGATCCTGGGAAAGATGGAAGGCGGGAGAAGTGGACGACAGAGGATGGTATGGTTGGATGGCATCACTGACTTGATCGACATGAGTTTGAGCAACCTCTGAAAATTGGTGATGGACAGGAAGGCCTGGCATGCTGCAGTCCATGGGGTCACAAAAAGTCGAACGCGACTGAGTGAACAGCAACAAAAATGACTACTACCTTGAATTCATTGCAGCTTCATTATCAAAGAGGAGTGTAATGGTCGTAGAGGAGGCAGGCCATGCCCACATTGTTTGAGTGTCTTGGCAGTATAAAAATATGAGATAAATAAGAGTTATAAACTTTGAAAATCATGTGCATAGGAAAGGAAGGGACCAGTGTGGGAAACAATGTTGTTGGTTTCTTTTTTGCAAGTGGAGCTCAGGTTTGTTACCTGTCCTTGGAGGAGGCTGGGACCTACTGAGTCTCAAGGATTAAATAAGAGTAGTTTAAAGCAACTGTGGCAGTTTCATTCTCTTGCTAGCATCTGGTTTAATAATGGCATTATTACCTGTTTGAATTTTTGCTGGTTCAGTATGTGTCGCATACTGCATGGGGTCGCAAAGAGTTGGACACGACTTGAGCGACTGAACTGAACTATGTGTCAAAATCCTTCCTTACTTGGTCTTAATTTTTATTGTCTCATTACAAAGGAAAGAGGGGATACTTGTCAAATGTTTAATGGGTATTTTTTCCTCTTTTGTAATGCACCTGATAGTGACTTTTTGTTTCTGTTGGATTGTGTTTTTTCTCCATATTGACAAGTGTTCTTTGTATATATTCTGGTTACTAGCTTAAAAAAAAAAAGTGAGTTGTAAATATATTCTCCCATATTGAGATATTTTAATGAAGTAAAGCTTATCAAGCCTCTTGATAAAAGGGAAAGAGGAGAGTGAAAAAGTAGGCTTAAAACTCAACTTTCTGAAAACTAAGATCATGTCTTCTGGTCCCATCACTTCATGGCAAATAGATGAGGATACAGTGGAAACAGTGACAGACTTTATTATGGGGGGCTCCAAAATCACTGCAGATGGTAACTGTGGCCATGAAAGTAAAAGACACTTTCTCCTTGAAAGAAAAGTTATGACAGCATAGAGAGCATATTAAAAAGCAGAGACATTACTTTGCCAACAAAGATCTATTTAGTCAAAGCTGTGGTTTTTCCAGTAGTCATGTATGGATGTGAGAGTTGGACTATAAAGAAAGCTGGGCACAGAAGATTTGATGCTTTTGAAATGTGGTGTTGGAGAAGACTCTTGAGAGTCCTTTGGACAGCAAGGAGGTCCCAACCAATTCATCCTAAAGGAAATCATATTCATTGGATACGAATATATTCTGAATATTCATTGAAGGGACTGATGCAGAAGCTGAAACTCCAATACTTTGGCTACCTGATGCGAAGAACTGACTCATTTGAAAAGACTCTGATGCTGGGAAAGACTGAAGGCTAGAGGATAAAAGGGACACAGAGGATGAGGTGGTTGGATGGCATCGCTTACTCAATGGACATGAGTTTGAGTAAACTGGGAGTTGGTGATTGGCAGGGAGGCCGCTGTGCTGTAGTCCATGGGGTTGCAAATATTTGGACACAGTTGAGNGGCTAGAGGATAAAAGGGACACAGAGGATGAGGTGGTTGGATGGCATCGCTTACTCAATGGACATGAGTTTGAGTAAACTGGGAGTTGGTGATTGGCAGGGAGGCCGCTGTGCTGTAGTCCATGGGGTTGCAAATATTTGGACACAGTTGAGTGACTGAACTGAACTGAAAGCTTATCAATTTTTTATTTCATGATTTCTGTATTAACTTGGTTTAATTCCATCGGGGTAATAAAAGCATGTCTCTTGTTTTAAACCTTTGTCTTTTCCTCTCATTTCACTGAATTCCTTTTGCTTTTCTTTTTTCTCCCATCAGTAGTGGGAAAGAGGTTGAAATCCATTATTTTCTTTATGAATATTCAGATTCTTTCATTAAAGGCTACACCTTTTCTGTATTGATTGCAAAACTGATTCTATCACAATCAGGTTACCATATGTGTATTGGTTTATTTTTGGACTCACTTCTCTTCCAAAATTTATTTGTCCTCACCATAAAAACTTTTGCTTTCTGTTAGAGCAAATTCCCCCCACTTCTTCACATGTGTTTTGGCTTTTTGCACGTACAAATAATTTTTAAATCTGGTGCTAAAGTCTTTCAGGTGCTCTCTTGCATTATTTATAAGATACTTTGGGGGAAAATTGACACCTTTGATATCAAACATGTTAATGTAATGATTGGTGGCTCAGCCACTAAAAGCATCTGTTTGCAATGCGGGAGACCCAGGTTCGATTCCTGGGTCAGGAAGATCCTCTGGAGAAGGAAGTGGCAACCCATTCCAGTACTCTTGACTGGAAAATTCCATGGACTGAGGAGCCTGGTAGGCTCCTCAGTCCATGGGGTCACAAAGAGTCGAACACGACTGAGCAGCTTCACTTTCACTTTGGGGGAAAATTGACATCTTTGATATCAAACATGTTAATGATTTGAACATAGTACATCTTTGTAAGCATTTAGATTTTATATAATGTTTTTTAGTAAAGTTTTAGAGTTTTCATCATATAGCTCTTAATTAAATATGTTTCATTATATCTTAAAGATATACCTTGAGATACACTTTTTTTATTTTAATTTACATTTTCAGTTGCTTTGACTGGTATATGGAAATGCAGTAGATTTTTGCATACTATTAGTTTTTAATATTTTGCTATTTATGAATTTCTGTGTAGCAAATAGTGAGACTAGTTTCTTTCTATTCTTTATGCTATTGGTTTCCTTTTCTTAATGTACTAGATAGAATCTTCAGGTAAATATTAAAGAGGAGTAGTGATTTCCAGTAATTTCCTGGGTGGCTTAGTGATAAAGAATCTGCTTGCCAATACAGGAGACGCTGGTTCTATCTTTGGGTCGGGAAGATCCCCTGGAGGAGGAAATGGCAGCTCATTCCAGTATTCTAGCCTGGAAAGTTCTTGCCTGCCAGGCTCCTGTCCATGGGACCGCAAAGAGCTGGACACGACTAAGCACTCATGAAGGATGAGTGGTAGAGAAGTTACTACTGTTTCTGGCTTTAGAGAGTGTTTCTCTGTTAAGAGTGATGTTTGGTTCTAGTTTTTAGTAGAATACCTTTGTTGGTAAGCATATTTTCTTATATTTTTAACAAATGGGTATTGATTCCTGCATGTGTTAGGATAAGTTTCTTTCTTTCTTCAGCATCTTGATATTGTAAATTATGTTGTTAGATTTTTCTGGGTATAAACCAAAACCTTGCATTATTAGGAAAAACCCATTTTGGTCATAATGTAGCTACACTGTCCAATGTAGTACTCAACTAGCCACTTTTGGAAGTTTGAATGTAAATTAATGATAAATAAAATTAAAAATCCAGTTTCTTAGACTTATTAGTCACATTTCAAGTGTTAATTGTGGCTAGTGGCTATCATGTTGGACGTTGGAGATAGAGAACATTTCCATTGCAGGAACTTCTGTTGTGCAGCGCTGTGGTATGTATAGCTGCCTTTTAAAACACATCCATGTTTAATCTAACTGGTCAATTGAGAGTTTGAAATAAGCCATTACTTTTGATTACATTTTTTTGTTTTCTTTCCCCACCCTAGTCTTTCTGGTTATTTTCAGCATCCTCTTTCTGTTATCATATTTTATAATTTCATTTAAAAACATTTCTTAAATATTTCAGCTATATTTTACTTTTTGTTGATTAGATTTTGATATCTGAATTCAGTGGTGCTTCAGTCTCTCAGTGATGTTCTTTTCCTCGTGTGTTTGTTGACCCTTGAGTACGACTCATGTTTTGTTGAGCTTAGTATGTGGAAGATCTGGGAGAGTACACTGAGAATATTTTTTTTAAGCCCACAGAAGATTGGTTTTGTATCTGCTCAGATAACAGGATTTATGCCCTGGGAACTTTAAGGATGACTTTCAGGCTCAGCGGTCCCATGGACAGGAGCCTGGCAGGCAAGAATTTTCCAAGCTGATATAGACATTTACTCTCTGACATCTGCATGTGGATACTGCTTACTGCCCAAGTTTCAGCATACTGTTGTTGCGGGGTTGGATAGGTAGGGAGTATGGAAGTGATGGAGTATGGAAATGTCCTTGTAGATTTTTCTTGGTATGTATTCAGCAATATGATAACAGTTTTCTGCTGGATCACTTGGGCTTTTCATAATACACTGACTGTATACTACTGGATGTGGATGTCCAGTCTTCTCAGTTGGGCTTTTCACTGCTCTGGTGATACTTAGTTCTCTCTCCCTTCATCCCTTCCAGTTTGAACTGTCCTGCTCTCAAGTCACTAGAATTCTCATTTCACTGTTGCTACTTTTCACTCCAGCTTACTTTAGTTACTGTATGTACAAACCTATCCACCTTTCTTTAAATACATTGAATAATTTCATTAAAATTAATGAAGATTTAAAAATGTATTTCTGTTGTGTCTTTTTGTATTGACTTTATTTTATTTAGCTTTGTGCTCTGATTCTTATTTTGTGTACCTCTTTTGGACTCCTTGAGTCTTCTGATGTGCTTGTTGATTTTTCTTTATGCAGTTAACGTTGTAAATGAAATTCTAAATTGGTCATTGATAGCAGGTGTGGGCTTCTTTAGCTATTGTATGAATTAGGGTCACTTTCTCCAGATGGGTCCTTTTAAGGGAATTGGGTAGCTGTAGCTCTTTATCTGTGTGTTATCCCTGGTGTGGTAAATCAACTGAGACAGGCTTTTAAAAGTAGGGTTATTTTTAGGGTGTGTGGGCTAGGAGCACACCGGTAAGGCTTGTGTCTCCTGTGAACGAAACAGATGGCTGAGAGAGCATTTGTATCACATGCTAACTTGTTTTATCTTGCAATCTACATCAAATCAGGAAAGCTCAGATGTAGAGTCTTTACCTATCTTAATTTTGTTTTGGTTTCTGGTGGACTTTCAAAATCCTGTTTGCTGTGTTTTTTGACCTGAGGTTATTAGCAGGAATAGGAAAAGAGTTGCTGTAGTGGTAAGAGTCAGAGAAGGCAATGGCATCCCACTCCACTACTCTTGTCTGCAAAATCCCATGGATGGAGGAGCCTGGAAGGCTGCAGTCCAAGGGGTAGCTGAGGGTTGGACATGACTGAATGACGTCACTTTCACTTTTCACTTTCATGCATTGGAGAAGGAAATGGCAACCCACTCCAGTGTTCTTGCCTGGAGAATCCCAGGGACGGGGGAGCCTGGTGGGCTGCCGTCTATGGGGTTGCATGGAGTCAGACACGACTGAGGTGAATAGCAGCAGCAATGGTACGAGTATGCTGTTGGAAGATTCTGTTTGCTTGTTTGTTAATAGTGATGGCCCAGACCTAAGGAGCTTTTATCTTCTGTCTTCATTCAGCTCCCCATCCCCTAATTCTGCGTCTGGGTGGTTTATTGAGACCTGGTTTTACTTGTGTTGACTATCAGCATTGTCAGTGATCTTCTGATTGCTAACACTGCTATAGTTTTTTCCCATAGTTTTTATTTCTTTGGCCATATTAATTGATTTGGGGAAGAGAAGAGAGAAATGTTATTATGCATTGACCACTGTAAAATCAGAAACTCTCCTGAAAAGGATTTAAAGGTTTATTCTTATTTTCAGTGTGTGCCTTTTGGGCACGTGTAAGTTCTGAAGTCTTAGAATTAGACACTGCCACCTGCATTTCCTATTTTACATTGATTTCCATGCAGTACTTTTTATCACATCAACTGGCTAAACCTAGTTTCTCAAAGATACATGGTAACCATCAAAAGGGGTGTAGAACGGTCATTCCCTGTTGAGATGGAGCTCCTTTGAGCTAGTGCTTCACCTGGTGTCTGACGGCTGTTAACAGTTGCTGTGTTCTCCTTGGCAATTAAAAATATCCAACAATATCTGTGAATTTGCTGTGAAGTCCAGGGTGTTCTGAGATGTCTTGGTGCACAGTTTGGTAACTATAGGTGTAGCACTTTACAGTTTGTATAGCATTTAAGCAGCTAGTTACTTTCTACTTAGAAGACTGAAAATCAACCATCTTTGTGGGATAAGCTATAGATATTTGTACAAGGCTAGTCTACTGGGCTGTCTGTTCGCATCTCAGAAGACAGTCTTTATTTTAAAATTTATTTCTGATTGCTATTTTAAAAATATAGTTCATTTTCTGTGAGTTTTCAACCCTTTTAGTGGAAGAAAATGTATATTTGCCAGGGGATTGAAGAGAAGTGTCTTTCAAAGTAAAAGGTAATAAAACCATTTTTTGTATTGACATTCTTCCTGTTGCAAATTTGTTTTTCTGAGAAAATGTTTTTTAAAAAAGATTAAAAATTAATTTTCAAGTAAATAATTGAGTAACTTTTCATACTGTTCATGGGGTTCTTGAGGCAAGAATACTGGAGTGGTTTGCCATTCCCTTCTCCAGTGACTCATGTTTTGTCAAAACTCTCCACAGAACATGGCAAGAACACACAGAAGAACTATATAAAAAGGTCTTAATGATTCAAATAACCGTGATGGTGTGGTCACTCACCTAGAGCCAGATGACCTAGAGTGTGAAGTCAAGGAGGCCTTAGGAACCGTTACATGCATGCTAAGTCGCTTCAGTCATGTCCACCTCTTTGCAACTCTGTGGACTGTAGCCTGCCAGGCTCCTCTGTCCATGGGATTCTCTAGGCAAGAATATTGGAGTGGTTTGCCCCGCCGTTCTCCAGGGGACCTTACCCAGACACATTACTCTTATGTCTTATGTCTCCTGTTTGGCAGGCTGGTTCTTGACCACTAGCGCCATCTGGAAAGCATTGCTATGAACAAAGCTAGTGGAGGTGATGGAATTCAAGCTGAGTTATTTCAAATCCTAAATGATAATGTAAAAGTGCTGCGCCCAATATTTCAGGAAATTTGGAAATTTCGGCAGTGGTCACAGGACTGGAAAAAGTCAATATTCATTTCAGTGCCAAAGAATGAGCTACTGCACAATTGCACTCATTTCACATGCTAGCAAGGTAATGCTCAGAATCCTTCAAGTTAGACTTCAGCAGTATGTGAACCAAGAATTCCAGATAACAAGCTAGATTTTAAAAAGGCAGAGGAACCAGAGATCAAATTGCCAACATCCGTTGGATCTTAGAAAAAGCAAGAGAATTCCAGAAAAATGTCTGTTTCATTGACTACACTGAAACCTTTGACTCTGTGGATCACAGTTAACTGTGGAAAGTTTTAAAGAGGTGGGAATACCAGGCCACCTTACCTGTCAGGATCCTGAGAAACCTTTATGTAGGTCAGGAAGCAACAGTTAGAAACTGACATGGAACAACTGATTGGTTCAAAATGGGAAAAGGAGTACATTAAAGCTATATATTGTCACTCTGCTTATTTAACTTATATGCAGAATATATTGTGCGAAATGCTCAGCTGGATGAATCACAAACTGAGATCAAAATTGCCGGGAGAAATATCAACTGCCTCAGATACACATGTGATACTACCCTAATGGCAGAAAGTGAAGAAGAGCCTCTTGATGAGGGTGCAAAAGGAGAGTCAAGAAGCTGGTTTAAAACTCAGCATTTAAAAAACTCAGATCACAGCATCTGGTTCCATCACTTCATGGTAAGTAGATGGGGGAAAAAATGGAAACAGTGACAGATTTTGTATGCTTGGACTCCCAAATCACTGCGGATGTTTACTGCAGCCATGAAATCAAAAGATTTGCTCCTTGGAAGAAAAGCTATAACAAACCTGGACAGCATATTAAAAAGCAGAGACATCACTTTGCTGACATAGGTCCATGTAGTTAAAGCTGTGGTTTTTCCAGTAATGTATGGATGTGAGAGTTGGACCATAAAGAAGGCTGAACGCTGAAGAATTGATGCTTTTGAATTGTGACGTTGGAGAAGACTCTTGAGAGTCCCTCGGACTGTAAGAAAATCGAACCAGTCAATTCTAAAGGAAATCAATCCTGAATATTCATTGGGAGAACTGATGCTGAAGCTGAAGCTCCAGCACTTTGGCTGCCTGATGCAAAGAGCTGACGCGTTAGAAAAGACCCTAATGCTGGGAAAGGTTGAGGGCTAGGCGAGAATGGGGAAGCAGGGGCTTGAGATGGTTGGATAGCATCACCAACTCAGTGGACATGAATTTGAGCAAAGTCTGGGAAATAGTGAAGAACAGGGAAGCCTGGCATGCTGTAATTCATGGGGTCGCAAAGAGGCACACACAGCTGAGAAACTGAACAACAAAGGGGAAACTACAAGGGAGAGGGGATAAATTTGGAGCTTGGAATTTATAAGTATAAATATACTATATGTGAAATAAGCAATAAGAACCTGCAGTATAGCACAGGGAACTGTATTTGGTATGTTGTAATTATCTATAATGGAAAAGAATCTGAAAAAATATATATGTGTGTGTATTCATATACATGAGCTTCCCAGGTGGTGCTAGTAGTAAAGAACCTGCCTGCCAATTCAGAAGTCATAAGAGATGGTTCTGGGTCAGAAAGATCCCCTGGAGGAAGTCATGGCAATGCATTCCAGTACTCTTTCTTACCTGGAGAATCCCATGGACAGAGTCGTCTTAATTCGTGCTACAGTCCATAGGATTGCAAAGAGTTGAACACAACTGAAGCAACTTAGAACATACACATAAGTATGTATATCTGAATCACTTTCTGTACACCTGAAACTAACATAGCCTTGTAAGTCAGTTATACTTGGAAAAAAAAAGCACCAAATAAACAGAAAAAGGTAGTCTTCAACAGATGATACTGGAGCAGCTAGGTGGATTTCTACATGGAAAAGAGTTTCCCCCAACATTGCCCAATTTATTGATTATGGTTCATCTACAAGGTTTATAACTTAACGTTTTTTTAAGCTTCATCATGGTAAGAGCAGAACATAAAATTTTACTCTCTGAAAATTTTAGAATACAATAAGTGAATAACTTTTGAAGAAAATTTGTTGATTGTCATTATGAACATTCTGTTACTTCTAATGAAGTAGGGACTTCCCTGATGGCTAGGTTGATAAAGAATATGCCTGCAGTGCCAGAGACCCAGGTTCGATATCTAGGTCGGGAACATCCCTTGGAGAAGGGGATGGCAACCCACTCCAGTATTCTTGCCTAGGAAATCCCACAGACAGAGGAGTTAGGCAGGCAACAGTCCATGGGGTCACAGAAGAGTCGGACACGACTGAATGATTAACACTTTTAGTAGAATTAATAATTATACTTTATTCTGCATACGTTGTGGTATGGCCCTTAAATATCAGTATGAATGATACATTTATGCCCGTTTTATTGTAGTCTTAAAGAGATGTAGATGTAGTTTTAGGCAGGATATATTGAGTTTTGAATTCAAAGTATAGGTCTCTCTGAGTTGACATTGTTGATTTTTCTTACACTGAGCACCTTACTGAACACAGCAACTCTTTGTAAATAGACTTTGTTTTCATTCTGAGTTCTCTAGGTGTGGAGAGCTTTAGGGGCAGTCACAGGGATGCCATGGAGATAAATGACCATCCCTGTCTTGGTCTGAGAAAGGGTCAGGATAGTTTCTAGTCTCTTCTGGGGCAAGTTTGCCTGCTGTTGTCTTACTCATTTTCTTCCATTAAATTGTACTTCTCTCTTATTTTCTATAACATCCTTTCTTTGGATGTTTCGTTCTCTTGCTGCTATGTCTATGAACCTCTCGTATATTCCAGTAGTCTTCTTAGGTTCCAGTTGCTGTGTCTTTTGTCTTTGGGAATTCTAAAATACAAATGTGATTGCTCTTTGTGTTCTTTAGAGAACAAAGAAAAACGATAACCACCTTATGGGGTGAAGACCAAACTCCTTATCAGGGATATAGGAAAGCCTGAGATTAACTGGTCTCAATTTCTTTTATAATCTTCCTCACCTGTGTGTGCACATAGGCACATACACACATGCACATTCCAGTTAAATCACTGTTAACACTGCTCTGCTGTCACACGTATTTCTGTAGCACAATTAGCTCTGTGGTAAGTGGAGGAATGATTTAAGTGTAATGTGGAAGTATCGTTAGTCATAAATGTCTATTTTCTAGCACATCAATGTTTGGAAGCATTCAAGGGCAGTCTTTCTTCCAAAGGTAATATTTTAACATTGTTTGAAGATAAGAGCTGAAAATCCTCGGTGCAAATCAAAATCACAGCAAGATCAGATCACACTTGTTAGAATGACTATTATCAGAAAGACAAGAAATGTTGGTGAAGATGTGGAAAAAAGCACCTCTTATACACTGCTGATGGAAATATATATTGGTGCAGCCAGTTTGGAGGTTCCTCAGGAAATTAAAGATTGAACTGACCTATGATCAGCATTTTCACTTCTAGATATTTATCCCAAGAAAATGAAAACACTAACTCGAAAAGATACATGCACTCCCACATGCCTTGCAGCATTATTTACAATAGCCAAGGTATGGAAGCATTCATGTCCACTGATGGATGAATGACTAAAGAAAATGCGAGACACATGCACAGACACTGAAATATTATTCAGCTATAAAAAAGGGAAATTTTCACATTGTAGCAACATGGATGGATAAGTCAGAGAAAGACATATTGTGTAAACTCACTTATATATATTAATGGAATCTGAAATCAGAACTTAAACTGATAGATTCAAGAAACAGATTTATAATTGCCAGAGCTGGGAAGGGGAAGGTGGATGGAATGGATGGGAGAGCAAAAGGCATAGTCTTCCTTAAAAAATAAGTCATGGGTGCACAGCATGGTGACTGAAGTTAACACCTTATTGTAAGTTTGAAAAGTTCCTAAGAGAGTAGGTCTTAGAAGTTTTCTTCACAAGAAAAAGTTTGTATAGTGATGGATATTAACTAGGTTTATTGTGATCATTTTTTAATGTGTCTGTATGTTGAATCATTATATTGCACACCTGAAACTAATATAATGCTATATGTTAATTATATCTCAGTGAAATTTAAAAAAATCTTAAAATGTAATACCATGTATTAATGTTTGAAGTCATATTAGATCTAGATGTGAGACAAAAAGATTGTTCAGATTTATTGTGCTCTGAAGGGAAATATGTTCTGTGAGTGATCTGTAGATGCAGTGCAAAAAGGAGAAAGCTCAAAATCCAGGTGAGAAATTGCCTGTTTATTACAAGCAGAAGATTTATTAATAGTATCAAGAATCTCTGATCATTTCTGTTAAGCTTCTGGTACAGCTGCGAATGTAGGCAAAATATCTGTGAGGCTATTTTCTCTACTTTTAACAAAAAATTGAAGATTGTCACTGGATTACATTTTAAATTCTGCCACAGTGTTTCCTGTTAGAAGTAAGTATCAGGAGCCTGCATTTGAAAGGGAAACCTGAGCTCTGAGATTTAAGGCTGAGAAATTTGATTAACGATGCTGGTAACAATTGCCAGTGGATACTTACTGTGCTTATATTATATTACGATTGTGGTTGTTTTGCTCATGTTCTTTTACAGTGGTTATTTTTAAGTGTTAATTTTGCAGAATGTGAGATTTTTCTGGAAATACTTTTTAAAATTTTTGGTAAATTTAAACTTTTTGTTTTGTATTAGGGTATAGCCTATTAACAGTGTTGTGGCAGTTTTTGCTGAACAGCAAAGGGACTCAGCCATACATATACATGTATCCATTCTCCCCCAGAGTCCCCTCCCATTTAGGCTGGCACATAATGTTGAACAGAATTCCGTGTGCTGTTCAATAGGTCTTTGTTGGTTACCCATTTTCAGTATAGCAGTGTGCATGACCTTCCCAAAGTCTCTCACTGTCCCTTCCCCTTGACAACTCTAGTTTGTTTTCTAAGTCTGTGAGTCTCTGTTTTGTAAGTTCATTTGTATCATTTCTTTTTAGCTTCCACATATAGGGGATGTCATATGATATTTCTGTCTTACTTCACTCAGTATGACACTCTGCATCCATGTTGCTGCAAATGGCATTATTTATTTTCCCTTTTTTAAGTGGCCAAGTAATATTCCATTGAATATATGTACGACATCTTTGTACATTCCTCTGTCAGTGGACATTTAGGTTGCTTCCATGTCTTGGCTATTGTAAACAGTGCTTCAGTGAAATTGGGGTGCATGCATCCTTTCAGATCATGTTTTTCTCTGGATATATGCCCAGGAGTGGGATTGCAGCATCATATGTAGCTCTATTTTTAGTTTTTAAGGAACCCTTCCATACTGTTCTCCATAGCGACTGTACCAGTTTACATTCCCACCAACAGTGCAGAAGGGTTCTCTTCTTTCCACATCCTCTCCAGCATTTGTTGTTTGTGAATTTTTTTAATGAACGCCATTTGATTGGTGTGAGGTGATAGCTCATTGTGGTTTTGATTTGCATTTCTCTAATATAGCGATGTTGAACATCTTTTCCTGTGCCTGCCTGTCAGCCATTTGTATGTCCTTTTTGGAGAAATGTCTGTTCAAGTCTTCTGCCCATTTTTTGAATGGGTTGTTTGTTTTGATGCTATTAAGTGTCATAAGCTGGTTGTAAATTTTTGGGACTGATCCTTTATGGTCACATCATTTGCAAATATTTTCTCCCAGTCTGTGGGTTGTCTTCGTTTTGTTTATTGTTGCCTTTAATGTACAAAAACTTCTGAGTTTAAGTATGTCCCATTTGTTTATTTTTGCTTTTATTTCCATCATTCTGGAAGACAGATTGAAAAAGACATTGCTGTGATTTACGTTAGAGAAATAACATAAATCTGAAGTGGGTAGCCTGTCCCTTTTCCAGTGGATCTTCCCAACCCAGGAATCTAACCGGGGTCTCCTGCATTGCAGGCAGATTCTTTACCAGCTGAGCTATCAGGGAGCCCCTGTTAGAGAGTATTCTGCCTATGTTTTCCTTTAGGAGTTTTACAGTGTCCGGTCTCACATTTAGGTCTTTAATCCATTTTGAGCTTATTTTTATGTACAGGGTTAAGAAATGATCTGCTTTCATTTTTTTCTAACCTGTGGCTGTCCAGTTTTCCCAGCACCATTTGTTGAAGAGACTGTCTTTAGTGACGTTGTGTGGTCTTGCCTCCTTTATCATAGATCAACTGACTTAGGTGTGTGGGCTTATCCTGTTCCACTGATTTATATTTTATTTTTGGAAACACACATATCTTGTCACAGAGGGCCGGACTTGTCTTTTCTCACACTCAGTGTGTCTTTGTGTTTCTGCTCATTGCTCGGTGTTTCCTCTGCCTTGAGTCCTCCCTTAGGTGCCTCGTTGTCTGCCACGGCTTAAATTCCAACTCCCTGTGATGTGTGGCTGACCGCTTTCTCTGCTGTCTCTGATAGAATGGATTGTTCCTTCATTTGTCTTTCCTTTAAAACATTGATTTTGTGTACAAGTGAATGAGTTTTAGTCATTGCCCCCCAAACATCACTCGTGTCCCTTTGTAGTCAATTATTTCTCACCCCTAGCCAACTACTGTATCACATCTAATCCCTTGGATCTATTTGTCACTTTCACTGTATAATCATAAGGGATTTGGTTTAGGTCGTACCTGAATGGTCCAGTGGTTTTCCCTGCTTTCTTCAGCTTAAGTCTGAATTTGGCAATCAGGAGTTCATGATCTGAGCCACAGTCAGCTCCCAGTCTTGTTTTTGCTGACTATATAGAGCTTCTCCATCTTCAGCTACAAATAATATAATCAGTCTGATGTTGATGTTTACCATCTGGTGATGTCCATGTGTAGAGTCATCTCTTGTGTTGTTGGAAGTGGGTGTTTGCTATGACCAGTGCGTTCTCTTGGCAAAACTCTATTAGCCTTTGCCCTGCTTATTTTGTACTCCAGGGCCAAACTTGCCTGTTATTCTAGGTATCTCTTGACTTCCTGCTTTTGCATTCCAGTCCCCTATAATGAAAAGAACATCTTTTTTTGGTGTTAGTTCTAGAAAGTCTTGTAGGTCATCACAGAACCTTTCAACTTTAGCGTCTTCGGCCTTAGTGATTGAGGCGTAGACTTGGATTACTGTGATATTGAATGGTTTGCCTTGGAAACGAAGAGGGATCATGCTGTCATTTTTGAGATTGCATCCAAGTACTACATTTCAGACCCTTGTTGACTGTGATGGTCACTCCATTTCTTCTAAGGGATTCTTGCCCACAGTAGTAGATATAATGGTCATCTGAATTAAATTTGCCCATTATGGTCCATTTTAGCTCACTGATTCCTAAAATGTCGATGTTCACTCTTGCCATCTCATCTCCTGTTTGACTACTTCCAATTTACCTTGATTCATGGACCTAACATTCCATGGGGAAGATAATACCTTTGAGAATACCTAAATAGAAATGTTAGGTTGACAGTGGTATATGTGGATTGGAGTTCAGAAGAGAGCTCTTGGTGGGGTATTTTGGAGTGGCTTTAAGAAAGCTTGGGGCAGAAGCCTTGGGAGAAAGACATGTTGGCCAAGAAGTGAATAGAGGAAATAGAATTAAGCCTTGGTGAATTAATATTTAGAGGTTGGATAGAAGAAAAGGAAACAAAGTAGACCGTTACTAGTAATAGGAGAAAAATCAGGAAAAGGTAAAATGTAGTAGAAAACAAAGGAAAGGAGTGTTTCAGAAAGGAGTCTGCTCTCCACTGTGTGTCATAAACTGCTCAGATCAATAAAATTAGGATTGGAAAAGTGTTTTCTTTGGCAATGTGAAGGGCAGTGATGACTTTTAGTTAGCTATTACTGCATAACAAATGACCTCAAAACTTAATGACTTAAAAAACCCAACATTTCTCACAGTTCTCCAGGTTGATAGCTTGAGTTTGGCTTAATTGGGTAGTTCTGCTGATCTGGGTCAGCCTTAGCTGATTGACCTGGGCTTGCTCATACACCTACAAGTGTGTGTCTGTGATCACCCAAAAGTTTGTCTGGGACTGGCTTCCTTCATGATGGTCATACTTGGTGTAACTGAGATCTCTCTCTCTGTATATGTCTCAGTTTACAGTGGGATAACTTGCGTGCGTGTGCTCTTAGGAGGAGTTTCAAGAATGCAAGTCAATAAATTCCAAAACACAAGCATTTTTAAGCTTGCCAGAGTCCTAGTGACCAAAATCATAAGACCATCTCAAATTCAAGTGCTGGAAAAACACTCTTCTTGATGAGAGGAGCCACAAAATCACATTGCAAGGCTGTAGATAGAGGGAAGAGAAAAATCTGTTGTCATTTTTTGAAGTCAGCCTCTGTGATTATGGCAAAAGCAGTATTGCTGGTGTTGGAGGATGCTGGAAACAGGATTGGGTTAGTATGATAAGCAAATGGGAAATGAGGAAGTGCAGATTACTTTTTGAAAAGCTTGGCTATGAAGGTGATTTGAGAGAGAAGACAGTAGCTAGAGGCATGTAGAAAGTAAACAGGCATGTTGTACTTTCTTTTCTTTCCCTCTTGCCTGAATTTATTTCCGCACAAGAACCAAGTGCTTACACTGAACACTGAGGGGAAGGATCTAGTAGACACAGAATACAGATGCTGAGCAAGAAGAGATGAAGTGAAAGTCTCTGAGAAACCTGTAGAGGATGGGATTCTGTGCACTTCTGAAGGGATTCGTTTTCGATGTGAAGAGGGTTACATACTTTGTAGTTAACAGAAGGGAAGGAGGGGCTTGGTCCACTTGTAGTATTGGGTTGGCCAGTAGTTCATTCTGGTCTCTCTAAGACTGTATGGAAAAACCCGAACAAAATTTTTGGCCAGTCACAACAGATTTAGTAATGGGAGCTTCCGTTTTCTCAGTGAAGTAGAGGCTGTCTGCTGAGAGTGGGAGTTATAATAAGAATGTGTGCTTGAGGTTTGTGAACAGAGAAACTACATAATCTTATCCCCTCAGTGAATGGGACATTGAGCTGACCACCGACTAGGAAATTTTGTTGTTGTTTAATCGCTTAGTTGTCTCCAGCTCTTGTGACCCAATGGACTGTAATACCAATCATTTAATAAATGAGAGATATTATCATTATTAATATAATATACTGCTTTAAAGGGATTTTTCAGAACACTTTGTTATTAGTTAGAAAGTGGTGCTAGTTGAGATGTTCTCAGGCTTTTAATTCTACTTCCATGATGGTCCTTGAAAAGAATGTAGGCAGAATAACCGTGTGTTTAATCATTTATAAATAAACATTACCAAAAGTATGAACAAAATGAGTATGCTTTCTAAAATGACTTCCTGAAGCATTTAATATTGCTTTGTATTACCAAAACATAGAGGAATAACTATTAAATATACTTAATTTGAATTAATAAAGATGATTCAATCTGAATGGTTGGGTTAGTGGTAACATTTATATGGAAAAATAACTTTTTGTTTTAGTAGTTGGGAAGTATGTAAATGTAGCCTTAAGGTTATATACTTAAAGGAGAATAACGTAATTTATTTTGTCTCTTTTCTTTTAGAACACACTCTAATTATTTTTTCAGTTATCTCTGGCCAAGAAGAAACCCTTCTTACTCTATGTACTGGAAGGGTTGTATTGATATTTATGGAGGGCACCATCTGCTGGTTAAAAGAGGTACCGGTTGTAGGAAGCCTACCTTTTAGAGTTGTCAGACTTCACAGAATCTTGTTTTCTTTCCAACTCCACCTTAAACCTGGAGTGAAGTCCCAGAAGGAAGAGCAACTTCTAATAACAGTGGGCAAATAGAGATTCTAGTAGTGATTAGATTTGATTTCTGTGACTCTGATAAACTTGTTGCTACATACTGGGTGTTTAAGAAGAATTATTATGAAAATGACAGATACCTGTTTTTATTTCTTCCCAGATCAGTTTACCAATGACTGTTGCTGTTGCTCTCACCCTTGTGGTTTAATCCAGTGAATGCTGTGTTCTTTTTTTCCATTCATTGAAATATTAATATTAATATTTTTAATGCAGTCTTCATTGAATCTTGTGAATATTTATTTACATCTAGGGTAGAATGATGATTTCATTGATTTTTTTTTTTCCTTTCTAGGATTGTTAGTATGATTTTTTAAATTACCAGTATGTTTGTTTTAATTAATGACCGTTTTCTTAGAACTTAGTGGTTGTATAAACTCTTTAGAATAGTTTGAGATTCATCATTCATTCTGTATACAAAACTGTAGGTTTTATAACAACATGTATATAATGGTATTTGAAATTAATATATACATATATGTGTGTGGTGTTTAAGTCCCTCAGTTGTGCCCAACTCTTTGCAGCCCAGTGGACTGTGTAGCCTGCCAGGCTCCTCTGTCCATGGGATTTTTTAAGGCAAGAATACTGGAGTGGGTTGCCGTGCCCCCCTCCAGGGGATCATCCCAGCCCAGAGATCGAACCTGCATCTCCTGCATTGGCAGGCAGATTCTTTACTACTGAGCCACTTGGGAAGTCCGTATACATATGTACTCTATAATACATTTATATACAGTGTATAAATGGACTCTGACACAGGTCTGTTTTTATATAAATAATTTAAGTTACTACTTTCTTATTTTTGGTTCATTTACTATATCATAATGTATACTATTGAAATTCAACCCAAAATGAATGTCAAATAATTTCTTTGACACTATTTCAGAGGAGCAGCTGTGTGTGTCAATGTATCTTTTCCCTTTGACTTCCCATAACAGTTGAATAGCCTATTTCTTTACTGTAACCTTCCTTTCTTCTTCTGTATTGCTCTCCTTCTTCTCTCTCTTTCTTCTTTCCACCTTTTTTCTCTTACATTATTATTTGGTGTTTGTTCCTGTTGTTGTCTGGGAAGTACATAAAGAGATCAGTTTACCAAGTCCAAGGGCCTGGGGTTATCTTGAAAGAGTGATGTGTATTTCCAAAGTTGCAACACTATATAGCATCTATCTTCAAGCATTTTTTTTCCCTAGTTTAAAAGCAATATTTTTCTCTCTTTTTTGACCCTCGTCTCTTTCCTTTCCTGACCCCCCCACACATAAATACAGATATTTCTTAGAGTTTAGTCTCTGTATTTCAGCTCACCCTACACATTTTCTTTATTGATTCTATAAGCCCCCAAAGCGTAAGCTGTATGTGGTTCTAACATATTTTCTTTCATTGATTTTTCTCTAGAACTTCAGCTTAACATCTCTAGTTGCCTTGTATTCCAAACTTAATTTTTCCAAAGACTTGACTTCTCACTGGTTTTTCCCATCTCTGTTACAATGAGGGCAATTATTTTATGTGTTACCATTGTATCCTTAGTGCCTAGAGAACTGCTGTCACACCAAGTAAGTTCTCAGTAGATATTTAAATGGTTGACTTTCTAGGAACAAAGGCTTTGAATCTTGTAATCATCTTCTACTTCTCTCAAGTAAGCATTCATAGTCTTTGCATCAGTTTTCTTATTTTTAGTCATTCCCTGCAGTCTGTTCCTTATTAGTTCTTATTGGAATTTTGTAGCAGTTTCCTGTTTTTACTGTATTTGATTTCTCCTCTGCCTAGTCTGTACTTCCTATTGGAGCCACTGTCTCTTAAAATAGTTCTGGTCATTGATTCAGCAAGTATTTCTTGAGCACCTACTTTGTTCTAGGATGCCTAAAATGATACATACTATCCTTGTTCTAAAGGACATCAACCCTGAATATTGCTTGGAAGGACTGATACTGAAGCCCCAACATTTTGGCCACCTGATGCAAAGAGATGACTCATTGGAAAAGACCCTGATGCTGGGAAAGATTGAGGGCAGGAGGAGAAGGGGGTGACAGAGGGTGAGATGGTTGGATGGCATCACTGACTCAATGGACGTGACTTTGAGCAAACTCCTGGAGATAGTGAAGGACAGAGAAGCCTGGCATGCTGCAGCTCATGGGGTCTCAAGGAGTCAGACATGACTTAGTGACTGAACAACAGATCCTTGTTTTAAGGAGCTTATAGTCAAGTTGGGGAAACAGACAAATGAATTTATTAAATGTGATGTGATTAAATGCTTATTATGATATGTTCATAGTCTTCCAAGCTCTAGGGGGAAGAGCCAAGCTTGGCCTAAGGAGGTCGGGAGAGGTTTAAACACAATCTTGAGAATTCAGGGTACATGGAGTTTGCTTATAGAGAGGGGCCAGTAAATTTATCTTTGAGGAAACAGCCCATGTGTATACTCACAGAAGTATTTCAAACCTCTGCTCACAAAGCCATTGCTTATGAAACTGAAGTGCAAACTGAGAGACCTGCTGCTTTGCTGCTCTGCCTTTCCTTCTTCGTCCCCTTTTACTTCCTTCCACTTTTTCCTTTAGTCATGGCTTTAGACCAGTAACAGATTCTGAACGTTGTTACTGGGATCTATTCAGATTCTTTTCTCTGTCCTTTTGTTCTGTATATTGTTAACACTTCACCCCCATCTATTTTCGATTTCTTTCAATCTTCTATTTTTCCAGGCTCATTGTTTGTTACTTCTGTCGATAACTTTAGGATTTATTGTGATTTAATCGTTTAGGGGGAATGTCTATTTCCTTTGTCAATTTTGAGACCTATCTTAACTCATGTGGCCCTGTAGCCACTCTAGAATGTCATGCACATAATAGGTTCTTGATAAAGTCGTGACTGTACAGATGGAACCATGTCTGCATTATTAAGCTGTAGTCTATGGTCATAATCATGTGTCTGTTGTTGAGGAAGATGAATAGCTTTTGCTTCTGTTGAGGCAAGGTCGAGAGACTTTCTTATATTCCAGGTTCTATGGTAAACTGGGAATCCTATCACATTTATATTTACCTTCCTGTGGAATGGTTTATCTAGGCATTCAGTGAATATCTTCTTCGGTTGAAGGAACACAAACAGCTGTAGGTTTGATTCTTGGCTTTTCCTAACCAGAGGTTGTGAAGTTGTTTTCCTACATTATATTTTAAAATCCTTTCCATTTGCTCCAATATTTAGTTCATTAATCGACCTGAAATTCCTTTTGTGTATGGTATGACATATGGGTACAGTGTCATCTTTTTCCATATAGATGAAAGTCTCAGAACGTAAAAAATTTAAACAGCTTTATTGAGATGTAATTTATAGATCATAAAAGTAATAAGATTGACCTATTTCAAGTGTATAGTTGAGTAATTTTTAGTAAATACCCTGAGATGTGAAACTCACCATAGTCCAATTTTAGAATATCTTTATCGGTCCAATAAGATCCCTCATGCAGATTTATAGTTAATCTGTCACTGAATTCTTTATAAGTTTTCATCTTGAGTTCTCAGCAGCATCTCTATTACAGTGTTAAACAAGTGATGATAGCAGATATGTTTTTGTAGGTCCTGAAAATAGGTAAAACATTTTCAGAAGAGCATCAGTAAGCATGATTTATGCTGTAGGGTATAGCATCTTACCTTTCTCGGATTCAGAAATCTTTCATGTAATTCTTAGTTTGTTGAACTTTTTTCCTCATTTTCTTTTATAATTGTGAATTGATGGTGAATTTTCTTCAAACATTGTCTCTTAATTTTTGATATTGTCACATGATTTTTCCTTTTTATTCTGTTAATATGGTGAATTCAACCTTGCATTTCTGTGATTAAACCCAGTTTTTTATCTGCAGCTACATTTGGTTTCTAAGTATTCTTTTTTCTAGTATTTTATTTAAAAACTTTGTAAACAGAAAAGACCTGTTGGTGGTTCTTTTCCCTTTCTCTTACTTTTCTCATTGGGTGTTAGTATCATGGTTATGCTAGTTAGCTGGATGAAATTGTTAGGTTGGTGAAAGAGTAACTGTGGTTTTGGACTGTGAATTTTAAATCACACAACTAGGCTCAAACACATCTTTATTAATCACAATAGGAACCATTACAGTCAACACATTTTTGCTAATGAGAAATGAGTTGGTTTCTTCCTGTAGCATAAAAATCCGTGCTTGGAAAGCATTATCTTTTTGGGGTTGGGGTAGTATTCTACATTAATGTCAGGAGAAGAGTCTTTTGTTTGATGTTCTATCTTGACAGGAGTCTGTCCTCCTTTTCCCGTTAGATCACTGAAACTGAACTCTAGATTTGTCAGGGTTGGCAGATGGGCTCAGGGTGTAAGTAGATATAATGTTCTATTTACTTCTCTGGATTCCTGAATTCTCTTAGATTTTGGCCCAAGTAATTTTTAATACTGTAAAAAAAGCTGTGTATTATATACATATGTATATATATAATTTTGTAGTATATATTATAAATATTATATAATATTTTATATATGTAGGTAAGTATATAATTAAAATCATTTTTTTGTAATTGAAGGATTAGTTCAAATAACTTAGCTTGTCACTAATGGAAATGAAAGTAAAAATAAAATTTTAAAATTTGGAGAAATGTTCAATAAAATGATTTTCATTAAGTAAATTAATTACTATAAATTAGGAAATAGTTATAATCTTTTCATGTTTATTATGAATATTGTTAATGCCTTTTTTTTTTTTTTTGGTTTGTATCTAATTGTTTTCTTGTTTTAGGGGTAAAAATATTTCCATCATGGCTCATTCAAAGACAAGGACCAATGATGGAAAAATTACCTATCCTCCTGGTGTCAAGGAAATCTCAGATAAAATATCTAAAGAAGAGATGGTGAGGCGGTTAAAGGTGAGTAGAAGTAGGTTATGTCCTTTGGGCATCCGTTTAGGATAACTGGAGTTGGGGAGAGCACCTGTGGAAATCATATAGGGCTGTATCTTGGTAAGGCAGCTTGGTAAAGCACATCAGAGCAGAAAATATTTCTTGGCCAAAACTAGTTAGCTGTAATTAGGAACTAAGAAAGTGGAATAGGTAAATAATTGTAGAATTTCCTTAGCTATTGTTAATTGGAGCGTAGTTGGAAAGGTGAAGCTTAGGATTTTTAGGGCCTCCTCTCCTGCTGAGTCGCTTCAGTTGTGTCTGAATCTGTGTGACCCCATAGATGGCAGCCCACCAGGCTCTACTTGGATATAAAAGACAAATCCCCAATATGCTTATACTCCTTATTATCTGTCAAAAGTTGTCTCCTCTCTCCAATATCTCATTTATTTTATAAAAACCATTTTAATTTGATTTTTAATTCTTATTAAAAATTAAAAGATTTAATTCTTTCTATTGAGTATTAAGTCTACATTTTACTTTCTTGTATATTGAAATGCAGTTAAAGAGTTACTTTTAGCTCTTGGTTTCTGATGTGCAGCAGTGAGTCAAGATGGATGGCAAACTTCCATTCATGAGGCAGTCACTGTATGGTTAAACTCTTCTTATTTGCTTGAATAGTATTTCATCTTTCACCATCAGTGATAGTCTTCATGATTAAAATGAATAGAAGAGCAGAGTGGCCAAGGAGATTATTAAGCTGATTAGTTCAGATGTTCTTTATATTTAAGCATTTTTTTTCCCCTTCAGTGTTGTATCCACCTAGACATGTTGCCTGTTATTAATATTTACGTATATTCCAGTATAGAAAGTTTGCCATAATTAATCACTGAAGGCCTAGGAGCCTTACAGTACTACTTTATTGCTGCATGATTGATTTTATTAGAGGAAGAAAAAAAACCCTTGTATTATTATAAATTTCACATAAAATCTTATTATTATAGCCTATGCATACAATACTGGAATGACACATATAATGTGTTTATTATTCAAAGCAAAAGGCATCTTTGAGCAGATTACGTTTACCAATATGTGGATCTTTTATCTAGTTTGGAGTTTCTGTATATTTTATTAGAAATGGCTAAGCTGTAAACTGCACATGGTGTTTTTCATTTCTGAGTATCTAGATTTTCTTGACCTATTAAATTTTTAGAGAAAAAGTATGTTTATTTCCTCAGATTTGTTTATATTTCAGCAATGACATCATCCTTATTGTCTGCTAAGAAATCAGTGTTAAACACAGAGATAGATTCCACTTATAAGCTATTAGCATTTAGTGTTATTTTCTCAGACATCTTTTTAAATTTAAGGACTCCTATATGAAGTATTCATGAGTTTGTAACACCATTTGAGTTGTACACAGTATTGAGGAATTCTTGTTATCTGACCCTTGATTATTTTGGTGGAATGATTGCCACAGTGTTCACATGCAGTGCTTGTACTGTCCTTTGATTATTTTGTAGACATTTATGCCCAGCAATAATCTGCTTAGTTTTCTTTTTTTTCTTTCTAATTTACACTTGCCTCTGTTAAGTTTTATAAAATCTTGCTAATATATAAGATGTCATTGTTTATGTAATTCCTAGAGTTTCCTGTAATATTTTATTCAAAATATACTTTCTCATTCTTGTGAAGAGATTCCAAGGAAAGAACGAGTTCCTTGCACATAGCTTTCCCTTCCTCCCCCCATAATACACCTAAGTCATCAATATCTTAAAATTAATAAAATTAAGAGGTTAGGAGAGTAGCCCTGGACATTGTACCCTTAAATTAATGTTGTGTCAGTCTGGAAGGATTGGTGTATGCCTGGTTCTGGATTCCGGTGTAGTAGAACTGAGGGTCCGTCCTGTGAGGAACACTGTTAGCCACAGCTGCTGTGAGAATTCAGTGTGGCGTTGGGCAGTTCATTACTTAGAAGTGTTCACTCTGCAGCTGGGTGGAGACCCATGTTGCCTTGTATCTCAGGGACCCAGTCCAGTCCTGCTTGTTGATTGGTGTTTGTAGCACCACCTAGTGGATGCCACACGGTCACCTTTACAGTGTCCCTTGCAAGTTCGGCGGTTTCGTTAAGTCTCAGGTGAAGTAGAAATAGTGCAGGCTGAGACTTCACTGTGACTGCTAATTCTGAAATTAGAGAAAGCTCTTCACAGAGTTCAAACTATGTAGTTTTTCATGATTGTTGTTTCTGTCCCACTTTTTTTATGTAAGGGTTTGCTTTCTTCTGCTCACTCCATGCATGCTATTGAGTCTTACTAATGAACTGTCCACCTCCTGTTCTTTTTTACTGTAGCACAGGAAGTACGTCATTGGATGCTACAGATAGATACTTTTAGAGGAAACATGAAAGTGTATTTATTGAAAGTTAACCTTTGTAATTAATATGATTT
Source organism: Neotragus pygmaeus (assembly GCA_006410875.1). Taxonomy (NCBI): domain Eukaryota; kingdom Metazoa; phylum Chordata; class Mammalia; order Artiodactyla; family Bovidae; genus Neotragus; species Neotragus pygmaeus. The sequence goes on from SJYV01022705.1 coordinate 659,387, forward strand.
TTATTTTCAGATGAATGTATTTTTACACAGAGGATATCATTATTTGATTTCATTTTATTTTTATATAGATGGTTGTGAAAACTTTCATGGATATGGACCAGGACTCTGAAGAAGAAAAAGAGCTTTATTTAAACCTAGCTTTACATCTTGCTTCAGATTTTTTCCTCAAGCATCCTGATAAAGATGTTCGCTTACTGGTAGCCTGCTGCCTTGCTGATATTTTCCGGATTTATGCTCCTGAAGCTCCTTATACATCCCCTGATAAATTAAAGGCAAGTACTGATTCAAAGAACTGCCAAGATTGACTGATACTTTATCTTTCTAACTGAAACGGATATTAAAGTATTTAGATTATTTGTTTGGCATCTTTGACATTAATTGCAGCAGTCGTTTGCTAAACTACTTTTGTTTTCTTTATTTTCTGTGGAATTTCCTCCCCCCCATTAGTAATTAATTTTATAAAACAAGTTCTGATCTTCAGAATAAGAAGTTGATTAGTAAAGTGTGTTTTATACTTTTTTGGGGGGCCCCTCCGTGTGGTTTGTGGAATCATAGTCCCTTGACCAGGGATTGAACCTTGGCCATGGTAGTGAAAGTGCCAAGTCTTAACCACTGGATTGCCAGGGAATTTCCTATACTTTTTAAATTATGTCATCATTAGTGCTATCCCTTGGGGTACACTTCCTTTTCCTTTTTAAAAATTCATGTGAAGACCATGTTCATTATTGAAAAGACAGTATCTAGTGTAAATGTGAGTTTATAGGAATCCTAATTCATATAATGAAAGATGTGATGTGCATTGTTCTGAAGAAAATGCAATGGGCAAAATTTTAATGAAAGGTAGAAAACATACCTAGTACTTGATTATGGTAGTTTTAAGTAAAGGCTATGTCAATGAAATGATTTTTAAAAGATGGAAAGAAAAAGGGAATAACCTGGTTAATCCAGTGGATAAAAAGAATGAAAATAAGAATAACTGTGCAAAAAAATATTGAGTGAGGCAGGTTAGAAGAACAGTAGAAAAACCAGCAATAATAAAAGATAACTGCGGAAACTGTGGGTTAGAAAATGAGTCCACAGCAAGATTACTGAGTATGAATTTAAAAAAAGATAATTTAGATTTATTATTTAACAAGTGTTTATGTGAGTTACCTGTCGGGAACTGGGTTTACCTTGGTAAAAAACAGCCCGGACTTGGTTCTATAGTCAGGGACTTGCATTTTAAAAACTGAAATGAGAAACCTGCTCATTTGATCCAGTGAGCCAGGATTCCAGTAAGGGATGCCCAAACTGCTGTGGGCATGTTTGTCTTATATATCTCACAGTGGGGGAAATAGGGAACAATATTTGTCATTTAAAAGTAAACTGAATTATAAGATTTGAGAGTGCTCGGAGACTTAAAGTAGACAATGTGAGCTGGTCTGTGCAGTTGTGTACTCAGATGAATTGTGAACCTCTAATTTGAGGTACTTAATTGATTTAAGGAGTAGTTGTATTTAGTAATCATTTTTGAAGAGTGTACTTTTGATAGTATTTTTTTTGAAAAGCTACTTAGTAATCTGCATATTCTGTTTCTTCCCTTTTAAATAAGGTTTATCATTTTACTTATAAGGGAATTTCTCTCTCTCTCTCTTTTCTTTTGACAGATTAGCATGCTTCATTTATAGAATTTAGCTTTTATAATTTTAGCCTTTTCCAAATTTTCCAAAGACGACATCTCCATACACATTTGACTCAAAAGTGATACTGAACCTATTTTACGAAGGTNCTCTCTCTCTCTTTTCTTTTGACAGATTAGCATGCTTCATTTATAGAATTTAGCTTTTATAATTTTAGCCTTTTCCAAATTTTCCAAAGACGACATCTCCATACACATTTGACTCAAAAGTGATACTGAACCTATTTTACGAAGGTATAAAGGAATGTGTAATAAAAAATCAAAAGCAATAGATGGAGATAGATTGATAAATTGTAGGGAAAAAGAAGTATTAATAATTATAATGACTGGTCAGGAAGCCTGGCAAGTTAACTTCTAAGGGTCTTTTTAAAATTTCTAAGTTTCTGCAGTCTATTTTCTTTCCACTTGGTGATTCTGTTTTGCAACTTTACGTTTCCTAAACTGTGTTCTTTCTGTACAATTACCATACATAATGCCATTCCACACACCTGATCAAATCAGCTTTCAGTCATTGCAACAGGTTCGTTCTAATAACAGCATAAGTTTTACTTTACTCGGTTTTCAGGGCTGTTGTTTTTAACTTACTGTAAGATGTTTTTCTTTCTCTACTTTTAGATCATGGTAAATGATTTACTGTCTTCCTTTAAAGGGGGTAAGAAATTTGGTGTTTTCATGATAATGCACATTTAAAAAATTTGAGCCAAATGCAAGTTTGTTTTTTTTTCTTTTTTTAAACTGGTTCATTACAATTTTATCATGATAGATACATATGAGTGCTGAATTATCTTTAGGAATTTAGTGGATGTTTTCATAATCTAAACAAACCTTGTCCTTTTTTTTAAGGATATATTTATGTTTATAACAAGGCAGTTGAAGGGACTAGAAGATACAAAGAGCCCACAATTCAATAGATATTTTTATTTACTTGAGGTAAGCAGTATGTTATATTTTGAAGTGACATTTTAAAATGGTTTCTGTACATGTATATTTTTACTAATTAAAATTTTACCCTTTTCACCTCTTAATTTTAGAACATTGCTTGGGTCAAGTCATATAACATATGCTTTGAGTTGGAAGACAGCAATGAAATTTTTACTCAATTATACAGAACATTATTTTCAGTTATAAAGTAAGTTTACTAAGATTATAATCTTTTTTTAAATATAAAGAATTTTTAGCTTATAGATGAATCTGCATAAACTGTGTTTTTTATGATGACTATCAGAAGGCTAATATTTCTAACTTAAGAATTCATTAACGTGATTTTTATAGATACGTTTTGAAAATAAATACAGCTAATTTTGTATTGTAGAGAATAATACAAGAGTGGCATTAGTTAACTTAGCTAATATAAAACTTTTTTTATTATATTATTTTTCTTTTGTTTAAATCATATATTACTGACCCCTTAGTTCCTGTGAATCATTTAGTTCTTTGTGTATTCCTTATAATCATCTGTTAGAATTAACTTTAACAAAGCAGTTTGATGCTCAGAATTTAAGGCCAAACTAAAGTTACATTTGATTNGGCATCACTGACTCAATGGACATGGGTTTGGGTGGACTCTGGGAGTTGGTGATGGACAGAGAGGCCTGGCGTGCTGTGGTTCATGGGTTCACAGAGAGACGGACACAACTTACTGAACTGAACTGAAAACATGAAACACTTATTAGTCATTAATTTAATGGAAAGAAGAGATAATAGATTTAGTACATGTGATAAAATATCTGTAATAACTCAGTTTTATATAGAATTATGTTTCAAGGAATATGTTAATACCTACTTAGAAATGGATTCAATCCCTGGGTTGAGAAGATCGCTGGAGAAGAAAGTGGAAACTCACTCCAGTATTCTTACCCGGAAATTAACAGAGGAGTCTGGCAGGCTATGATCCATGGAGTCGCAGAGTTGGACATGACTGAGCGACTAACACTTCTNAAATGGATTCAATCCCTGGGTTGAGAAGATCGCTGGAGAAGAAAGTGGAAACTCACTCCAGTATTCTTACCCGGAAATTAACAGAGGAGTCTGGCAGGCTATGATCCATGGAGTCGCAGAGTTGGACATGACTGAGCGACTAACACTTCTCATTTTCTTTTCTTTGATTATTTTATATATGTTGTGAGATACATAACCAATTAGGACTTTGGGTAAAACATAGTGATAGTATAATTTGAAAGGAGGGGTGAAATTAAAAGAGAAGTCTTTACTAATTTGGAAAGAAGGAAATGTTGATGGCACTGGTATTTCTTGCCTGGGTAATATTAATCAAGTTGAATGTATATGTGTTTGTTTTGTTCTTTGAAAATGACTAACACTCTAGTAAGCAGTGGAAATATGGTTCTGTGATTCACCAATATAAAGGTCTTTGCAAACTTAATACCTTTCTGGCAAAATATAATTTAAATTATAGCTATACAGCTTTCTCAGAAATATTGCCAGTGAAAAATGACCTGATAATCCAAAATTTCCAAACTTTTAAAATAGTCCCTCAATACTGAAAAATCAGGCACTAACTAAAAATTCAAATAATTATAAACTAAAAATGAAAAATGCCTTTAACAGAATTAAATATAACAGTTTTATGTCTTAATGCCTATGAGTTTAAGAGTTAAAAAACATGATAGCTAGGCCTAAGAAGGGAGAAGGTGTAAGGTTAGGGGAAAGAAAAGTATAAATTAAAAATGGTCATTGAGATCAAAATCTTTATTGGATTGTAACAGACATTTAGAGAACTAGGATATAGATCTGAGGATATTGTACACATACAGTGAGATAAGGAAAACAAAAGATTCTAATAGGTGAAAGAGAGACTGCAAAGGTCCAGTATATCTAAAAGTGATACAGAACACCAAATAAGAATGGAAAAAGAAATGATATGCAAGTATATATTTGCTTAACATTTTCTAGAATTGATGAGAAACATAAATTTATGAGTGAGGTAACAAAAGGGTCATGATCAGGATATAAACAAAACCCAGTGCAGACACATCCTGGAGAAATTGTAGAATGCTGAAATAGAAATAATGTATTCATACAAAGCATCCAGAGGGGAAAAGCATAGCCCTTACAAAGAATAAACCTTAAAGTGATGTCTGACTTCTCAGTAGCAAGGATAGATGCCAGAAGATAATGGACCTATATTTCACAAAGTGCTAAGATAAAATAACTGTACACAGACACAGTTGCTATCCAGTTTGAGTGAACTTAAGACATTAAATATACAACTTGCCAATATACCCTTCCTGAAAGAACTACTACTCTTCAAATACTTTAGAATACTGGAAATTGAAACTTAAAGAAGTTAAATGTAAGTAGTAGTGGTGAACAACAAAATGCTCTAAGTAAGAACTGATATAAAGCAAAAACAATAGTAGTAAAAATTGCACTTATTAAAGGGATATTAGCAAAATGGTCCTAAACCACTGGATAAAAATAGCATGTAAGATTGAATGGCTTAATGGAGTCAGTGAGTGATATGATCCTGGTAATGATCAGGGGGATAGAGCTGTAAAAAAATTTACCTTGAACTTTAAATGAAATACTTTTGTTAAAATTTTAAGGATTACAATGCAGAGAAGAATGAAAATAAATGTAAATGGACCAAATTTACTACTTCAGGTTGTCAGATTAGATTAAAAATAATCCACCTGGTCATTGTTAATAAGAGATAACAACAAAAATAATTTCACCAAAGGTGACACTAAAAGGATGGGAAAAGTATTTGCCAAGCACATACTATGTGAAGGAAAATTGAAGTAGCTTGTATTGATTTTGGGTAGTCTAGTTTTTACTGCGTAGAGAAGGGATTTATACAGTGATAAATTATAGTGCTAAAATGATATCTAACTTGCAATTACACAGGCTAAAAATATTAATCTATAAAGCATATATTGAAAATTTATAAGGACAAACTCACAATTTGGTGGGCCATTTTAAAAACTTCCCGGTAATTATAAATCTAATAGACCAGTGGTTCTTGAGGATTTTAAAACACAAAGCTAACAGTGCTGTAGCACTTATAATTAATCTGTCAAAAGAGTAAACCATAATGGAAATTACTAGATATTTAGAAATGATAATTAAAATGATATATATTGAGTCCTCTGGGATTCAAGTTAAGTATTTTGAATACAACTTTATAGTTGTTTCCAGCTCAAAAAGTTATAAAAATATTGTTAGAGTGTACAAATGAGAGAAGAAAGTAAACAGTGAAGAATGGAAGTTAATCAAATGGAAAACACTGTGACATTTCAGAAAAACCTAAAGTTGGTAATTTAAGTCAAATCAGAAAAAGGGCGATGGTATCAATAAACAGTTGTAGAATGAAATGAAGAACAGCAAACATTAAAAAGATCAGAAACAATTCCATGAACATTATTTTATGCTAACATATTTGGAATTGGTCAAATTTGTAGAAAATAGAACTTGCCAATTTTTTCTCAAGAGAGAGAAAAAAATTTGAATAACCTTTAACCAGTAAAAAATTTAATTGGTTTTAGAAACTGTATCCATAAAACAAGCAAAGGCCTTCCTGCCAAACAGCCATGGCAATAATAATAGCAACAGCCACAGAACTCAAACCGAGCATAAAAGAACTTAAAACTCATCACCAGTAGATTTCTATTAATCATTTAAGTGCCATGTAATCCTGATATTTAGAAAGCTTTTTCAGATTATAAAAAGGAAGGCATGTTCTACAGTTCACAATATGAGCAGGATTAATTTTCATAGGGAAACTAGACAAAACCAAGTGCAAGAAAGGAGGATAATTTAATTTAAAATAAAATGGCAACCCATTCCAGTATTCTTGCCTGGAGAATCCTGTGGACAGAGGAGCCTGGAGGGGTGCTGTCCATAGTGTTGCACAGAGTCGGTCGGACACAACTGGAGCGACTTAGCCTGCGTGTGTGCGTTGGAGAAGGAAATGGCAACCCGCTCAACTATTCTTGCCTGGAGAATCCCAGGGACAGAGGAGTCTATTGGGGTCGCACAGAGTCGGACACGACTGAAGCCACTTAGCAGCAGCAGCAGCATACTCATGTAAATCCAGTTTAAAATAGTAATGGACAGTATCCAGAATGATACAAAAGAATATTGGTAATGAGCAAATTGACTTAATTTTAGAAATACAAAGATGGTTAATACTAGGCTAAGATATTTGTGGAAATTAACAGAGCAAAGAGAAAAAATATCAGTAGATGAATAAAGAAAACTATTTGCTAAAATTCAGTATAACTTATGATAAAGAATATTAGCATATTTGAAATAGAAAGTAATTTCTTTAACCTTATAAGGTTGTGTATGGTACTGCACTTAATGGTGAAATGATGAGGCATTCTCTTTGAAGTTAGGGGTATTATAAAAATGTCACTTCTACTCAGGAAAGAGACAAGTATGCTGTTTCTAATCGACATTAACTGGAGGCCTTAGGTTAGTGGAATAAAACAATACAAACAAAAGATAAAAAAGGATTAGAAAGAAGAAACAAAACTGAAATTATTTGCAGATGTTCTAACTGCTTGTACAGAAAAAAAAATGTTTGAATTAGTTTCTAGAACAAGTAAGAAAATTCTGCAGTTGCTAGGAATAAGATCAATATGTTGATTGATAAGAACAATCTGTTATTGTAATCTGGAAAGAAATTTTATTTGTAGCTTTTAACAAAAACTTGAGCTACTTAGAAATTTAATAACACTGTATATGACCGTAGTGTTGAAAATTTTGCAGTTGATGGAAAAGTATAAAAGAACACTTCAATATGTTGCATGATTTGTTATGTTCATGTGATGGGAAACTCAGTATCATAATAATGTCATTTGTCTGCATACCCAGTCAAAATAGATACTGTGAATGTGTGTGTATGTTAGCATGTGTTTTTAGTTGAACAAATTGGTTTTTGAAAAAGAGTAAGAAAGCAGGGACTTACCTTAACCTGATGTTAAGACATTGCTTCCATATGTCTCTTTGACTGTAAAATCAGGCAGTAATAGTAATACACCAAGGGACATGTGGAAGTAATGGATACCTTACAAACAGATACATAGTTGTATAGAAACTTGAGAGTGTGGATATTACAGGGATGTCTCTGGAGGGAATAATGGACTTGAATGTCCTTGTGGAAAATAATACAAGATTCTTATTTTACGCCATGCATAAAAATTAAGTAGAGGTAGAATACAGATCTAAATATGAAAAGCCAGTGTTTAAAGTTTTATTCAAAAATATAAAACAACAAATTAACATCAATGTAGAAAGAATTTTAAAAATGTAGAGAGAACACAAGCCAAGCAGTGGAGAGAGCACAAGCCAAAAAGGAAAAGATTAATATATCTGGTTATATTAAAATTAAAACTTCTGTGTCCTAAGGCACCATAAGCATTGTAAAAATGTTAACTATAAGGTATGTTGTGCATATAATTGACAGATATTTAGTGGATAGAATTTATAGAGAAACTTCACAAATAAGAATAAGGCAAAAACAGCTCATTTGAAAAATGATAAAGGTAGTATTTATAGAAAATTATTTCTTACATGTGCAAGAGCCAAGTACAAGACAATTTAATGTCTATGAATAGGAGAATGAGTAAATAAGCTGTAGTATGCTATATGGGCTTCCCTGGTGGTTCAGATGGTAAAGAATTCACCTGCAGTGCAGGAGAACCAGATTCAATTCCTGGGTCAAGAAGATCCCCCTAGGGAAGGAAATGGCAACCCACTCCAGTATTCTTAACTTGGAAATCCAATTAGAGGACCCTGGTGGGCTGCAGTCCATGGTGTTCCAAAGAGTCAGACATGGCTTAGCGACTAAGCTTGCACATATTATGTATTAAAATACTAAACAGGGATCTTAAGATCTACCAGACTACTTAGTCTTCAGAGAAAAATGTCTTTGCTGTGCTGTCTCCCTTTTATTCAAATTGAATTTTAGAGTTTTCTTATTCATTTATATACTTGAGTAGCTTTTTGAATACAGGTAACATTTCCTTTTTCATATTTAGTGGTGTATAATATAGGTATTTTTTCCCCTCCCCCCTCAGAATTTAAACAAGCAAGCATACGATTTGGCAAAGGCTTTACTGAAGAGGACAGCTCAAGCTATTGAACCATATATTACGAATGTAAGTCTTCCTTGTCCAATTGTTGTAAGCCAAAATTTTAAAGACTGCTCGAAGCAGAGTTTTGGCAAGTAGTACATACTTTAAGATTTTTTATTGTTTTAATCATTTAAGTGTATTTTCTTTCTCCTTCTTATTTAAAATTATTACTGGTTAATATTTTCTAGATTACCTCTATCTTCTGTTCATTTCCTTCTTTCAAATTGCGTAGTAACTGAAACAGTTTTTATTTTGGTTAGCAAACTATACTGTTTTTATTGTTGGAAATTGAGTTAAATGTCATTAGATAAATCATATGGAACTTTTCATTATTCAGAGAAGTTGCTTACAGCTTTTTGGAAATTAAATTGATTTGTACAACAAGAAGATATGAACTAATATCAAGACATAAAAATTGAAGGCAAGTATGAATGACAGCAATGTGGTGAAAGTTGCCTATCTTACTCTCTTTGGGATAGATTCCATATAAATCTACCTTTTCTGAGAATGGGAAAGAATTGCAGTGAAAAAGCCCTTTCATTATCATCTCAGATCTACTTATTTAAGATTGACCATCTTCTCTATTTTCAGGAGAAATGTATTCTGTCTGCTAGATTCACAGATAGAAGCTTGTTGAGGTTTTATTTTACCCCCGCACTTCTGGTGAGCTGCACAACTCTAGATGGCACCATTCACATTGTATTCCATGTGAATTGTTCCATCCAGTGGAACAAATCCAGAACACAGTTTTGATGTTGGCCTCTGGAATTGTGTAGCAGGTCTGTCTCCACCCTGCTTTCCACTTTTATTCACATCTGAAAATGTAAAGGGTTTGTAAATCTGTCTTGGAAAAATTTAAGAAGGAAAATCTTTTGTGATTATGTATTTAATTTTCTAGAAGTTTATTGAAGGAGATTTTTTTCTTGAAGTATACAAAATTTAATTTGGTATCTAAGAATGTATCATGGAAATGAAACAATACCTTGGTAAATTCCAGTCTTCATTGCAGGCTTATTGCTTAAATAATTGTAAGCACATGATGATTTGGAAAAATGTATTTGATTTATAAAGAAACTGTTTTGGAGAGTGAACTTTGAGGAACTGGAGACTTGAATTATGTAATCTGTCTTAATAGCTCCAATAAGATTTCCAGGGAATTCTTAAATACTGATTTCTGAAAGTTTTGTGAGTGTTGTGTATTGGCTGGAGTAAATTGATTGAGTGGATTGAGTTCTTTTTGTATGACATGATGGCACTTGAAATCTGTAGAGCCACATTTAAGCATTCTGTTATTAAGTACCCCTTCCCTTTTTCTTTGCTTCAAGTGCCTGTGAATGATTGTCTCCATGGATATTAGATACACTAGGTGAGCTCCTCCTGGTGGTCATTTATTTAAGCTGATACTGCCAAGCCAGTTTTTTAGGGGAACACTTACTTTTTCTGATGTCTTTTTCTGGTACAAAAATAAGAAAATAACACTGTACTATGTTGGTATGTTTTCTAGGATTGGGAAAATAAATGTTTGATTAGGTAATAAAACTTGGAATAGAATGAGGTGATTAGGTTCATTATACTGTTCTCTCAACATCTGTGTATGTCTGAAAATATTTATGATAAAAGCTAAAAGAAAGATAAAAACACTTCTAATAATTCCAGATATATCAAGGTAAAAACATTTCCCTGTCACTTACACCTTATGTTTCCTGCTCTTTGTTCTTGCTACAGATAATAGACAGCGCATTCCATATTTTGTCTTTATCAGAAGCTGGGGATGGGGGCAGGAGATACAGGATGAGTAGAATGGTCTGAGCACACCTTCAGTTCCATATTTATTCCAAGTACTCTGTCATTTTCTTCTCTCTCCCTGTTTTCCTTTTTTTCTTGTTCCCCTGCTTTATTTGAGAGTTAGCTAATAATAAGTCATTAAGAATTGTTTTTTTTCCCTTCTCCTGTTTCCCTTCTAAATCTACTTAACTTTTCTACTGCAAATCTATACAATTACATGTAAAATACTTTCTGGTGAGCTTAATTGTCTTGTGGGGTTTTAGTACAGTGTAAAAATCATTCTTAGTCTTTTTGGAGTTGTACATGTGAAGCCATTATTCATTTATCTTCCTAGTAGAGAACTAACAAGCAAAAATAAAGGTAGGCTATCAAGGTAATATAACCCCATGTCTGTGTCTTTTTTATTTGTGTCTTTTTTCACTGTCATGCATGTAGACACATTGAAGTTTGTTTTTTTATAGATAGTGATGTTTTTATACATAGAACTTAAGAAGTCACATTGGTGTTACGAGTTATTTTTTAAAATAGAATTTGTAATTTGACAACTCACAAAACTAAAAAGTATATATATGTATTAAAAAGGTACAACAGTATCAAAAACAGAAAGTACATAGTGACAGTTCAAAAATTCCCTATATGGATCACTTCTTGGTAATATTATTTTTTACCAGATCTTTTTAATCGCAGGTTTTAGGGGATGGCACAAAATTATTTTGTTGCATTGAAAAAATGTGTTGTTTGTCTTGATATAGTTAAAATTTGGTTAAATTGCTTAATCTCACTTGCTGTCAGTTATTTTATAACTAAAGTTAATCATCTAAATTTAAGGTAGAATTTCTTACCAGTGTTTAACTTATTCCTCCTCCTCCTTTCATCAGGAGGCAGTTGTTATTTAATGTTATGTGAAAATTAGTTACAAATTCATGTTTTTTAGAGGGAGATACTTCAGTCAAATATGTATTTGCTTCTTCAGCTGAAGTATACACCCTCAGGAAGTTGTTTTACTTATAGTTGTATCATAGTACCTGTTACACATCATTCATTCATTTAAACTGAATTTAAACTATCAGGCACTGTACAAGGCTTTTGTTATACAGTGAAGACTGGAGATTGTAAGTGTCAAATAAATGTTTTTGATGAAATTTGTAAGAAGTTAAACCAGGCAATGTTTTTTTCCCCCACTTCCATTTTCAAATGAGCTTTCTCAGACTGATAGAAGTTTTCTCCTGACTGATGATTTGAGCACCAAGGTGGCCAGATTGGAAAAAATTATCTTTTGTTAAGGAAAGCTATATTTATTTTTAAACAGGAAAAAGTTCTTGAAAAAGTTCTTGATTTTTTTGGGGGAAAAAAAAAGCCATTTTATCTTCAACTTGAATGAGAATTTAATCTTTCATGTCTTGAAATTCTTTCACACAAAATTGATGAACATCGTACATACAAACAACTTATTTTTAAAACCAATAAATAATAGTAGAATAGAATTTTTTATTTTCTTCCCTCATGGTTAGGTAGTTTGTACAGGTTCATAAGTCCAAAGAACTTCATGTAAAAAACAACCCAAGAACTAAAGACCAGCAGAGAAGACGTTGAAATGTGAAGTCTTTGACTGTACTTTCCAGATAGAAAACCTAATTAAGCCAAATTGTATGTTAATTGTTAACGAAAGAAGAGATCAGAGCAGCTTGTATGATGTAGAGAATCCTTAATGCCTTTTTCAAGGTGATAATATGTAGGATATTCTGTGGGTTAATTTTTTTACATATTTGGAAGACTTTAAATAGATAGGAACTTGATCATCTATCAAGTTCCCATGGGTTTTTTACGCCATGGGTTTTTTTTACCATTTTCAGTAGTAATGTGATAAATGTTTTGAGTGTAGAAGGTAATGCTGGCTGCTTATAGAAGAAATATGTTCACATTTGGATTTTCTTTTGTTTGTGTGTGCTTTTAATTGGACTTTAATTAGTGCTATAAACCTTTGTGTGTGTGTAGGTATATACACATTGTTTATCAGAATATAAAAGAAGATAAAAAGTATCAGATGTTTTACATTGTAAATAAAAATTACATATTTTAAAAGTGGCATTGGCTCCTGCTGTGAAGGTGTAAGGCTTTGACTTCCATGCTGTTCTCTCCCATACTGCTGTGGTAAACAAAGTGTGATTCCTTGCCCTTAAGAAATTTAACTAGTAGAGAAACTAAGACATGTATGCAAATAACTGTGATACAGAGTAAAATATGGTAAGTACCATAATGGAGAATAAAATGTGTTTGGTAGGTAGGATGTTTATTGATATGCTAATTGATAAATCAATAGAAATTTCTTTTACTGTGTATGAGATGAATTCCATGTTTTATCTTTTTTGGTAACCTGTAGTGGTTTCCTGCTTTCTGTTAGAAAACATTTTGATATGCCTGTTTTGACTTTGTATAGAATATTAATGGATATAATGAAATAATAAAATTTCAGAAAATTCACTTTATCTATGGTACTTCTATTAATAAATTTTTTTTTCTCAAAAGTTTTTTAATCAGGTTCTGATGCTTGGGAAAACATCTATCAGCGATTTGTCAGAGCATGTCTTTGACTTAATTTTGGAGCTCTATAATATTGATAGTCATTTGCTGCTCTCAGTTTTACCCCAGCTTGAATTTAAATTGAAGGTAACTATTCTAAAAACATGGTTTTATCAACTAGATTAGCAAGAATCATTATTTGTGGCTTTTTAATCCTTCAGTGGTTTTAACTGAATGTTTTAAGTGTGATGGTGTGTTACTGTTATTTATTTACATGTTTGTGCCTTGCCTGTTTGTGTATTGCTAGCGGCTGTCATGTTGCTTAGCAGATTGATTCTGCTTATAATTAATGATTAGCAGGATGAATGTTTTCCAGGTGATGTTTTCTGGGTTGTGACTAACTTTTTTGTTTCTAAGGCATAGTTTATAGTGGTTCCTCAGACCCTTTGATTGTGCCTTAAAAGTGGTTTAGAGTCTGTTATCCACATAGGGTGAAATATTTTCCTTTATGAGTGTTATCTCTGCTTGCCTACCCTGTATCGAAAGTGCCTTTGCTTTTCAGATGACTTTCTAGAATCTATTGATAATGTCCTTATTGCCTTGGCATTAAATTATGCCATNCAAAGAAATCAAGAAAACTTTTGGGGGGAAAAAAAAGCCATTTTATCTTCAACTTGAATGAGAATTTAATCTTTCATGTCTTGAAATTCTTTCACACAAAATTGATGAACATCGTACATACAAACAACTTATTTTTAAAACCAATAAATAATAGTAGAATAGAATTTTTTATTTTCTTCCCTCATGGTTAGGTAGTTTGTACAGGTTCATAAGTCCAAAGAACTTCATGTAAAAAACAACCCAAGAACTAAAGACCAGCAGAGAAGACGTTGAAATGTGAAGTCTTTGACTGTACTTTCCAGATAGAAAACCTAATTAAGCCAAATTGTATGTTAATTGTTAACGAAAGAAGAGATCAGAGCAGCTTGTATGATGTAGAGAATCCTTAATGCCTTTTTCAAGGTGATAATATGTAGGATATTCTGTGGGTTAATTTTTTTACATATTTGGAAGACTTTAAATAGATAGGAACTTGATCATCTATCAAGTTCCCATGGGTTTTTTACGCCATGGGTTTTTTTTACCATTTTCAGTAGTAATGTGATAAATGTTTTGAGTGTAGAAGGTAATGCTGGCTGCTTATAGAAGAAATATGTTCACATTTGGATTTTCTTTTGTTTGTGTGTGCTTTTAATTGGACTTTAATTAGTGCTATAAACCTTTGTGTGTGTGTAGGTATATACACATTGTTTATCAGAATATAAAAGAAGATAAAAAGTATCAGATGTTTTACATTGTAAATAAAAATTACATATTTTAAAAGTGGCATTGGCTCCTGCTGTGAAGGTGTAAGGCTTTGACTTCCATGCTGTTCTCTCCCATACTGCTGTGGTAAACAAAGTGTGATTCCTTGCCCTTAAGAAATTTAACTAGTAGAGAAACTAAGACATGTATGCAAATAACTGTGATACAGAGTAAAATATGGTAAGTACCATAATGGAGAATAAAATGTGTTTGGTAGGTAGGATGTTTATTGATATGCTAATTGATAAATCAATAGAAATTTCTTTTACTGTGTATGAGATGAATTCCATGTTTTATCTTTTTTGGTAACCTGTAGTGGTTTCCTGCTTTCTGTTAGAAAACATTTTGATATGCCTGTTTTGACTTTGTATAGAATATTAATGGATATAATGAAATAATAAAATTTCAGAAAATTCACTTTATCTATGGTACTTCTATTAATAAATTTTTTTTTCTCAAAAGTTTTTTAATCAGGTTCTGATGCTTGGGAAAACATCTATCAGCGATTTGTCAGAGCATGTCTTTGACTTAATTTTGGAGCTCTATAATATTGATAGTCATTTGCTGCTCTCAGTTTTACCCCAGCTTGAATTTAAATTGAAGGTAACTATTCTAAAAACATGGTTTTATCAACTAGATTAGCAAGAATCATTATTTGTGGCTTTTTAATCCTTCAGTGGTTTTAACTGAATGTTTTAAGTGTGATGGTGTGTTACTGTTATTTATTTACATGTTTGTGCCTTGCCTGTTTGTGTATTGCTAGCGGCTGTCATGTTGCTTAGCAGATTGATTCTGCTTATAATTAATGATTAGCAGGATGAATGTTTTCCAGGTGATGTTTTCTGGGTTGTGACTAACTTTTTTGTTTCTAAGGCATAGTTTATAGTGGTTCCTCAGACCCTTTGATTGTGCCTTAAAAGTGGTTTAGAGTCTGTTATCCACATAGGGTGAAATATTTTCCTTTATGAGTGTTATCTTTGCTTGCCTACCCTGTATCGAAAGTGCCTTTGCTTTTCAGATGACTTTCTAGAATCTATTGATAATGTCCTTATTGCCTTGGCATTAAATTATGCCATCAAATTGAGTTTCATTTGCAGGTTTGGGGTGTATTTTTCTCTTTCAGATTGTTACATAAAGATTAAATAAATCTGGTTATAGTTAATACACTTTGATGAACCGCACTCTACCACCCAGAAAAGTTGCTAAATGATTTATGTGTTGTGTTTCTTGTTTCTAAAATTTTGAATTTGTCTCTTTGAAAGCTACAGAATAATCTGGTTGATAGTGTAGTTACCCCCAAAATGCAGTGAATAATTATTCTCATTTTATTCTGGGTATCTTTTTGATGTATTTGCCACCTGAGCCATTTGATTCACTGGCCTTCCTCTGCCTATTATTTTCATATCACTAACAATTTTGACGAGGCAGAAGGCAGTCATACCTTTAATTATTTGTTGGCTTGATTTCATCTAATAAAAATATTAAATACTGTAAGAAATATAAGAATAAGAAATTAGCATTGCTGCTTCTAGCAAATTTAACATCCATTATGGGAGGAAGAGGAAAAATCCATATCTAATAAGAGGCAGGATATTATAAGTATCATAAAAGATACAAACAGCATACAATTAAAGCAAAGGGAATAGCATGCAGAAACACGGAGAGGTAGGAGGGTGCTGAGTGAATTTGCAGAACACGAAGAATTACAGTTTTGTGGTTACATACAGTCAGTTTAAATCATCCCTGTCTGCCCATTAGAATCTTTACCTGTGGAGCCTTAACAGACAGACAGATTGACTTAAATTAGAATTTCAGGCAGTGGAGTTCAGAGATGAGTTTTTGGTTAGCTGTTTTTATTTTTAAAAGCTTTACAGGTCATTCTAATGTTCAGTCAGGTTTGAAATGTACTTTTTTGGAGGAGTAGCGAAAGAAATAATAAAGAGGAGTCAGGTCATATCATAGTCTTTAAATGCTTGGTTTTGGCATTGGTTTAAAAATTTAAAAGAAATCTGTACAGTTCCTTCTGAGTAACTTGACTATTAGTGCTTTGTACAGTCTCACATTTTGTGTTCAAGTCTAGCATTGCGGCTGGCTCATTCATTTAAATGTTGTCATGTATTAGAGGCACCAAAATCAGTAATGAAGCTTGAGTTCTTATCTGCAGAGTACTTGTGTTGTGTGTATAACAGAGACTTTAGTTTTCTTATCTGTGAGGCTTCATCACATTGTTAAACTCCAGTAGGAATCTGCTGGATGGAGATGAACTGACTCCTTTTGGGAGATTTAGTGCCTATTTATTTCTACAAAGGGCTTAAACAGTCATACGTAATTCTCTCTTTACTGTAGGCTTGGGCTCTGTCAATGTCTATTCTTAAAAACCACAAATAGTTTTTCATGGGTCCCAAGTTGGTTTGATGTGAATTAGTTTTTGATTTTGAATGGAAACAAGCCTCAATTGTAGGCCAAGCCATTAAGTTTTAATCAAACTTTGGGATGAATTTTCATGTAGAGGAGTACTTCTTTAAAGTAATTTGAGATGATTAGAGCATTGAAGATAACATTTAATTTTGTGAAAAATATATTGAACATTTATAATTTTTCAACTGAAATTCATAGAAAGTTTTCAAGGTTTTTTAAGGTAAATCATGGGAACAATTATTCTGAGTATATCTACCTCATGGTTTTAAAGCTGTGGTTGTATTTTGTTTTAGAGCAATGATAATGAGGAACGTCTTCAAGTTGTTAAACTACTGGCAAAAATGTTTGGGGCAAAGGATTCAGAATTGGCTTCTCAAAACAAACCACTTTGGCAGTGTTACTTGGGCAGGTATATGATTTTGGTGTCCTATTTTAAAGTAATATGTGTTTATGTCTACTTATTAATTTAAAACAACATCCACATTTAGGATTTTTTCATAAATGAAGGATTTCGTATTTTGAAANTCTCAAAACAAACCACTTTGGCAGTGTTACTTGGGCAGGTATATGATTTTGGTGTCCTACTTTAAAGTAATATGTGTTTATGTCTACTTATTAATTTAAAACAACGTCCACATTTAGGATTTTTTCATAAATGAAAGATTTCGTATTTTGAAATTTTTGATGCTGATAGTGATTAGCCATGTTTACAAATTCCCCTTGTCTTCAGAAATATTTTTTTAGTAATTTTAAAAAGATAATATATTTAAATAGCTATCTTACAAAGTATTATAATCATGAAATTGAAGTGTGTTATTACATAGCAGTGATTCATTCCAAATGCAAATACATTGTGAGATATAGCCCGTCCACAAAAATTATATTTATTTAGATTATTTGGAGATTTGTAAGGATAAGAGTATCCATAGAATGGGTAAATAAATGATTATGTATGTTTCCCCTACTAACCTCCTTTCTACAGTTCTTATGATAATGAAGAATCGATAATCTGGGCTTTCTTGTAATGCTTTTAATGATCCACAAACCTTGTGAAATTGGTTGCAAAATTTGAATATGTGTATTTTTTCTGTGTGAGGAATTTATTACTTTTCTAAAGATGTCCCTGATCTTGAATATATTAAAACCACTTCTCAGTGTCCTGGCTGAAACCTACTTTGACCTTGAGGATAGAGGAGGATTCCCCTCCCCTACTGCCCCCACTTTTTATTATGCTTATAACAAATAATGCAGTTAAGTCATAAATAAACAAATAAATAAGATTGAATCTTATTCTGTTTTCTTTGTGTTGAGATATTTGCATTGTTACTGCCACTTTTCTTTCTATTTCACTACCAGAGCCATCAGTGATTATAATACAGTTAATCTCTTCTGGACTTGTTTTTTCTAATTTGTTAAATGAAGAGATAAGCCTTTATACATAAAGCACTAAATTTTTACTCTGATTTCTTATTTCTTATGTAGGTCAATAATAATATTTAACAAGGTGTGTTAAACTGATAAATCTTAGCCCATTGTCATTTTGAATTTGATTTCTAGACTTTTTCACCTTAAATACAATAAGCAAGAGGGCACAATATTTTATGTTTGATTAAATTATGCAACTATTAATAAAAGTCAAAATGTATTTTATTTGACATGTTCAAAACAAAAAATATAATTTTACATGAAGACATTTAATATATCTTTAAATCAGGACTTGGATTCACCAGATCACTGTAGAATTTTTGGAGAAAAAATTCTAATTTAAATTTGTTATCTTTTTACTACATTGTAGTTTTTCTTTGTATTATTAATGGCGTAAACAATCAGATTATTACCCATTTTAAGGAGGTAGAGTATTTATTTAAAGATGTCCTTTAATGGTTATATGATACATGTTTAGTTGAGAAGGTTCAGTATATAGATTGAGTACTTAGATTCAAATTACTCAGGAAACCATATGAGAATAAAGACTAGATTTTATGTAACTTTTTTTGAGTATACTTCATGAAGCAGTTTTTTTCCCCTAATAGTAAACTTTTATGAGTAATTTGTTGCTCATTCAGTAGACTGCTATTTGTCTTTTTGTTGCTAAATTTTGTCTCTTATGGTATTAGGTGGTATAAGGTTGGGAAACTTTTTGATCTTTGAGAATTAAGACATGTGAAAATGTTGAATGGAAAATCTTGTTCTTGTTACTCAATATATATTTTTTAAATCTCTGTTTTGTACTTCATAATGAATTTAGGTATATTATAGGCTTTGAACACTGGTGGTTTAGAGATAACTAGATTATATGTTTCCTGATGGAGGAACATGATACTGTATCAAGTCTTGGTTTAAAAAAAATGAACGTGAATATGATCAGATCTGTAGACCTGATTACTAATTTGCAGGATTTAGGAGAGAGGGGAACCTGGTAGTTGACATCAGAATGATAAGATTAGCACAATCTAAACTGTGAAAAACCACTACACACATAAGCACAAAACAGTTGGTTCACCAGGTTATAAGGGAAAAGAAAAAGAGAGGGGAAACATAAAAGTTAAAGGTAGTTAAATAACATCGGCCAAAAAGTTTTAACTTTCCAGAGATGCATACTGAGATACCTGCATTTTTATGTAAAAATTTGATTTGACGTTAGTGTCAATAATTATGATGGTTAACTAGGAGTAATTATTGGCACAATTTTAAAGTCATAAAATAATACAGGGTTTAGTACAAGATCTGTGAAACATTTGTGAATGTTAAGAAAGAATAATTTGAAGAAGAGTTCTCATTTCAGTATAGGATTTAATAATGTATCCATGAACTGTGTATATACTTAACACTTGCATAAGCATATATATTTTAAAGTATACTATTTATAGGAAAAATTTTGTCATTCCAGTTCTTATTTTTGAGCCAAATGTGTATTGTTTAAAGATGCTCCTTAAAAATACATAGTTCTCACAGGAGATTGACCTAGTTTAATGTAAAGGTTCCATAGCATTTGTACATACATAGTATACAAATCTTCGTTACAATATTCTGGTTGTGCTTTGAATTATGCTGTATAAATTATTTTTTAATTAGAGAAATAAATATAAATCAAGTGCAGATTGAACACGTCTGTTTCTCTTACACTAAAGATTACTCTGTGCTTTTGTATTTTTTCAGGTTTAATGATATCCATGTACCAATCCGCCTGGAATGTGTGAAATTTGCTAGCCATTGTCTCATGAACCATCCTGATTTAGCAAAGGACTTAACAGGTACTGTATACCCATAATGGCAAATACTCCTTGGTGCTCTTTGGGGAAAAAAAAGATAGGCTTTATATATAGGAAAGAAACCTTCTGTTTTGTAACTTTTTTTGTGATTTTACTGGGTGAAGTCTTCAAATTCACCATCATGGTAGTTACTCTCTGAAGCTAGAATTTTGACTCCTAGTACATAGGCTACAAATCACGTACATTAAAAGTAGTGTTATCAGAGGCAGTATTGGTTTCTTAATTTAAGAGCAATTTATTTCAGGCATTCGGATTTGAATAGGTCTTGACTTTGAATACATTATGAGACTTCAGTAGTCTTTAATATTTTGAAAACTTACGTGAGAGTCATTAATTTATAAACTAACCATGCTTAATGGAGATAACTTTCTTGAAATCTATACATTTATAAGGTATTTCACTTTTTATAGTAATGTGAATATTATATATCTAACTGTTGCCAGATATGAAATTATGAAATAGTTCAGAAAATATAGATGAATATAGCAGCCACTGTCTTCCTCAGAAATGTTACCATTTTGCTGTATTAGTTTAGGAGATTAAAAAAGAAAAAGAAAATACATTGTAGATACAGTTGAAACACTTTTCACAAGGGATTCTTTTTACTACTTAGAGTAACTTCTCTATTAAATTTGGTCTACAATCTGTTCATGTTTTTCTATGTTGCATGTGTACATATCTATAAATTATATGCAGTACTATTAAAGTGATTTAAAAATTTTACTGAAAATATATACTGAATTTGACATAGTTGAACTTATTCCTATGATCTTATTTTGTGTTCTCTATTTTACACGCCTATTCTTTGCTTCTCTTATTTCTATTTTTCCTCTCATCTGCTCAGTATATTTTCTTCTCATTTTTCCAGTTTTATCCCCATGGGCCTGAAAGTTACATTCTCCTTCATGCTTTCACCGCGTAGTTGACTAAGTCTAAAGTTAATCAGAGTACTAGTTTCTTTCTGAGCAATCAAGGACCCTTGAATACGTTAACTCTGAGCAGTCTTTTCCCCAACTTTCATATTGCTTATTATTGGGTTGGCCTTCAGGTTTTTAATTTAAAAATAAAACACACACTTTGCCTTTTTACCAAAAACTTTATTAAACTTTATATTCACTGTGAACTTTTTTAAACTTCATATTCACTGTTTCGTTTCCCAACCTTCTACCATTTTTCAGGCAACTTCATAATTTCATCTTCTCAAAACTTTTTTATCTTTTTGAGCAAAGAACTGTTTCAGGTGCCTTTTATAGTCTTCCACAGAATTGAACTTTTTTTTTTTTTTTTGTAAAGACTGAAATAAATGGAAAACCAAAGGTGCAGTGTCTGGTGAATAATGGAAGGAATCAGAACTTCCCAGCCAGTATGTAACAGTTTTTGCCTGGTCATCAAGGAAACATGCAGTCTTGCATTATCCTGATGGAAGATTGTGTTTTCTGTTGACTGATTCCAGATCAGTTGAGTGCTGCTTTCATTTGGTCTACTTGGGACCAGTACTTGTTGGAATTAATTATTTGGTTTTCTGGAAGCAGCTTATAATAAAGGACTCCTTTCTAGTTCGACCACATATACAGCATCACCTTTGGATGAAGACTGGCCTTTGGTGTCTTGTTCCGTGATTTCTTCTGTTCTATATTATTGTACAGTGTCCACTTTTCATTGCCTATCATACATACTATCTTTCTCACTGTTTGAAATAGTTCCATTTGGTAGAGAATGCTCAAGGTGGAGGAGCTTAGGACCTGGGCATTGGTTTTATGAACTTTTTACATTACATTTGTTAACTGTGCATTTATTGAGCAATAAATCTATTTACAATCATAAGCATTGTATGTTGTTTATAGACATGGCTATATGTTACTCCAGATCCGAACAACAAAATTATATCTTACTAATCTTCTAATTAAAAAGCTGAATAATAATTTATGTTCACTTGTGGTGAAAGTGAAAATGAAGGTACTCAGGCATATCTGATTCTTTGCAACCCCATGGACTATAGCCTGCCAGGCTCCTCCATCCATGGGATTTCCCAGGCAAGAATACTGGAATGGATTGCCGTTTCCTCCTCCAGGGGATCTTCCCGACCCAGGGATCGAACCTGGGCTCCCGCATTGCAGGCAGACTCATTACAGTCAGCCACCAGGGAATATATTCACTTGTGGTACCTCTTCCTTAAACCTAATATATCATTACTGAAGATTGTTCATTTTTCTTTCAGTTTTCTCAGTGCCAGATCTGAACTCCCATGTTTTTTGCTTTAATATTCTCCTCCAGTCTCTCATAATTGATTAGTGTTTCATTTCTTCTGTCATCCCTTTGGTCTTTCTTTTAGTTGAGTTAAGTGGAATTGTATTATGCTCTTTCCTGTAATCCTATTTCTTTGCTGCCATTATCTTAATCTTTCAGTAACCTCACTAAGGGTTTGCCTAGTTAAAGGAGATAGAAACTTATATTCTCTAGTCTTTTCCCAACAGAACCACTTGACTTGAATATTTTAACCATTAAAAAAAATAAAAGTGAAATATTGATATACTTCTTGATTCATTTATGTGGCTTGTTAAATTACTGAGCCTAGGAACTCCTAAGTCATCCACCCTGCCCCATAGATGGGGAGGGGATTTACTACTCAGTTGCATGTAAACCACTGTATTTTGACTGAAGTACTAACCTTCCTTCCTTCTTCCTTCTCTTTCTTCCTTCTGTCTCTCCTGTTACTAATATTTTTGAAACATTAAACTTTCTACTTAGGTTTTGTTTTTGTTGTGGTTTATTTTCAAAGGGCTTATGCAATCTTTTAAGACATTTTAATTGTCAAAGTTCCATTTTAATAAAATAAAATTTTATCTTTCAGAGTATCTTAAAGTGAGGTCACATGACCCTGAGGAAGCTATTAGGCATGATGTTATTGTGTCTATAGTTACAGCTGCTAAAAAAGATATTCTTCTGGTCAATGATCACTTACTTAATTTTGTGAGAGAGAGAACATTAGACAAACGGGTAAGTAGGAATAATAATTACTAGTAGGTTTGTATTTTGAATACTCGATGTTTTAATAGAATTTCATTTGCAAATATTGAGATTTAAATGAAATTAACTCTTTTTTTGGGGGGGAGCATTTTAATATCTAAAATAATGTTTAAGAAGGTTTTACATTGTTACATTAAATTTTGTTCATCTTATTTGTTCATCCTCAA
Source organism: Neotragus pygmaeus (assembly GCA_006410875.1). Classification (NCBI taxonomy): domain Eukaryota; kingdom Metazoa; phylum Chordata; class Mammalia; order Artiodactyla; family Bovidae; genus Neotragus; species Neotragus pygmaeus. The sequence continues at coordinate 682,716 of SJYV01022705.1, forward strand.
ATGGGACAGGTCTAAGTGGTAGGTTAGTCAGATATTTAACCTGTACACTAATCTTAATAAGTGACTTTGTAAAGAACTCTGACACAATTTCTCTTTTTCCTTTCATACGGGTATCAATTCATAGTCCTCTAGCTGATCGTATTATAATTTCTATGGAATAGAAAATAAAAGATGTTTTCAACATGGCAAAGCTAACTCAAGCATAGCAGCATACTTCTCCCCCACCTTCCATGACCCCAAACCTTCTTTCTTGAGCCCCAAATAGCTCCACTCATTAGTTAGTGGGTTCCGAACAGGGGACTGTGTCTTGTTATGTTTGTATTCCTGTTGCCTGGAGTGTATTCGGTGCTTAGTGTTTCAGTGGATGTTCATTCTCCGCTCCTCCCCATTGCCTTTTCTTCATGGCATGGATTTTATAGACTTAGACTTAAGAGTAATTTTGGTGAAAGATGAAAATCTTTAATGTATTTAGGGGTTAATTAGCAAAGAGCAGGAGGCTTGTTGGTAGCTGTGAATAACTAACCAGGCAAATACTTCACAACATTTTGACAGTTGCTTACAGGGTTGATTGTGCTCTCTTCATCATTTAATTCTCTCTTTGATCATGCTGGTTGTGGGTGGAGAATAGATGGACAGGAGTTGCATGGTTTTCTTGTGAAATCTGTGGGTATTCAGAGCAACTTGTTTTAACTGATAAGTTTAGACTTGTCTTTATTGAATATATCAGTAGGATACTAAACAATGAAAAGGCCACAAGTTGTAAAGGAAGACAGAGGTTTGCATCATGCTAGGGTGACAGCCTTCTGAATGTTGTTTAAGTAATCTTCTTCATGGTCAGAGTTTGTGTGTTGTTGGGATCATGCTTCACAGGTGTTTGATCATCGTGTTGTGTTCGTTGTAGGACTGCTTGGGTCATTCTGTATATATTAAATACCAAAAAGTTGTTAAAAATATTTACATTATTGGCAGTCTTAAAATTTGCTGTATATCTTTGAATTCTCCCTAAAAAACCAGTTTCAGGAACTAGAGGTAAGATAGGAAATTGGATATACAGTTTTTACAAATGTATTGAATTTTGAGTAAAGCTTTTGAAGTCTTTTATTTCAGTGTGTATGCAATGGATGGATGAAATAAGGACTATTCTTTACTGTAATTAAAAGAGAAACCAAAAGAAAAATGTTGCTATGACTGCAAAGGAAAAATGAATAGTCTTTGCAGATTTGTGAAGTTCTAAATATTACTAACATCCTACTGATGATAGTGCTGTAAAAGTTAAGGTTAATCTAATACCGAGATAATTAATGTTAGATATATAGCAGATATGTACTCATTTAAAAAAAATAGTTGAATACGTTATTCTGACACCTGAATGTCTTTCCCAGGTATACAAAATGAACCACTAATGTGTCTTTACATTCAGCATCTGATAAAGCCACTATTCTATATACCTTTACAAGTATGTTTAATATAGACCATAGTTTGGAAAAATTCTATAAGGAATAGCACACACTTTATGCACTTAACTGTCTTTGCCTTTTAAAAGTTGGTAACATGTTTCCCCTCACTAATTCTAAATGACATTAAGTAGATTGTGATTGAAATTTGTTTTTAGAGGTTGGTAAGGGTCTAAGATATCAAAAGTGAAATCGCTCAGTCGTGTCCAACTCTTTGCGACCCCATGGATTGCAGCCTAAGAGGCTCCTCTGCCCATAGGATTTTTCCAGGCAAGAATACTGGAGTGGGTTGCCATTTCCGTCTCCGGGAGATATCAAAGCATTAAAATTATTTATATATTAATAGATGTCTATGCTTGATGTAGTAAATATTAAAATGATAGTTGTATTTTTTATAGTTATTGCAAATTAACATCTAATAAGTGAGGTATGATTAAAATATATTGTGCAAAGTAAATAAAAAAGGAGGGTAACTAAACTTGAAGGAATTAATATAAGGAGGCATTTTTGAATTATTAAAAAAAATGTTTTTATTTTAAGTGGAGAGTACGCAAAGAAGCCATGATGGGACTTGCCCAGATTTATAAGAAATATGCTTTACAATCAGCAGCTGGGAAAGATGCTGCAAAACAGATTTCATGGATCAAAGACAAATTGCTCCATATATATTACCAAAATAGTATTGATGATAGGTAAGTTAAAGAGACCATAAGTAAAATGTTTGGTGCTTTTTGGTATTATATAACTGTTGCTGAGCTGTTGTTTTAGGTGAACTATTTTTTTTTTATAACTTTAAATTCCCTCTTTGGTTTTTACTGCAAGTTAAAAATTTTGAGTGACTAGTTGCTTTCCCACCAAAGCCATAACTGAAGTGATGATGTAATATAACTTTAGGAATGGATACATGTTTTATGGTCATTTTCATATACTGTATTTTAACTGAGTAATATTTGAAAGTAGAAATGTATGCAATTGTAATTTGAATGTTGTTTCATAGGTAATTGTATTATAAGGATTCACATTGATTTTTTTTTTCAAATAAAAATCAAATATACACCTTTTATATTTAGGCATTTTAAATAAAAACAGTTCCTACTTAAGGCTAAAAAAATAAATTATAAATTTATATATAAAAACACATTATCTGAATATAGTCTTTGTGTTTTTCTATTCCAGTATATAAGATTAGATCTTGTATGGAACCTATCCATTCTATAGTTAGTAGACTTGTAAATCCTGCTTCCAGTCTCCATTGATTTGATGAATTTTTAGTGGGGTCCAAATGATCTTACCTATAAAGATCAAAATAAGAAAATTAAGAACCAGTAGGACATCTTAGAATTTTAAGAGGTGTAGGAAGTAGAAACTGAGTATCTTAGGTTGGTATCATCTAAGAAGTTTCACAGTTACTATTTTTTAAAAATTGACATTTTTAAGCTTTTTGAGCATGTGACAGTGCACAGAGATTTACATTTTGATTTGGTAGCTCCCCTTTCCCCTGTTCTTTTATCTAAATCGTTTTTCATGGTGATCACTCTGAAAACTCAGAAGACAGATATTTCCTTGTTAGTTTTAACTTAGATTAGAATTTGTTGCTTGGAAAATTCTAATGTAGTTTTTTAACCCTTTATTATTTAGCTAATGAAATTGAACCCCTAGTACATAACTTGCCCAAGGTCATGCAGAAGTAGCTATCTTTGCTAGGTATAGGAGTTTTTCTTATATATCCAGCTGCCACTTTTTTGTGGGGTGGGGGAGGCTCTTCTTGTTAAAGAAATCTTTTGATTTGTAAATTTCATCTCTACTCAGAAAGAAGAAGCTCTCATATGTATTTTTACATGTTTTGGAAATTTATATACATATGTAATACATATATTATAGAAATTAATAGAGTACTTTATGTTTTTTCATAGATTGCTTGTTGAACGGATCTTTGCTCAATACATGGTCCCCCACAATTTGGAAACAACAGAACGCATGAAATGCTTATATTACTTGTATGCCACCCTGGATTTAAATGCAGTGAAGTATGTTTCAAATGTCAAACTCTGTTCTTTCCATCTTTTGCAGTATACTGGATTTTATGGAAATGAAAACAACTGTATTTTTAATGTTGACAATTTGTGTAATGTACATTGTTTAAATGGTCAGACACAATAGAATACTTGGATATTTTTTCAGAAAGTACTGCTACTAACATGGGATTAACAAGGATTTTTGTAACTAATTGAAAAACAGCTGATTGATTAGGTAGCTTTTAGGATTTAGTTTTTTCTGTTGTCTAAAGAAATATTGATGTATTTTTGTTTTTTGCTTATATTCCTTAAAGCATTAGAAGGGTCCATATTGTGAAAATAGTACTTTCTTATTTTTGCCTGATACTGATTTGAGTTATAGTGTAAACCAGTAGGATACGTATTTTTGTGCTGCATAGTCTCTACATTGTGTTATCATTTCAGTTCAGTCATTCAATCGTGTCCGACTCTTCGCGACCCCATGAATTGCAGCANTTGGGGCACAGTGTCTTGGGGCACAGTATCTTTGTGTTTCTGACTTGCTCTGTGGCCTTGGCCCCGTTCTCACACTGGCTCATTCCATGTGGTGGCAAAGATGGTGCCCGTGACGGAGGCTGCCACCGTCTTTGCAGCCAGCAGAGCCCAGCTGGCCTTCTCTCTTTCCTCACAGCTGGAGACCCCAGAGAGGAGAGCGCACTTTCTCGGGAGGCCAGGCCCGTCTCGTGTGCGACTGACCAGCTCTCCTGGGCCCTGTGCCCATGCCAGTGCCTGAGCCCGAGGGCGAGGAACGGAATGTTCTGATTGACGGTCTTGGGTCACGCCCCCCTTTTCTTTGCGGTCGACAGCCCCACCAGGTTGGGGAGAAGAGCATATGAGAAGGAAACAAGCCTGAACGGTGCCGGGCACAGGGCGCAGATGAGCACGGCGCTCTTGAACGAGCAGTAGGGAGTGAGTGTGGACTGCCGAGAGGAGGAGGAGTGCACTGGCAGAGCTGGGATTTAGGCCCTCATCGGGTAGCCNCCAGCACGCGGGCAATGACCGAGGTGGGCACCACAGCCCCAGGGGCCAGGCTGGGGGCAGGCCCGGGGCTGGCGGCCTCCTGACCACTGTGCAGGTGTTTCCGAACCATGTCCTGTAGCTCACAGGGCAGCTGGGGTACAGGAACGAGAGAAGGAAAGAGACATGAAGGATCCCAGGCTAAGACAGCTTGCTTCAGGGCAAAAATAAAGGCTGCCGTGTGCAAGGCTCCCTCCTCACTGTGTGCGGGGCACTTAGCTATCAGCTGTTCTCACAGCACAACTGTCAGGTATGTGCTCATTTTGCAGTGAAATGACTTGAAGCTTTTGATCAACACAGCCAGGATCTGACCCCAGAACTGGTGCTAAGGCCCACTCCTTCTGTCGACCCTGTCAGCCCTAGCCGCAGCTCTGGGGTCTAGAGCTTCCCCTTGGAGCAAGAGGCTCTCTCAATTATCTTATGGCCCATACTTCTGGCATCCCCCTCCTTCCTGCATCAGATCTGGAAACTGAGACCCTCTCCCTGTCTCTGTTCCAGAAATACCCATAGGGCCAGTCCTCACCCTGCCCCTAGTGATGGCCCTTGAGAGCATGCAGGACACCAACCAGAGGCTGAGCTGCCTAGCTTGAGGGGAAACAGGAAGGTGAGGGGAAGGCAAAGCAGAAAGGGGAGCCAGAAGTACAAGGACAGGAGAGAGGCGTAGAAACTGGAGCTGGAGGGGTCCTAGAAAGGGTGGGCGGGCACTGGCTGGGAGGGCATGCTACTCACATCAGCAAACTTGTGGTTACGGAAGTGGGACTTGTTGCACTTGAGCAGCTGCACGGCCAGGTTGCAGTCCAGCCGGTACCGTTCCTGCAGACACAGATGCAGTTCAGAGCCCAGCCCCGCTCGGGGAGTGGGGTGGGGANGGTGACGGACAGGGAGGCCTGGCGTGCTGCGATTCATGGGATCGCGAAGAGTTGGACACGACTGAGCGACTGAACTGAACTGAATAACTGTCTGTGAATCTACCACCCACCCTCTTCCTCCTTTCTCTCAAAGGAAACCGTTAACCTTAATTTTGTGTTTCTCATTTCCTTTTAAAAAATGATTTTATTATACATATGTATGTATCCTTTAATTATATATTTTTTGTTTTTGATCATTTTTGAACTTTATAAAAATGGAGTGATTGTGGGTATAGTCTTCTGTGATTTTTTTTTTTCCACAACATTCTATTATGTTCCTAAACTTCATCCATTCTCTCTACATAGCTTATGGGTCATTCATTGTCACTGAGGTATTGAATTACTTTGTCATTATTCCACAGTTTTATTCCATCATCTTGACATTGCAGATCTGAGTGCATGGAAAGAGTGGACATTTGTGTTGTTTCCATTTTTTAATAATGCAAATGCTACTGTGAACATTTTCCAGTTTAGTAAACATGGAAGAATTTCTCTGAGGTATAGTTGTGAATGGTTCTCAGAGTTGACTACATATTGGAATCATTTGGAAAGGTTTAAAATACACTGACACATGAATCTCATCCTCAGTTTGTCATTTAATTTGTCTAGTTTGTAGTATGCACATTGGGGTGTTTACAAAAGCATTTCTGGGGATTCAAATGGGCAGACAAGATTTAGGATCACTGAAGTTACAGCTATGAGTGAAACTGCAGAGGATGCACATTTCCAGCATTATAAACTAGTCAAATCATTTTCCATTATGCTTATACTAATTTATACTCTTGCCGGTGGTTTCTAAGTTTCTCCATCCTCTTTCTGGCATTTTATTTTTTGTGAATCTTTTGGGTATGAAATTTTGTCTCATTCTAATTCCATCGTCCTGAATACTAATAATGTTGATGTTTTACTTAATGTTTCTGATTTCACCACAGTGCTCACTACTGTATTATAATGCCTGTCCTACTTATTCATTTGTATTACCATTCTAGTCCAGAAAGTCATTTGAATTTATGACGTCTAATTAGTTTGAATGGTATTTAAAATAGCTCCTCTGTAACAGGCAGGTTCCTGCTAAGAATTTGTTTTGTAAGGATTTTTATTTATTGAAAGAGCCATATATTTTATTCTGTAATGGTGTTCTTTTGGGGGAGACAAAGTACCTTCTATATTTTAGACTTTTTGATATGTATCCACTTTTGGGTAAGTCACTAAGTTAACTGAGTATCTTGATGATTGGAGAGAACTGAGGCAGCTTGAGTGCCCTGTGATCATGGTGTATATTTCCACCTTCCCCAAGTTGCCCAGAGCAGCTGTTATCCACGAGAGTAAGTGGTACTATCAGGTGTCCTGGTGGTGATCTTCTCATTCGTTGATCAGGCTCTCATCTAGACAGTTCTGTACTGTCTGACAGGTAGTTTGCCAGTTAAGAGCAGAAGATTGGAGGAGAGGTTCTCGTCAACATTTGACAGGTTTCTGTGGCTCAGTGGCAGTTCTATTTCTTTGCAATGACACAAGCATGTGCAACTGAGGAGAAGCCCGCACGAGGGGACTAGTTGTCTTCTTAAAATGTTACTTAATTTAAAAATAGTCAGTTAACAAATGTAAGAGTTGCCAGGTTCCAGTCAGATTTTTCACTTTTATTTGGTGACAGAGCTGGAATTCAGACTAACATTGAATGAATGGGTACTTGTCTTCCTAGTATAGTAATACTGCTTCCACTAGTACAATTTTTTTTTCCTTTAAGTGCTGTTTAGAAAGGCAAAACACAAGGACACATTGTCTTTGCTACTTAATATAATTTGATTAAAATGCTTGAGGGGGTGCCCCTCCTGATTGTTACAGTACAAATTCTTAGTATGTAATGGTCACTTTTTGACTTAAGCTGCAACTGTAATAGTTTATAATAAGCTTTAGAATTACTTAAGATTTCATCTTTAAATTAATAAATAACTATAATAGGTAAGATAATTTCTTTTTTATTTCTCTGCTTTAAGTGAAAGCAAGTTTCAAAATCCAGGGCCTTTTAAAGTTACAAGTAGTGATAAAATGTGTAGATATGGAGAGAATTCATTGACTTCAGGGTTCAGAAGTAATTTCACAGATGACTGCTCTGTTTCTTTCAAAATTATTGTTTTCATTACATAACTGCTACTTTGCTGTGAGACTTTTTCAGTCCTCTGGATAATGGTCATTTTTCTTTTAATGTTTGAATCCTTGAAATGTGCCTGTTAAACTTTAGGGAACTTTAGTACCTTGAAAACAGTAAAGTATAGCTATTTCAAGATGAAAATGCCCCAGTACTGTTGTTTTGCTAGTACCATTTATAAGGGACTACTATAAAGGAATTTGTGTCCAAATCTCTGCTAATTTATCTCCTTTTTAAAAAAATACAAAAGTACTTTTAAGACACACTGTTGAGAATGAAAATATCAAGCAAATAATTGCTTTGTCTATCAAAAGAAAATGGATGTTTTTACATGGTTTATGTATGTCTGCATTAAATTATTGTCTCAGAGCAGTGCTTTGTATGTGTGATAATGGAGTTAATAGAAAGTATATGTTCAGTCATGTCTGACTCTCTGCGATCCTATGGACTATAGCCCACCAGGCTCCTCTGTCGATGGAATTTTCCAGGCAAGAATCCTGGAGTGGTTGCCACTTCCTTCTCTAGGGGATCTTCCCCACCCAGGGGTGGAACTTGAGTCTCTTTGATTTCCTGCATTGACAGGTGGATTCTTTACCATTCATGCCACCTGGGAAGCCCCAGTAGAAGTATATATAATTGGAAACAATAATGGGAAGTAGTGTTTGGTTTTGGAAAATTTCTTTTTAAAAATTTTAAATATAAATGGTTCTGATATTCTATAACTCAGCATTTAAATAACATTAACTGCTCTCTGTGATTTATGTATATTTTATATGTAAATATAAATTTCTTATATAAATCTCTTTAAAATTTCTGCCCAAGAACAATAAAAGTGTTATGGGGGCATCAAAATTTTTATTGTGTAAGATGACTATTCACTTACATAACATAATTTATAAATGACTAATAAAGTGTATATATAATGTAAAATTATAATATTTTTCTTTCATTAAAAAGTATCCCCTTTATCTCAGAGCTCACTGTTTTCTGTCTTTTATTCCTTTTCATCCTACCTACTGCAAGATACTATTCCATTAAATATTGCTTTATTTCTCAAGTTTGTAATCACCTCAGTTAATTCCTGTGCCCTTGCCTGCAAATGTGTTCCAGTTCATGAGAAATTTTCCTTATTTCTATACAAAAGGAAAAACAATCACCACTAATCCCTTTCTTTTGATATGCCCATCTCTCTAAATGTTAACATCTCTTCTATTTGATTCCTCTCTCTCTCTCTCCATTTATCATCAGTTGCTTAGCCCCTGTAACTTTTACCCTATCTTTGTCATCTTCTTTTATAGTCTGAACTTACAGAAAAATTATGTAGTTGGAATATCCTAGAGGATTTTTATCCCGTTTTGTTATTTAATTTTATGTGTTTATGTTTTTCAGAGCATTGAATGAAATGTGGAAGTGTCAAAATCTGCTCCGACATCAAGTAAAGGATTTGCTCGACTTAATTAAGCAACCCAAAGTACGTTATCACCATTTCTGCTGTGTGTTTGTTGAACAGCTGTTTCTGGGTGGAACAATTCTGATTCTAGAACCTATGATCTCTAACTTAGAACACTGAAATTTTTAAGAAACTTACTACATAGAAAAACTTAAATTCACTGTATCTGCAAAAGATGATATCCAACAGGAAACAGAATATGCTTCTGTGTACTCAGAATTAAGCCTTTTTTGGTAACTTTAAAAACAAAAAACAATAACTCAGCATTATTGAAAGCATATGAAACAGTAAGATTACACTTAATGTTGTTGCACTGAAATGCTGCCATCATCTTTGTATAGCCTTGTGGTTATAGAAAGTTTTAAAATCATGTAATTATAGTTTAGTATTTTGATATTTTTACTTAGGGCTAATACTATGGTAATTTTAATGTATTACCTGGTCTTCATATTTATAATTTAATGGTAGTTATTCATCTAGTTGATGTTGTTTGAGAATGTTGTATGTAGGCCTATAAAAGATACAATTGATCTAAAAATCTGTGTGTCTGGTCATTTTAAATTGCATCCAGGGAAAACAGCACAGTGTTATTTTTGGTTTTTTTTCAGCACATAGTGGACTCCTTCACCCTTTTCCCATAACATATACTTTCTGTTCATAGGACAGAGGTCAATAGAATGGAGTTATTTCATCTAAGGGAGAACATCTCCAGTTTTCCTAGGTGTAAATCTTGCCATTTGCCCTAAAAGTCAGTGAGCTAACAGTAGTTGTTTGAGGTTTATGGTGACTTCACTTTTTTCTTAACCTCTAAATCAATAATAGTAATAAGACATTTCTTGACCCTTGTTTGCCTGATTGAAGCTTTACAACTGAGTAGTATTTTTGTTTTATAGGCTGACAGTTATCTCTTTGTTTATGACTTATTGAACATAATTTAACCTTCTGTGATTCCTGATTATATTGAACCTACTAGAGTAAGTTTTTCCTTGTTACACAATGACTTAAAATTATTTTAGTAATTCTGCTATTTCAGTACTTCTGCACGAAGGAGGGAAATTGGAAAGTCTCAGTTAAGTTAGTGTGTTTCAACCAATAAACATTTGTTTTAGTCAGTGTTATAATGCAGTGTTAAGAGTGTTTCAGGTAATATGCTCTGGATAAAGTACCCCTCTTTGTCACCTAGAGACATATTAATTTACTACCTCTAAAGTTGCAAATATACTATTTTAGAATGGGAGATGTTCTCATTTTCATGTGTGTAAAATTATTACTGATCAAAAGCATTATTAAAGTCATAATAGCAGCCGAATAGCATTTTAAGTGCATAGATTGTGTGTTGAGCAGTGTGATGTATGAGACTGTAATCAAAAATAGCTTTGTTGACTCTCACTGTCCCTCTAAAATTTATTTAGTGTGAGCTGCTTTTTGCTTGTTCATAAAAACTTGGCAGGGTCTCATATTCCTGTTCAGTCCAGAAATAAAATACAGTCTCGATTCAGTTACAGTGTTTATTCCCTTCTACTTTGTGGTATTATCCTTTAAATTGTCTTAACATGCTATCTAAATTAAAGAGAGAATTCTCATTCTTGTGTGGTGGGGTTGAAGAAGAAACAGAATGGAGAAGGATGGTACTCTAAAGCGGCCTTGTAGTGAAAGGAAAATTAAGTCTATTACTTAATATTCACTTTATGTTGAGAGTTCTAGTAGATGTTATACAGTTAAAGTTAGGAAAAAAAAGCTGTGTTTAATTTTTGTCTGTTTATAATTCTGCCTATTTTATCAGGAAGACTCTTAGATATTTAATATTTTTCTTTGACTTCTTTATTTCTTCTGATTAAGTTAATTTTTATTCTTTCTTAGCAATGTAACTCTTCTACTTATTTCATTTAACTGATTTGCTCAGTGTCTCTCAAAGTGACTTGCAGTTTTATACTTTGTTGGTGATCTTTCTTTTCATTAAATAACACTAACCTGATGCATGAATAACTAGCATTCTTAGAAACATCATTCATTCCCATGACTTTACAGAATATGTTACATGAAGCACAATGTAATGAAGACATTCGTTCACTGAAGTGTTATACTATACTGATGCAGCATATAACTAACTCTCTTGGAAAAATCTTATGTACATGTTAATGGCATCTTAAGTGTCTTCATCTAGAGTCTTCCCAGTGGCTTCCTGACTTAACGTGTCATAATTCTCAGGCTTAAATACCTTAGTTCAGTCAGAATTATATACTTGTCAGTTTTTTTGTTTGAGATAGAGTACAAATGTGAAAACCGTTTCCAGATTACTTTGTTCCCCTTTTAAACTAAGTTGTCCTCTCCTTTGACTTTGAGTATACTTAAGAAAAACAAAATACCTCTGTCCCAAAAGGTTGATGCAGCAGTCATATCTTTTTTTTTTTCCTTTTGAGAGGATGACAAAACGGGATGAGGGAAGAAGTGACGAGGGTCGATTATGACTTCACTTCTTTCATTCATTTTATTGGGGGCTTAAACATGTCTAAAGAAGGAGCATATACTGGTGGTCTGGGCGTGGGCTTAGACTGTGAGTGGGTTATGCTTAACTTTCTTAAGAATATAATGAAGATTATTGCTAGGAGATTTTAATTTTGCATTTTTTTGTGTGATTTTCAGACAGATGCCAGTGTCAAAGCCATATTTTCAAAAGTGATGGTTATTACAAGTAAGTTACTTAAAATATTATATGTAAAATTTAAGGTTTATTTGAGACATTTCTTTCTTTGGTAGTATAAAATATTCCTCAAAGTTCCATTTTAGGCTATGATAATATAGAAAAAGATGAAAGTTTTTTGGTTGATATTTATTTTTTTTCTTTCCCCCAGCATACTCAGCTTTCCTTTTTATTTTTCTCCTTATTTTCATTTATTTTGCTTTCTGCACAGAATTATTTTGTGTTTTGATATGAGCAAGAGCTAGATAGAGGTTTTGTTTCATAAATTTATTTTTTAGAATTCATTCAAATTGCTCTGTCAGCTTGCTGTTAAAAGCTGAGCCTGTGCTTAACCTATTGTTTGCTCTAATGTGAATCTATCTGAAGCTTTAATTTCATTGTGAGTCAAAGTTTATAATGAAGGATATACTTAATAACTGCAATTTTTTTTGGAAAAAAAGTTAATTCACTTTTTTGCTTTCAAGTAAAATGTTTTTAAATAAAAAATGTTTTCAAATAAAACATTTGTTTTATTTCCAGTAAAATGTTTTCAAAGAAAAAATTTTCAGATCAAATGTTATTTAATTGCCTGTAACAGGGAATGCTAAAGGGTTGTGTTGCACGTCTCCTTTGTTCAGGGCAGGGAAAAGTAGCTTTTTTTGCAGGGCACTAGCTTTTCCTCTCACCTCAGAGATCACTGTGTATAGCATGAGGGCAGATGGAAGATCAGGAGCACCTGAGGAAGTGCTTGCACTGAGCTTCCACTTGGCTAATGAAGAGATCTTAGGGGGATTTTTGAGATGTTAACAAATGTTTTAGGATGTATGTGGAACTATGTTAAGACACTAAAAAAGAATAGCAACCTAATTCATTGTGTATTAGACTAAGTGATAGAAACTCTGGCATGAGTAGAAATTTCACACCAAAATACCTTGTAGTCCTGAGCAATTGAATTAGTTTTCAGTCCCTTTGGATAACTTAAAACAAGTGATTTCATGCTGTTGCTTTTAAATAAGTATTTCCCTGGTGGTTTGGCTGTGGACACTATCCCCTAAAGGAGATAATCTCCTGTAGTCTTTCTGTTTTAACCTTGTATCCAGTTTCTTCCAACAAGTACAGTATTTCCCAAATTCTGCTCCAAGGAATGTCAATATCCTGCACATATTAGTGGTACCGTCAGAAAAAAAAGAGTTCCAGTGGTCAAGTATGTTTGTAGAATCTTGAATTAAAGGGATTTTTCATTGCTTTTTTTCTCTTCCTCCTTTTCTTCTCTCTTTCCTTCCTCTCTCCCTCTCCCTTCACTTTCTTTTCATTTTGTTTCTTAGGTGATATGCTTTATTGTAGCCTTAATATTATGCTGTGGAGGGGCTATAAAGTGACTTTTTCCAAAACTATACTGTTGATAAACAGTACAGTAGAATTTTTGTGTTATGGAAATAGGGAAAGGTTACACAGTCACATAGTTGGCGGGGAGGAGATTAGTTCTTACCAGGTTCAGTCATGTAGCCAAGATATAAATGGAACTTCAGAGTCATATATGAACTTGAAGACTGCATTTACTGTATTCATATTGTAAGATTCAACAGGTTTCTGTTACTTTTATTAGAGTCCATATTTCTGTATTACCCTATCTATTAGTACGGTCCTACCTAGTCTGGTTCTCCATTACAGTTGTGAGCAGCCAGAAAAACGATATTATGATGGATATTTTGTTAGCTTTCTTAAGTGTTTTGGTTAGTGATGTATTAGGAGAGCAGTATAAAACTAATCTTTGATTCTGTGAGAACTCAAGACTTTCTCATGTGGTAGTGGCATAGCTGGCAGTAACACCTGGACCATGTTGTTCAGCCTGTTTTGGTACGGAACAGCATGCATGGGTGTGCACATTTTCTGTGGATGTTTTAACAGTAAACAGTGCAGAACAGGAAGATAGTTTCTTCAAGGTAAATCTTACTGATCTTGATCTCTTGCTGTGAATCACAAAAGAGCAATGTATGCACAAGCTTATGGGACAGTAATAAAATTGGTATTTTTCAGGTTGACATTTAAGGCCTTCAGATATTATATGGAGTTATTTAAAATTAACCATATGATCTTTCTCTGGATAGATGGTCCTTCACAGTGATTTTATTTAATGTTTCTAGGAAAAAATTTTTTACTTGTGAAAATTCACTATTAAAGGATCTGTATAATTTTATCTCATTAAATTAAATGAATTTGTATGTTAGGATTCTTCATCAAAGTAAAGAATGAAAAATGTTGCTCTTTTATTATTTCAGGAAATATCTAAAATTGTATTTTAATTTAAGGAAATTTGCCGGATCCTGGTAAGGCTCAGGATTTCATGAAGAAATTCACACAAGTGTTAGAAGATGATGAGAAAATAAGAAAACAGTTAGAAGTACTTGTCAGTCCAACATGCTCCTGCAAACAGGCTGAAGGTTGTGTGGTAAGGAGAAAAATTTTAAAGAGTTAATGTTTGATGATGAGTCACTTCAGTCATGTCTGACTCCGTGCAACCCTATGGACTGTAGCCTGCCAGGCTCCTCCATAATGTTTGGAGAAGCCCACAAATCCTTTTTTGTCCCCTTTTGTAAAACAATTTATGTTCATTATGTAAAATTTAGGAAATATCACAAAAATAATAATGTATTAAACTGTAATTACTCTGTAGACACAGTTGTTAATATTATGGTGTATGTTCTTCTAAAATAAGATTACGTTATACAGAGCTTGGTATATTTTACTTTTTCATTAGTCTTTTACTGTATTATCTTTAGTAGCAACATAGCACACCATTGAATATATGTGCCATAATTTATTGAATGGCCCCCACTTGTGTTACACAAATTTTTTCCCAGTCTTTGATTAATGTAAAAAATAAATCTTTATAGCTTAATAATTTTACACAGTCTTGATTTCTTTTCTTTAGAATAAATTCGCTATTGGCCAGTATCACTGTTGGAAACACAAAACTCAAACAAAAGCATTATTATTTTGATAGGATTTATAAAATCGGTTGCAATCATATGAGCACTTTTTCTCCTTGGGATACATTAATCATTCTTATTTCTTTTGTAAATTGTATGTTTTTAATGTTTGCCTATTTTCTAGACTATTTGTCTTTATCTCATTGGCTCGTTAGTATGTCATGGCATTGTGTGTTAATTAGGCTGCAGGTAGTTTTCCAACAGTTGTAGTTTAGCCCTTTTCATTTTGTTTGCGATGCCTTTTACATATGATAGTTTTGTTATCTAAGTTTGTCAGTGGTCTCTTCAAGGTTTTTGCCTTTGGAGTCTTGCTTATGAAATCCCATTGTACTGCAGGTCAATGAAAATATTTACTTATGTCCACATTATTTAATCTGTTGCCTGTGTATCTTCCTAAATTCTTTTATAAAAGATGATTCTTGGCTTTACCCCAGATTGACTAAATGAGAATCTTCACAGTGAGGCCCAGGAATGTATAGTTTTAATAAGCTCCCCTGATAATTTTGCTTGTTGAAGTTTGATATCCCATGACCCTTGGTTTTATTCTTTTGTGTTTGTTTTTATCCTTTTGGAATATCTTTGGTGTAAGATGTAAGATAGGAATTTAACTCTGCTTTTATTTTTAAAAAATGTCTATTGAGCTATTCTAGTATATTCAGTATGATAATATATTGAATAATTCTTTTCCTGTTGACTTGAAATATTACCTTTTTCCTATACTGAATTCTTAATTTAGTCTTTTTGTATTGATTTGTTTATTC
Organism: Neotragus pygmaeus; assembly: GCA_006410875.1. Classification (NCBI taxonomy): domain Eukaryota; kingdom Metazoa; phylum Chordata; class Mammalia; order Artiodactyla; family Bovidae; genus Neotragus; species Neotragus pygmaeus. The sequence goes on from SJYV01022705.1 coordinate 698,176, forward strand.
CAGCACCAATACTATACTAATAGTACTGGTACTGTGTGATTTTAATTGTAGTTTCTTAACATTTTAATGTAATGAATTATTTAAACATACTTTTGTAATATTTTAAACATCTCCATTACAGCGTGAAATAACTAAGAAGTTGGGCAACCCCAAACAGCCTACAAATCCTTTTCTGGAAATGATCAAGTTTCTCTTGGAGAGGATAGCACCTGTGCACATAGATACTGAGTCTATCAGGTATTTAATGAAAATATTGAATTTTCATTACCGTTAATTCATTCATGCTTTAGTAGTCATTGAGTGTCTGCTATATGTAAGGCACTAATCTATATAGATTTATGTATGTACATAATGGCTATATACTCATCTGTATATATCTGTATGTATTTAGTATTTCATGTTATTTATTTTAATTTTATATACTCTTTTTGGATGAGAATTTGTCAATACAAGCCTAATTTTTATCTGTTAATAGTATACTGGTTAGTTAGCTCGCATAGGTTAACTGATAGAAACAAGTTGCTGTTCTACCTTCTGGAAAAGAAAATAAAGTGATTATGTTATAAAACAACATACAATGCATTTCACAGGTATCTGAGAACTAAAAATGTTATTCTTAAGACAGCCCTCATTTAAAGTTTCAGGTTTGATATCACCTGACTCTGACATCTTGGAAAATACTTTCTTTTTATGTCTGTACTTGGTTTTGTAAAATGTGGGACGAGCTCTTTTCTTATTTATTTATTTCTGGCCATGCCATACAGCATGATACCAGGGATTGAACTTATGCCCCTTGCACTGCAGTGTGGAGCCATTCAACCACTAGACTGCCAGTGAAGTCTGCACCGCCCCACCCCCCCAACCTGTTTTTGTTTGTTTTAAACTTTTCCTGAAATGTGTCAACCAGTTGAAAAAAGGAATACTATAAAATATGGAGAGCATATTCTTTTTTTATGACCAGTAGTACCTTTTAGAGGTATATTAGAATCTAAAACTACTACTAATGGTACACTGTCCTCAGTACAGCCCTTTTGGGAATTTTTTGGAGGGAGGGCATAAGGTATGGCTTTTGGCTTGTAACCCTCTGTAGGGGAGGAGGACATGACATTGGATGCCTGTTGTTCATTTTGGACTCCTCTTGCTTTGTTTTTCATTTGAGAAAAGTGTTCTTCAGTTTCAAAAATAAAAGGAAGCAAAACAAAAACCAGAATCTTTTATATTATTACAAGGAAAAATCTGAATCAGACTGAAATTCATTAATTAAATAATCCGATGCCTTCTATATTTAAAACAATGCTAGTTAGGTATTGGCAGAGCATACTTTATGCTTTTCATTGAACTTCTGTCTAGTAGTGGAATAAGAATTTTAATCGAGATATAGTTGCATAAAGTTGATGCAGATAGTGTTCAAAGGATTAAAAGAATTTCTCTGAGAGGGTAGTATTTGACATGAGAGGAAGAATGGGTAAGATTTTATTTCTACAGAAATGGGAGGAGAATTCTAGGTGCTGAGTTTTATATAAGCCAAGCTAACTAGATAGGAAGGAATAAGGATATTTTAAAAATGATTGCCATTTATTTAAGTTACTCTGTGGAGAAATGTAAAAGTGTTATGAGGTGATCCTCAAAAAGCATTTGGTGTCAGACTGTGGAAAGCCTTTAGGATCTGACTTTAGAGCTTTTACTTTGTTCTTTGGTCTGTTGAGAAGCAGGAATGATTGATGATGAACAGGAGGAGGGAAATAGAAGAGAGAGCCTGCTAAGGTGTTGTTATAATTTTCTTTGGATGATGATAGTGGGATGGAAAGGAAAGAAAATATTTGAGGAAGGTTTTAAAAGAACAACCTTAGAAACGGGTCCTCTTACTGAAAATGGGGAATAAAATGGAGGAGGAGTGAGAAGTTTATGGGGTCAAATCCAGATGATGAAGAGAATAGTAGTACCTTGGAAAGAATGAAGGGAGCTACTGAGAAAGGATATGCTTCTTGTTTGGGCATGACAATTTTAAAAAATCAAATTGCAGAAAGATAAAACCAGGTTATTGCAGTATTTTTGAAAGTTAAGATAAAGTTTCCAGAAGTAATGCATTTTATGAACAAAAAGACTGAGGACCAAAGCATGTCTTTGTAGGTTGGTGATACATAAGATATGTTCAGTCGTAACTAACAATAACAGGTAATAGCCATTATTGCTTATAATGTACACTCTTTGTTTTATGTGTTTTAACTCATTTACCTCTTTATAAGGCAAAAAATATTATTCCCAGTTTACAGGTAAGGAACAGTGAGCTACACTGATGTTAGAGTAACTTTCCTACTGCTGGGAAGTAGCTAATGGTCTGGCTCCATCACCCTCTTGGTTTAACTATCACATTGCAGAAAGGTTCCAATATCTTCCCCACCAGTAGTCATGGAGTGTCCAGTTCACCTAACTTTTCCTAATAGTGCCTGTACCCTTTTCAGTCTTGGCCATTTTATAGGTGAATGATGATGTTTACTTGCTAAGTCATTTCCAACTCTTTGCAACCCTGTGGACTACAGCACACCAGACTTCCCTGTCCTTCACCATCTCTTGGAGCTTGCTCAAACTCATGTCCATTGAGTTGGTGATGCCATCTAACTATTTTGTCTTCTGCTGCCGCCTCCTCCTGCCCTCAATCTTTCCCAGCATCAGAATCTTTCCCAGTAAGTCAGCTCTTTGCATCAGATTGCCTAAGTATTGGAGCTTCAGCTTCAGCATCAGTCTTTCCAATGAATATTCAGGGTTGATATCTTTTAGGATTTATTGGTTTGATCTTCTTGCTGTCCAAGGGACTCAAGAGTCTTCTCTAACACCACAATTCAAAAGCATCAGTTTTTTGGCTCTCAGCCTTCTTTATGGTTCAGCTCTTGCATCTGTACATGACTACTGGAAAAACCACCATAGCTTTGACTATACAGACTTTTGTTGGCAAATTGATGTCTCTGCTTTTTAAAACACTATCTAGATTTGTCATAAGTTTCCTTCCAAGGAGCAAGTGTCTTAATTTTATGGCTGCAATGAATGATGGCACTGTTTAAAGTTGAATGTTTTTTCCTTGTATGTTTTTTGGCTTTTTGCTTTTCTTATTTTTCTGTAAGTGGCTTAGAGAAATTGTCATTTTTTATTGGTTATATGAATGCTTTATAAAACAAGGCTATTAACAGTTTGATTGCCTTTTAAATTTATGCTTGACATTAGTAAATACTAAATTACATGATCTATCATTTGTTTCCTTTATTTGTTTCTGCCTTTCTTTTTGGTATCGTATTAGGTGGCTGTGTTTTTTACATTTAGGTTTTAATTGTTCTGGAATCCATTTCATTGTAAGGTGAAGATAAGAGATCCATCCTTTTTTAAAGGCCTACTATCTAGTTGTATCAAACCATTTATTGAAAAATTGGTTTCTTCCTATTTGATTTGAGACATTCCCTTATTTTAGGATAAATTCTTAATAATATTTAGGGTCTTACTGGATTTTTTCCCTTTGTTTCTTTGTATTTTAAGGCTTTTATGATAAATATTTAAATTTCATTTAGAAAGTTCTTTCATCCCTCCTCCCTTAATATTTACTAGCTGTTCTCAAACATTACTTAATGTTTCCAGATGAGTTATAGAATGCATGTGTTGAATCTTATCCCACACCAAGTTGTGTTCCTGTAAGATATTTTTAGATGTAATGGCAAATGCTGTTTGGGTAATACTGTTTCCATCTTATGAAAATACTTGTCTTGATTTTTTCAAATCTCTTTGCTCCCTTTAGTAATTTTAGAAGTTATATGCAGATTCTGTGTATTTAAAACTTTTTACTCCTAGTTATTTTATACATTTTGACTTGTCATTATAAATAGATTTCCTCGCCCCTGGCCCCTGTATTTTTAAGGTGGCTTTGGCTAATACAGAATAGCTCTGTCCATTTTTGGTGTTGTTGGTGTCACCTCACTGAACTCTTAGTATTTTGTAATAGTTTTTCAACTGATTCTCTCTGATTTTCCAGGTTGATGCTCTTTATCACTGGCTCTTATTCTGTGGTTGTTAGCTCAATTGTACCTAACTTAGCAACTAAACAACAGTAGTACCACCTCTACAGGAATGCCTTTCCTCACTACCCTTGCTAACCAACCTCACTTCTTGACCTGGCCTTCTCTCCCGGCCTTATTGTTTCCTGATTATCTTTTAAAATGTATTTATTTACTTAATTTTGGCCTTTGGCCTCCCCTCACTAGACAGAGAGCTTCCTGCTCTTGGTCATGGAAGAAAGAAATGAATTTCATTTTGGATATAGGCATTTTTATTCCTTTGGTACAATTAGGTAAAGAAAACCTTGGAACTGATGAAAATTTGGGAAGAGAATTCAGGCTGAAGATTTTTATTTGAAGTAGTTGGAGCTATGAGAAACAGTTAAGCAGAGAAAATGGGCAGAACAGGACAGAAAACATCCTCAGTGATTTTAACTGTTAAGAGAATGATAAATTTAGGAAGATATTGCAAGGAAGACAGATGTATTTGACTCATATCTTGACCTTAGATTTGAGTACATATTTTTGTAGAAACATAAATATACTGTTTTAAAAAACATTGAATAATTGAATTTTCTTGTATTTTGATTTGTATTAGGTCTCTGACTTGATATTTGTTACTTGTTTTTTGTAGTAAAACATACCTATCAAAGTGAATTAGTATTTTGGATAATTGACAGTGCATTTCAAATGATGATTTTACAATCACATAAGCATGTTTTTAAAACTTTAAAATAGTGTATTTCCTTTGTGATCTGTTCTAAGTATTCTAGTGAGGATTTATTGTATGTTTGCTGTATAACNTGGTTATTTTTTGTTGCTGTTTCCTGTTATTTTTTCTCATGGTTTTGCAAAGACATCTGGAGAATGTTTTCCCACATGGCTGGACTGGATAGGGCTCCTGTTCTCTGAAGAAGCTGACTAGGGGCTTGTTCTGAACCTCAGTGTTGCTCAGACATGGGGGCGACCCAATTTTCAGGAAGGAACCTGTGGGGAAGAGTGTCCTAATATGGGGTAAAAAATGGGACATAGAGAACTTGGTCAAGCCCAAAAGTGTCAGACCACGGACCTCCTGGTGCGAAAGGTAAAATGTCAAAGTGGGGCTGGCCTCTGCATATCTGCAGGGAGCATCCCAGAGTATCTTGTACTCTGGGAACTGATCCACAGTGACTTTCCCCACAAGTTGATTTCTGCCTCAGAAGGTCCCAATGCCCTCCTGTCTCGTGTAGAACAGCAATCAGTATTGAGTCTGCAAAGAAAAGAGTTTTATTTGGGGTCTTAAGAATTGCAGTTCGGGGGGACATGCATTTGAGTTGATGGAATGCTATTTATGTTTTTGAGGCATGACAAGAAAATGTAAGTATATTGGGCTCTTCCTAGTGTTGATTTGTGCAGCTCCATTAACCAGCAGACCTCAAAGGGAGGAGTGTCTGCTCCACAAGAAAGATTTTTAAAAAGTATTCCTCCTTCTCCCACCAGCAGTGTAACTCCAAGATAATATTCCTTTCCTAATCCTGTCAGGGGTCATGCTGATCTGCAGATTTAGACTGTGCATTTTTGGTGAACTTTATGAGAAATGTCATTGTGTCATTTTGATGTATGTTCCTTTGTCTCAGAAATGTATATGACTTAGTGTTCTTGCCTGGACAATCCCAGGGACAGGGGAGCCTGGTGGGCTGCTGTCTATGGGGTCACACAGAGTCGGACACGACTGAAGTGACTTAGCAGCAACAGTAGCAGTAGGCCTTCCTTGGAAGTCCAGTGGTTAATAATCCAGTCTTTTAATGCAAGGCATTCAGGTTCATCCCNAGCCTGGTGGGCTGCTGTCTATGGGGTCACACAGAGTCGGACACGACTGAAGTGACTTAGCAGCAACAGTAGCAGTAGGCCTTCCTTGGAAGTCCAGTGGTTAATAATCCAGTCTTTTAATGCAAGGCATTCAGGTTCATCCCTGGTTTGGGGAACCTAAGATCCCACAAGCAGCAGAGAGCAACCCCCTCCCCCCCCAAAAAAAAAGGTATATGACTGCCTTAGACTTCTAGTAAGTGGAACAGTCCTCAGAGTTTTATAAGAAACTGTCTCCTGGGTTATAATCCTTAGGTTGGCTTAAATAAAAATCTTATCTTCTCTATTCGATTCACTATTAATTTTTCATCAACAGCGTAAAATTGAATATCAGGCTTATTAAAGGAAAAGCCACAGGGCTGTTAAAGTTGCCTGGAACGAATTATGGTAGACACTGACACAGGGAACCAAATATTTGTCCTTGAGAGAGAGGCTGTCATGAGTTATTTAGGGGAAGGGTCCATTTAAGTATCTTGACTTTCTGAACCACTGGGCAAATGTTCTGGATGCCTGCATTAAGACAGTAAGTAGTGAAAAGTTCAGATTCCATCTGGGCTGATTCCTGCCTAAACCCCAGTTCTTCAGTGTCTTCCTGGCTCCAGTTTATAGCGCTCCCTTAGTAATACTGACTCCATTTTATTTTTCCTTTCACACCTGCCTCGTCCTGTCCTGGCTCCCGGACTTTGGGGTTAGCTCTGAACAGGGAGCATTGAAAGGAACTGAGTGGCACTTTTATGTTCGGGAAAAGGGGACTGCAACCTGTGAAGTGATGCTGTGTCCGTCTGGCCAAGGGTAGATTCAGCTTGGAGTTCACCGGCGCAGCCAAGTCTCCTGGAACATAATAAGCCAGGCAGTAAAGGGCTGAAGCCGACTACCCGTACTTCCGCCCTGCTTGGCCACGTGGCCTCCAGCCGGCCTGTCTCACAATCTAGTCCTTCACCAGTTGTCAATCAAGGCCCGGGAGGGGGTGTTCCCAGAGGCAAATCCAATCAGGGACGGGGGTGGGCACGTTCACCGACGTGATGACGTCGCTATCTGCTACCAGGGCGTCCCATCGCACCTGCCTCGCGGGAAACTTGGTGTTCCCTTGCTGTCGCTCTGACCTGCCTGAGCCATTGGGCTGCCGGGCCACAGAGAGAGCCACCTGGATGCGGGGGGAGGGACTGAAATGGTAAGTGCATGGGGCTGGCGCTGAGACTGGCTGGGGCTGGTTCGAACTGCCGGACTGTAGTCTCCACCGTCCACCTCGTTGCGCGTGCCGGCCTCCTGTCCAGTCCTCGCGGGGCTCCCGGGTCCCAATTCGAGTCTCCGGCCCCCGACCGCGATGTGGGGGCTCGTGAGTTCCGACCGGGTACTTGGCCTGTTGGATGTCTGGCTAAGGACTAGGCAACGTTCGGAGCGCGTGGTCGGGTTCTGGGGTCCTTCCCGGGACCTGACAGATGAACTCAAGTCCACAGTTGGTCANTTGACCATCTGGTGATGTCCATGTGTAGAGTCTTCTCTTGTATTGTTGGAAGAGGGTGTTTGCTATGACCTGTTCCTCACCACCTCCCAAAATTTGCCCAAGTTCATGCCCATTGTATTGGTGATGCAGTCGGGGAACCTTATTTTTCTGTAGCAGAACTAAAGGAAAGACTTTGTGGTTGTACCTTTTTTCTCTGGGTTTAATAGGCGTAAAGCTTTTGGGTGAGGTAAGGCTTAGAGTTGTCAATCAAATGTCTTACTACCAACTTTACAGGAAAAGAAAATAGTAAGTGGTGACCTACTAAACTAAAATGATGGTGAATTATGGGTTCCATTTTGTTTCCATAAGCCTCTCAGGAATCTGGCTCACCTGAGAATAGTTAGATGTACCAACACTGAGGGTCCCCTATAGCTTAGGATACAATCATAGTCCAAGTGAAGCTGGTTCTCAATTGGAGGAGCTTAAGCAGAGTCGGACATGAGTGAATCCCAGGGACAGGGGAGCCTGGTGGGCTGCTGTCTATTGGGTCGCACACGACTGAAGCGACTTAGCAGCAGCAGCAGCAGCAAGCAGACTTGGAGGAGAAATTAAACAGAAATAAAGGACTCACTACCTTTATTCCCACCTTCCATCTCCATGCTGCTTATCCACTTGATTAAGCAAGTGTAGTTTCAGTTTGGAGTTCTGATGTTAATTTTTTGAAAGAAGTGTCCAGTGTTTAGTCATCAGGGAGACAACATCTACATTTTTGTTTAAATGGCAGAGCCAAAGAGAATTTGTTTTATTTAAAGATGAATTAACAGAATACAGATAAATAGACAAACAGATCCTTTGAGGATAATTTAGTGTTCAAAAGATAGGTGATTAACACTTGGAAGAATGAAATTTTTGTTGGATAAAAGAGAATTTTAGACATATGTTCTAAGCTGCCAAGAAAATTAAGCAGCAAATGACATCTGGGAAAAAAGGAACAAAAATAATACACTGTAAAAAGAGACATGACAGAACTAAGGATAAAGAGGAGCAGGAACATACATCTGTTATGGAATGAAATTTATTATAAACAGCAAGGAGCAGAGTAAACAGTATTGAAAATGTAATCAGGAAGGTTTCTGCATAGAACATGAGTATAGTGGGCAGAGAAATAAATGCAGTTAAAGAGAATTGCAGATGATGGAAAGTCATGATTGGTTTCTGTGAAGAAGACAACAGTATAATGAAAAGTGGAAAAAATTTTTAAATAATAGTAATGAATAATAAAAATAATAAATGAAAACATGAATCTGGAAGTGAAGAGTACTCATGTTTTAGGAAGGTATTGATAGCTTACTGTGAATGGTGTCGGATTTGTGATCTCCAAAGAAGATTTAACTTCGGTACCAGGGACCAGGCTTGATCACTCAAGAGCTTTTGTGCAGCAGAGTTTTATTAAACTGAAAAAGGACAGAGAAAGCTTCTGACATATTCATCAGAAGGGGGACAGAGAGTGCCTCCCCCCAATAGTCTTATCAAGGCCTCATATACATTTCCCAGACCCACACTTACAACATCTATCTTAAATTAGCAAGATTAGAACTAACAATACTAACAAGAGAAAGGTCTTAAGAGACCCGCTCCCATAACATACACATCTCAAGGTAATATGAATAGTCAGAAGGTTCCTGTTAAGAAGGACAAACATATCCTCAGGCAAGATACATTGTTACATTGAGTTAGACAAAGAAAGTGAAAGTGAAGTGGCTCAGTCATGTCCGACTCTTTGTAACCCGTGAACTGTAGCCCACCAAGCTCCTCTGCCCATGGGATTCTACAGGCAAAAATACTGGAGTGGGTTGCCGTTTCCTTCTCCAGTAAGAGTAAGACAAAGCAGTGTAGAAAACAGTTTCTCCTTTTCTTCTTCTTGAAAGACCCAAAACGCTTTCTCCTTCTCAAGAGCTCTGGACCTCTTCTTCACTGATAGTCCTGACCTCCTTATCAGCCTACCTCAGGTTTTGCTCTCTCAATATCCTAATGGAATTTACTGAATTTTCAGAGATTCAGTTTCTTTCAGTTCAGTCGCTCAGTTGTGTCCGACTCTTTGCGAGCCCATGAAACCCAGCGTGCCAGGCCTCCCTGTCCATCACCAACTCCCAGAGTTCACTCAGATTCATGTCCATCAGGTCAGTGATGCCATCCAGCTATCTCATCCTCTGTCTTCCTTTTCTCCTCCTGCCCCCAATCCCTCCCAGCATCAGAGTCTTTTCCAATGAGTCAACTCTTCGCATGAGGTGGCCAAAGTACTGGAGTTTCAGCTTTAGCATCATTCCTTCCAAAGAAATCCCAGGGTTGATCTCCTTCAGAATGGACTGATTGGATTTCTTTGCAGTCCAAGGAACTCGCAAGAGTCTTCTCCAACACCACGGTTCAAAAGCATCAATTCTTTGGTGTTCAGCTTTCTTCACAGTCCAACTCTCACATCCATACATGACCACAGGAAAAACCAT
>SJYV01022705.1:710293-727902 GCA_006410875.1 Neotragus pygmaeus
TTCCTATGCAATATTGCTCTTTACAGCATCGGACCTTGCTTCTATCACCAGTCACATCCACAGCTGGGTATTGTTTTTGCTTTGGCTCCATCGCTTCATTCTTTCTGGAGTTATTTCTCCACTCACCTCCAGTAGCATATTGGGCACCTACTGACCTGGGAAGTTCCTCTTTCAGTATATTATCATTTTGCCTTTTCATACTGTTCATGGCGTTCTCAAGGCAAGAATGCTGAAGTGGTTTGCCATTCCCTTCTCCAGTGGACCACGTTCTGTCAGACCTCTCCACCGTGACCCGCCTGTCTTGCGTTGCCCCACAGGCATGGCTTAGTTTCATTGAGTTAGACAAGGCTGTGGTCCTAGTGTGATTAGATTGACTAGTTTTCTGTGAGTATGGTTTCAGTGTGTCTGCCCTCTGATGCCCTCTTGCAACACCTGCCATCTTACCTGGGTTTCTCTTACCTTGGGCGTGGGGTATCTCTTCATGGCTGCTCCAGCAAAGCGCAGCCGCAGCTCTTTACCTTGGATGAGGGGTATCTCCTCACTGCCACCCTTCTGACCTTCAGTGTGGGATGGCTCCTTTAGGCCCTCCTGTGCCCGCGCAGCCTTATGGAAGTGATTTCATAAACATCAAGGGGAAAAAAAAAGGTAAATCCTGTACAGCAGAAGAGTAATGGGTCTGACATTTCTTTTCAACCACCTAAGATTTCCACAGTTAATGATTCAACGGTTATGAAGTTTGATCAGAAAATGAATGTAACTAAAGTTTTTCCTAATTAGCTAAGTTGTGCTAGGGCAAATTCAGGATTTTCTTTGGAAGTCAAGGATTTAGAAAACGTGTTATCCCTTTTTTATTGTGAGGTCACTCTGTCAAGTCGTGTGCCTTTTCCCCTTTGCATTCACTTTTGCNATGAATGTAACTAAAGTTTTTCCTAATTAGCTAAGTTGTGCTAGGGCAAATTCAGGATTTTCTTTGGAAGTCAAGGATTTAGAAAACGTGTTATCCCTTTTTTATTGTGAGGTCACTCTGTCAAGTCGTGTGCCTTTTCCCCTTTGCATTCACTTTTGCTTATGCCTTAAATCCAACTTTTTGTTTTCTTTTGCATATCTGATTATCTTTTTCTCACCATTTTAATTTCAGTATTCAAGTTTTAGGTCTGGTATATCTATGTTTTAGAGATCTGAAAATCTAAATTTTTAAGGGTGATATAAATAAATTTGTTCAGGAAGAAAGAAGGGGAAAAAAATCCTAATAGGCTATAATTATAAAAGGATTTCAGAAAATTACCCTCTAATAATAATAAGGGTCAATAAAAGTTATGTTAAAGGGGGTATTTCAAATATATATATATATATGTATATATATATATATATATAAAAGCCACATAGAAATTCTAAATCTTTTTAATTGTTCCAGGCATGAGGGAGAAAGGAAAGCCTTTAGATAGAAACCCAAGGTAATTTGTAGGAATGCTCAAACATGATAAAAGATATCTCTCCAAAAGAAAACTGAGACAGATTTTATTGATATTGATGAAAATTCAATGCAAAAAAAGAATTTACTATAGTAAAGCAAGAATACAATATGGCCAAATGTTGGTTAATTCTAGGAATACAAAAAGGGTTACTATTAGAAGAGAACCCAATATTCATGTTATAATTCATTATATAAATGAGTAAAAGGGAGAGGCCACACAATAGATCTTTTTGACAGATGCTGAAAGGGCTTCCAATAAAAAGGAAAATCAGTTTAATTACATATAAACCCAGCAAAACAGGATTTTAGTGGCCTTCATACTGGTGGCTCAGAGGTTAAAGCGTCTGCCTGCAATATGGGAGACCTGGGTTTGATCCCTGGGTTGGGAAGATCCCCTGGAGAAGGAAATGGCAACCCACTCCGGTATTCTTGCCTGGAGAATCCCATGGACTGAGGAGCCTGGAGGGCTACCGTCCACTGGTCCGCAAAGAGTCGGACAGGACTGAGCGACTTCACTTTGATACTTCTCAAAACAGTGAAAGTGAAGTCACTCAGTCTTGTCTGAGTGACCCTGTGGACTATAACCTACCAGGCTCCTCTCTCCATGGAATTTCCCAGGCAAGAGTACTGGAGTGGGTTGTCTTTTCCTTCTCCAAATATCTCAAACCAATATCTACCACCACATGGTAAAACACAAGCATTCCCAGTAAAGTAAGGAGCAGGATGAGAAAATACACTCACTCTGCCATGATTTCACATTGTTTTGAAAGCATTAGCCAATATAATTACATAAGAAAATAAAATTAAAAGGTGCATTTGTTGGAAGAGAGGAAGCAAAGTTATCATATTTCTAAGAGAAAAATCCGAGAGAATCAACTGCAGAACTGCTAAAAACAGGATGGGCATAATGAATATCTAGAAATCCAAGGCCCTCTTTATGTCCCACTAATAACCATTTAGAAAATATTATAGGAGTAAAAAAATCAGGAGATTTGAAAGTCAAGAGTATGAGAAATTTACAACACTATACTATCCCTATAGTAGTGAGGAGTATAATATTTAACAAAGAAATTAGTCAGGAAAACTTAAATCACTGAATAAGTAACTGGCAGGCAGTTTTAAAAAGAAAAAATAATGTAGACTACTTACTTGATTTTACATGTATTCTGGATGAGCCAGAGATTCTTTATTTACTAATCTAAGATTTTATTTAAAAAATTTTAAATTTATGATGATATATATATATATATATATATATAATGAATTATTAAAATTATTGGTAACTAGTTCTTTTTTTTTTTAATTTTATTATTGAAGGATAATTGCTTTACAGAACTTTGTTGTTTTCTGTTGAACCTCAACATGAATCAGCCATAGGTATACATATATCCCTTCCCTTTGAACCTTCCTCCCATCTCCCTCCCCATCCCACCCCTCTAGGTTGATATGGAGCCCCTGTTTGAGTTTCCTGAGCCATACAGTAAATTCCTGTTGGCTCTCTATTTTACATATGGTAATGTAAGTGTCCATGTTACTCTTTCCATGCATCTCACCCTCTCCTCCCCTCTTCCCATGTCCATAAGTCTATTCTCTGTCTCTGTTTCTCCTTTGCTGCCCTGTAAATAAATTCTTCCGTACCATTTTTCTAGATTCCGTACATGTGTGTTAGAATGCAATATTTATCTTTCTCTTTCTGGCTCACTTCAGTCTGTGAATAGGCTCTAGGTTCATCCACCTCATCAGAACTGACTCAAATGCATTTCTTTTTATGGCTGAGTAATATTCCATTGTGTATATGTACCACAACTTCTTTATCCATTCATCTGTTGATTGGCATCTAGGTTGCTTCCATGTTCTTGCTATTGTAAATAGTGCTGTGCTGAACAATGGGATATACGTGTCTTTTTCAGCTTTCATTTCCTCAAGTTAATATGCCTAGAAGTGGCGATTGCTGGGTAATATGATGGCTTATTTCTAGTTTTTTAAGCATTCTCCATACCATCTTCCACAGTGGTTATCAATTTACATTCCCACCAACAGTGCAAGAGTGTTCCCTTTTCTCCACACCTTCTCCAGCATTTATTGTTTGTAGATTTTTTGATGATGGCCATTCTGACTGGTGTGAGGTGATACATCATTGTAGTTTTGATTTGCATTTCTCTAATAATGTGCAATGTTGAGCATCTTTTCATGTGTTTGTTAACCATCTGTATGTCGTCTTTGGAGAAATGTATGTTTAGGTCTTTTTCCCACTTTTTGATTGGGTTGTTTGTTTTTCTGACATAGAGTTGTATGAGCTGCTTGTATATTTTGGAAATTAATCCTTTGTCAGTTGTTGCATTTGCTATTATTTTCTCCCATTCTGAGGCTTATCTTTTCACTTTGCTTATTATTTCCTTTGCTCTGCAAAAGCTTTTAAATTTAATCAGGTCCCACTTGTTTACTTTTGTTTTTATTTCCCTTACTCTAGGAGGTGGGTCATAGAGGATCTTGCTTTGATTTGTGTCATCGAGTGTCCTGCCTATGTTTTCCCTCTAGGAGTTTTATAGTTTCTGGTTTTAGGTTTAGGTCTTTCATCCATTTTGAGTTTATCTTTATGTATGGTGTTAGGAAGTGTTCTAATTTCATTCTTTTACCTGTAGCTACCCAGTTTTCCCAGCACCATTTTTTGAAGGGACTGTCTTTGCCTCATTGTATATTCTTGCCTCCTTTGTCAAAAATAAGGTACCCATAGGTGCATGGGTTTATTTCTGGGCTTTCTATCTTGTTCATTTGGTCTATATTTCTGTCTATATGTCTTGGAAGATTGATCTTTTCTAAGAATCTATTTCTTTCAGTTTATCCATTTTATTGCCATGCTGCTGCTGCTGCTAAGTCACTTCAGTTGTGTCCAACTCTGTGCGACCCCATAGACGGCAGCCCACCAGGTTCCCCCGTCCCTGGGATTCTCCAGGCAAGAACACTGGAGAGGGTTGCCGTTTCCTTCTCCAATGCATGAAAATGAAAAGTGAAAGTGAAGTCGCTCAGTTGTGTCTGACTCTTAGCGACCCCGTGGACTGCAGCCTACCAGGCTCCTCCGTCCATGGGGTTTTCCAGGCAAGAGTACTGGAGTGGGGTGCCATTGCCATATAGTTGTTCATAATAGTCTCTTATCATCCTTTGTATTTTTGAGTTGTTTCTTGTAACCTTTCGTTTTTCATTTCTAATTTTGTTGATTTGATTCTTCTCTTTTTTTCTTGAGTCTGGCAAAAGGTTTGTCAATTTTATCTTCTCAAAAACCAACTTTTAGTGTTATTAATTGGTAGTATTTTTTCTTTCATTTCTTTTTCATTTATTTCTGCTCTGATCTTTATGATTTCTTTCCTTCTACTAACTTTGGTTTGTTTGTTTTGTTCTTTTTTCCCCAGTTGTTTTAAGTGTAAAGTTAGGTTGTGTGTTAGATGTTTTTCTTGTTTCTTGAGTTTGTATCGAGGTGCTCCTGTGTTGGGTGCATAGGTATTTACAATTGTTATGTCTTCCTCTTGGATTGATCCCTTGATCATTATGTAGTGTCCTTCCTTATCTTTTGTAAAATTCTTTATTTTAAGGTCTATTTTGTCTGATACGAGGATTGCTACTCCAGCTTTCTTTTGCTCCCATTTGCATGGAATATATTTTTCTATCCTCTCACTTTCAATCTATATGTGTCTTGAGGTCTAAAGTGGGTATCTTGTAGACAGCATATATATGGGTCTTGTTTTTGTATCAATTCAGCCAGTCTGTGTCTCTTGGTTGGAGCATTTAATCCATTTACATTTAAAGTAAGTATTGATACATATGTTCTTATTGCCATTTTCTTAATTGTTTGGGGTTGGTTTTGTAGATCTTTTTTCTTCTCTTGTATTTCTTGACTATATAAGTCCCTTTAACATTCCTGTAAAACTGGTTTGGTGATACTGAAGAACTTTTGGTGGTTTTGAAGACTTTTCTACTGTTATGTCCAACCCATTTTTGTGTGATACTATTGGTATTTTCATTATCTGTAGGTGTTTACACTTCATGGATATTTACCATTTCTCTGTAACAAGAAATACAAAGTTTCCCTTCAATTGGTCACTTGTCTTTTTATTATATTTTACTGTTATCTTTTCTGTAACTGCTAATATAATGAATTATTTATCTCTGATTATTTTTTAAACTGGAGCACTGAGTTGGGCAAGCAGAATTCAGAAGTTATTTCCACTGTGAAATAAATGCATAATAGTTAAAATAAGAGAGCTTGCCTTATTCAGGACTTTAAAGTTTTTATATAATGAAGTGATATGATACATCAGTGTTCTTCCAGGTAGCTAGATGACCCATTCCCTGCCTCTTTGAGAACTGTGGTCAAGTGTTGCTTTACTAGAGTGATCTTCTGTAGGCACCATATGTAAAATTGTAACACTATCACAAACTTAGGCCTGTTCCCTATGCTGTCCCCTTTTTCTTCTCTCCCACCTCTCCCCCCACCTTATAGGAGTTACCACAGTTTAACCTAACAGATGTTTTGCTGACTTAATGTGTTATCATTTATCTTATCCCTAATATGCTGTTAGAATGAATGCACCAATTTGGAACTTTAAATAATGCCTGGCATTACAGCAAGTACTCAATTTGTATTGATTAAATGATCAAATTTCCCCTCATAGAGATTTTTTGAGGATAGATTACAAGATGAACGGGAAGAGGAAGAGACTTGAGAAAGAAGGAGCAATTTAAGTCCCATTATGGTGGTCTTACATGTAAGGTAGCAAAAGCTTAGCTGAAGTAATAGCAATGATAATAAAATAGAAAAGGCTAATGGAAATGACATTAAAAAGAAGAAATGGGTTACCATTCTTGCTTGTATTTATAACTAATAAAAAGGAAAAATTATTTGTATTCATATTATATTTTAATATAGATGTTTATAAAGCAAAATTATAGATGATCGAAAATGAGTGAGTAGATGCTGTGACTTTTGTTTCTTTTGTTCTTACAAAACATTACTTTAAAAATACAAGCATTAAAGTATCTAGTGGAAGTCATAATGATTTTTCTGGTGTATTGTTTTTCTGTAATTTTTTTTTTTAGAGCTTTGCTTCCTGTTTTACATCACAAATCTAAAAAAGGACCCCCCCGTCAAGCCAAATACGCTATTCATTGTATCCATGCGATATTTTCTAGTAAAGAAACCCAGTTTGCACAGATATTTGAGGTAAAAAGAAAAAATTTTTTTCGTTTCATGTTATTGTTAAAAAAATATGAATGAGTTTACAGAATGTTCATGTTTGGAGATGTATCGTTTTGTAATTTTCCAAATTTGAATCAGTATAGTCAATATTAATGATTGGTTAAAATTTGAAAAAATCTGATGACTCAGCTTTTTAATGCTAGCTCATTCAGAAATCAAGCAGTTGTATAGTAGTTTTGGCATTACTTTATACATTTAGTATTAGGAAACTTTTTTCATTAGTAAGTAATTACATATAAAATCATAGTTACTCATAGTAGGTAATAGGTGATTATTCTATCAGTTTACAGATTTTGGAAGTTTGATTTCTGTGTATGAAATACTACTGAAGTGTGTGGGGTTTTATACATGAATAATAATTTATAATTAAGGTTAAATAAATTTGTACTTTAATGACTGACCTAATTTCATATTAGATTAAAATGTGCCTTTTCCTTTGCAGGGCACGTGATCCACACCCAAAGATCCTTGATAGTTGGTGCTCTCCAAAACATCCATAGCAGTTTAGGTCCATGCCAGATGGTTTTGGGCAGGACCAAATATCAAGGACCTTTTGGTGTGGTCCAGATGTCTCTTGGAATGTTTTGAGCAGGACCAAATATGAACAAATATCAATGACCTTTGTGTGTAGACCAAATGTCTTAGTGGGTGTATTGGGACAGAACCAAATACCTACTGACTGTCTTTTCAGCATGTATTTTATTTTCTCTGTACTTTGAATGACCAGTACCCTTTCTAAGTATGGCAATTTAACTATAAGCTATTATAATCTAGCTTTACCCTTCTTACTGCAAGTAGAAGCTAAACAGAAAATTTATAAAAATCTTGTAGTTAGAGTCTAGGAGCCTTGAATGAAGTCAAAACAATTTGGAAATTATGCTGAAACTAACCCACCATAAATACACAGACTTGCTGTCTATTTTAAAAGTATTTATACTAATTTTGTCATGTTTTCATGATTTATATTAAAGGTGGAGTAAAAGAGGAAGAAAAGTTTTCTGTATCAAACAGCATCTTTGCTATAGATACTCATCATAATATAATTTAAAAATTGAGGTGGAGGTATATTCTATAGTCTTTAATTTTTTAATAAGAGGATGACTTCAGTGGACTCATGTTGATTTCTAGAAAGCTTTTTATTTTTCCTTGAATAATCTTTTTGTTCCCTCCAATGATGAGGAGGGAAATGCTGATAATAGCTTGACTTTATTGGTTACTTTTAATTTTAATATCTGTAACTTCATCTTTACAAGAACCTAACTGGTAGTCCTTCTCCTATAACATAGAAGATTGGCTGGCTTTCTGAGAAAAGGTTTCACAGACACATCTAACCTTTATCAGATTACTGTTAATCCAGAGCTGCTGCTGCTNGCCTATGCAATATTGCTCTTTACAGCATCGGATCTTGCATTCGTATATATTTGTTTTTCTCTTTCTGACTTATTTCACTCTGTACGATAGTCTCTGGGTCCATGCATGTCTGCATATGGCCCAATTTCATTCTGTTTTATGGCTGAACAATATTCCATTGTACCTCATCTTCTTTATCCATTCCTCTGTTGATGGACCTTTAAGTTGTTACCCTATCCCGGCTATTGTATATAGTGCTGCAATGAAATTAGGGTGCATGTGCCTTTTTTCAGAGAAGGCAATGGCATCCCACTCCAGTACTCTTGCCTGGAAACTCCCATGGATGGAGGAGCCTGGTAGGCTGCAGTCCATGGGGTCGCTGAGTCAGGCACAACTGAGCGACTTCACTTTCACTTTTCACTTTCATGCACTGGAGAAGGAAATGGCAACCCACTCTAGTGTTCTTGCCTGGAGAATCCCAGGGATGACGGAGCCCCAATGGGCTTCCATCTGTGGGGTTGCACAGAGTCAGACACGACTGAAGCGGCTTAGCAGCAGCAGCAGCAGTGCCTTTTTGAAATACAGTTTTCTCAGGGTATATGCCCAGTAGTGGAATTACTGAGTCACAAGGTATTTTTAGTTCTAGTGTTTTGAGAAATCTCCTTTCTGTTGTCCATATTGGCTGTATCAATTTATATTCCCACTAACAGTGCTCGAAGGCACCTTTTCTCCACAGCCTGTCCAGCATTTGTTATTTATAGATTTTTTGATGATACCACTCTGACTGGTGTGAAATGACATCTCACTGTAGTTTTATTTACATTTCTCTAATAATTAGTGATGTTGAGCATATTTTCATCTTTTAGTTGGGATCGGTATGCCTTCTTTGGGGGACTAGCACTTTTAGAATGGATTATGAATGAGTATAATACAGATTTGGCTCAGAAGTTAAAGCGTCTGCCTGCAATGTGGGAGACCTGGGTTCGAACCCTGGGTCGGGAAGACTCCCTGGAGAAGGAAATGGCAACCCACTCTATTATTCTTGCCCGGAGAATCCCATGGAGGGAGGAGCCTGATGGGCTACAGTCCACGGGATCGCAAAGAGTAGGAAATGACTGAGCGACTTCACTTTCATGTCACTTAAGTACTTTAAAACTGCAAAACGTATTTTGGTTAATATTTGAGTTGATTAATCATATATTTGAATGAAAGATAAATATAGCCTGGATTTATACGTAATTGCCATTCAACTGCATCAATAATGCTAATATCATTGCTGTTGTTTATTGTTCAATTGCTCAGCCATGTCTGTGTCTTCACTGACTGACTCATGTCTGACTGCAGCACTCTAGGCTTTGCTGATCTTCACCATCTTCTGGAGTCTGCTCAAACTCTTGTCCATTGAGTTGATGATACCATCCAACCATCTTATCCTCTATTGTCCACTTCTCCTGCCTTCAGTTTTTCCCAGCATCACAGTCTTTTTCAGTGAGTCAGCTCTTCACATCAGGTGGCCAAAATATTAGAGCTTCAGTTTCAGCATCAGTCATTTCAATAAGTCATGTATAGTAGACTTTAGAAGCAAGTGGATATGATAAAAGTAATATGGCTAATATTTATTAATGGTTCTTTGTGCATTAAATAATTAGTAAGTAGACTGGTTACACAGCCTGTTCTATGTTATAAGTTCATCTAAGTGTCATGTATACTAAAATATTCAAATTCTGGAAAAGAATAAAAATAAAATAAAAATATCTTTTAAATTAATTACTTAAATTATTTGATTAATAGTTTTATAGTATTTTTAAATGATCCAGGACTTTAGTTAAAAAACCACTTGTAAAAGAATGAAACTAGAACACTTTTTAACACCATACACAAAAATAAACTCAAAATGGATTAAAGATCTAAATGTAAGACCAGAAATTGTAAAACTCCCAGAGGAGAACATAGGCAAAACATTATCCAACATANTGAAGTGTGTGGGGTTTTATACATGAATAATAATTTATAATTAAGGTTAAATAAATTTGTACTTTAATGACTGACCTAATTTCATATTAGATTAAAATGTGCCTTTTCCTTTGCAGGGCACGTGATCCACACCCAAAGATCCTTGATAGTTGGTGCTCTCCAAAACATCCATAGCAGTTTAGGTCCATGCCAGATGGTTTTGGGCAGGACCAAATATCAAGGACCTTTTGGTGTGGTCCAGATGTCTCTTGGAATGTTTTGAGCAGGACCAAATATGAACAAATATCAATGACCTTTGTGTGTAGACCAAATGTCTTAGTGGGTGTATTGGGACAGAACCAAATACCTACTGACTGTCTTTTCAGCATGTATTTTATTTTCTCTGTACTTTGAATGACCAGTACCCTTTCTAAGTATGGCAATTTAACTATAAGCTATTATAATCTAGCTTTACCCTTCTTACTGCAAGTAGAAGCTAAACAGAAAATTTATAAAAATCTTGTAGTTAGAGTCTAGGAGCCTTGAATGAAGTCAAAACAATTTGGAAATTATGCTGAAACTAACCCACCATAAATACACAGACTTGCTGTCTATTTTAAAAGTATTTATACTAATTTTGTCATGTTTTCATGATTTATATTAAAGGTGGAGTAAAAGAGGAAGAAAAGTTTTCTGTATCAAACAGCATCTTTGCTATAGATACTCATCATAATATAATTTAAAAATTGAGGTGGAGGTATATTCTATAGTCTTTAATTTTTTAATAAGAGGATGACTTCAGTGGACTCATGTTGATTTCTAGAAAGCTTTTTATTTTTCCTTGAATAATCTTTTTGTTCCCTCCAATGATGAGGAGGGAAATGCTGATAATAGCTTGACTTTATTGGTTACTTTTAATTTTAATATCTGTAACTTCATCTTTACAAGAACCTAACTGGTAGTCCTTCTCCTATAACATAGAAGATTGGCTGGCTTTCTGAGAAAAGGTTTCACAGACACATCTAACCTTTATCAGATTACTGTTAATCCAGAGCTGCTGGTGCTACCCCATAAACGGCAGCCCACCAGGCTTCCCTGTCCCTGGGATTCTCCAGGCAAGAACACTGGAGTGGGTTGCCATTTCCTTCTCCAGTACATGAAAGTGAAAAGTGAAAGTGAAGTCACTCAGTTGTGTCTGACTCTTAGCCACCCAATGGACTGCAGCCTACCAGACTCTGTCCATGGGATTTTTCCAGGCAAGAGTACTGGAGTGGGTTGCCATTGCCTTCTCTGGTTAATTCAGAAACTGATCATTAATTTTGGTTTTTCAAAAATGATTTTAATATCTTATTGTGGAAAATTATCATGCAATATAGTAAATGAATTGGAAAAAAGTACATTGTCAGTGATGTGTTTCTAATGTAAACAAGTTATCACTTAGATGTGCAGTGGAGGTATTGAGGGAAGTCATCAAGAACAGCAAGAAGTACTGTCATTACTTTTGATTAAATGAAGCTTCTCATATTGCCCCAATATGTTGGAAAAGAACAGTTTTGTGTTGTTTTTTAAAGCCTAGAATGCTTGGTGTTCAGTATAGGAGGATACCTACACGTTAATCTCAACCCCATTTCCCCAGCCACCCAGTTTCTTTTCTCAGAGGCAGCCAGTGTTACCAGTTTCTAATGTACTTTTCAGGAGATATTTTATTCTTATACAAGTAATATAAATACACAAAACACATCTTTTGTCCCCTTGTCCCTCTCCTTATGCCAATGATAGTGTGCTGTAGCCACTCTTCTGATTATCATATTTTAAAAACTGAGCAATATATTTTAGGTATCAACTTATGTGAGTAAATAATCAGTCTCCTTCTGAGACTGATATTTTAATATATTTAATAATATTTTTATTTTAATATGAGTAATAAAATAGTTTTATTAGTTATAGTACTTAATATTTGATGCTGTAAAAATCCACAAAAACGCTTGTAACTATCCATAATGAAAGCTTATTTCTTGCTCGTGATAAAAGTCCATTTGGGTGTTTTGGTTGCATTCTATTCAGTGTTTTAGCCATGCAGACCTTTCTTGACTAGTGGCTTCTCTTTCCTGGTGGCTTAGACGGTAAAGCATCTGCCTGTAGTGTGGGAGACCTGAGTTCAATCCCTGGGTCAGGAAGATTCCCCTGGAGAAGGAAATGGCAATCCACTCCAGTACTCTTGCCTGGAAAATTCTATGGACAGAGGAGCATGGTGGGCTACAGTCTGTGGGGTCGCAAAGAGTTAGATACGACTGAGCAACTTCACTCTCTTTCACTTTCACTTTTTCTCTTTGCGTCCCATTGGATCCTTTGTATTAAGCCACCAGGGAGTAAAGAGAAAGAATGTGGAGAAGATACACTGTTCATGTCTGCCTCAGTTCAGGCGTGGCATACCTTACTTCCATCCCCATTCTGGTAACCAGAACTTCTGACTGCACATAGAAGCATCCTTATGCCCAGAAAGTAGAATAGAAGTAGGTATTGGTGAGCCGAAATGGCTGCCCACTCCAGTTTCTTGCTGGAGAATTCCATGGACTGAGGAACCTCATTGGCTATAGTCCATGCAGTCACAAAGAGTTGTACATGACTGAGCAACTTTCAGCAGTTGCTGACATATGCAGTCACAAAATATATGATAACGTGATTCTTCATATTGAAATGTTTCTTTACCTACCTCTAAAATATAATTTGGGAAAAACTGAAAGTACTTAAATATGATGTCTTCTAGTCAATAAAAGTTGTCAGTAAAAGTTAAATGTAACTTGAACCACTGCTTATACCATGTATTGGAACTTGTGTGGTTTTTAGCATTTGTAGATGATACATGTGACCAGTTTATTTGCATGTTTATGGAGTTAATCATTTTCCTTTCCTCACTTTCAGCCTCTGCATAAGAGCCTAGATCCGAGCAACCTGGAGCATCTCATCACACCACTGGTGACTATTGGTCACATTGCTCTCCTTGCACCAGATCAGTTTGCTGCTCCTTTGAAGTCTTTGGTAGCTACTTTCATTGTGAAGGATCTTCTGATGAATGATCGGGTAATTTATGTTTTCTACATGTGTATTCTTCATAATGATATCTTCTAAAATTTTATGCAACCAAGAGAGAAGTGGAATGATGTAAATAGCACTTCAGTTTGGTTTGTATGTTTTTAGCTTTTCCCATTTTCTTTACCATTCTGCATCTTCATTATAAGTGAAACAACATTGAAACATCTCTTTAGTTGAGCACAAGGCTATGCCTGGAATGCTTTCCTTGATAAATACAAGATATCACCGGATTCTGTCTCTTTCAACTTTATACGGATGTAAGTTTTGTAATGACATCTATTTTTTAAATATGTGAAGATTGACAGGTTAGTTTGCAGTATGGTTGTCATGATAGTAGTTGTTGCATTTCATACATACAATAGAGAATTAAAAGATCCCTGAGGGAAAATACTGGGGGAAAAAATAGTGATTTTCTGTCTCCATTGTGTGAATATTTGGGGCAGGGTATGTTTGGGTGTCTTGGAGAATTGACCCCTACAGTCATGTGGAGTTTTATGCATGGGTTTGTGTATTTTTAGATATACATATGTGTAAAAAAGAATACTGTAAAACTAGGATTTTCAGAATGAGTGTTGGTTTCAGATTAAAGTTACCAGCTGCGTTAGCCCCTAACAAAGGTAGGCCTGTTCTATGATGCTTTGAAGCAAGCATTGACTTCTCTCTGGCTGTGAAAGTTCTACAATGCATCTTCTTCCAATAGGAGATTGTTTTCTGTGTTGAAAATCTGTTTAGCATAGCCACCTTAGTGATCTAAGCTAGATGTTCTGGATAACTTGCTGCAACTTCAGCATAAGTACTTGCTGCTCCACCTTGTACTTCTATGTCATAGAGATGGCTTCTTAAGTATTATGAACCAATCTCTGCTAGCCTGAGATTTTCCTTCTGGAGCCTCCTTAGCTCTCTCAGTCTTCACAGAATTGAAAAGAGTTACAGCCTTGCTCTGGATCAGGCTTTGGCTTAAGGGAATGTTGGGCTGGTTTGATCTCCCCTCCAGTCCATTAAACTTTCTCCATATCAGCAATAAGTGTGTTTTGCTTTCTTGTCATTTACATTTTCACTTGAGTAGCACTTTTAATTTCCTTTAAGAACTTATCCTTCACATTCACAACTTGGCCCAAGAGGTTTAATTTTTAGCCGGTGGTAGCTTTTGACATGCCTTCATCACTAGGCATTAGCATTTCTAGCTTTTGATATGAAGTTGAGAGATGTGCAGTGCTTCCTTTCACTTGAACATGCACAACCCATGATAGGTTTGCTAATTTTCCCAATTTCTATGTTGTTGTATCTTAGGGAATAGGGTGGCCTGAGGAGAGAGGGAGAGATGGGGAAAAGGCCAGTCTGTAGAGCAGTCAGAACACACATGTTTACTGATTAAGTTCATTGTATTAATGGGTGTGATTCATGGCACCTCAAAACAGTTATAATAATACCATTAAAGATCTCTAGTCACTTATCACCATAACAGATGTAATAATAGTGAAATCATTTGGAATACTGCAAAAATTATGAAATGTGACAGAGATACGAAGTGAGCAAATACTGTTGGAAAAATAACACTGATAGAAACTTGACACGAACCTTCAATTTGTAGGAAATGCAGTATTTGTGAAGCCTATTGAGACAATTTTTGTGTGTATACAAAAAGTATGTCAGATAGCTACATAACAGTAAAAATAAAATTTGTATATTTAGAGTGTGTAATTAGAACTACAGTAAGATAGGAAAGAGAATATGAAACAGAAATAGTATTTGAAGTGATAATGCCAGAAAATTTTTCAGAATTTATGAAAGACATCAAAGCTATACATTCAAAAAGAGATGCAAACCCCAAGTAGGAGCAGTATAGCACAAAGCTCACTAGATACATCACAGTAAAACTAGAACCAATCAAAACAGAAAGGATTAAAAGCGTTTATGCAAAAAGACAGAAAGCCTTCCAGGGAACAAGACTGTCATCTGACTTCAAGAGAAAAGATTAGAAAATGGAAGATAATGGAATAATATCTTCAAATTACTGAGTGGAAGAAAGGTACCAATCTGGAATTCTAAACCTGGAGAAAATATCCTTTAAAAAGGGAACGCAACATAAACACATTTTCAGACAAAAACTGAGAGAATGAGAGAAAATATTTGCAAATCATGTATCTAATATGTCCATATTGTATAAGTCACATGTATAGCTCAATAGCAGAAAAAGAGTTTGATTAAAAAATAGGCAGAGGTGACATTTTTCCAAAGAACGCAAACAAGTCATTAGTAATTGTATAGAAAGTGCTCAACATCAGTAATCACCAGAGAAATGCAAATCAAAACCACAGAAAGATAGGACTTCACTTTTCTTAGAATGACTAATATAAAATAGACAGATAATAAGTGTTGGTGAAGATGTGAAGAGAAAGAAACCCTTTTGCACTGTTGGTGTGAATGTAAATAAATACAGCCACCATGAAAAACAGTATGGAGAATCTTCCAAAAAATTAAAAATAGGAAAGAAAAATAAATAGAAGCACCACATGATCCAGTAATAAATACTTTAGAGTATTTATCTGAAGGAAATGTGAACACTAATTCAAAAAGATCTCTGCACCCCCATGTTCAATGCAGCATTATTTATAGCAGTCAAGACATGTAAGCAACCCAAGTGTCCATCTAATGGATGAATGGATAGAGAAAAAGTGATGGATATATACAATGCAATATTGATCAGTCATTTAAAAAAAGGAAAAAGTCCTGCCACTTGTGACAGCATGGATGAACCCTGAGGGCATTAGACAAAGATGAATACTGTGTGATATTCCCTACACAAAACCCCAAATAACAGCAACAGAAACTCTCAAACTCATGGATACAGAGATCCAGTGGTAGTTGTCAGAGGCTAGGGATGAAGGATGTGTGAATTGGGTAAAGCAATTTTAAAGGTACAGACTTTCAGTTAGAAAATAAGTCAAGGAATGTAATGTACAGCATGGTGACTATTGTTATTAATACTGCCTGATAAAGCTGAAAGTTTCTGCTGAGAGTAGAAAAATTGAAAATGAAAATGTCTCATAGGAAAAAAATTGTAGCTGTGTTGTGATGGGTGATCACTAGACTAACTGTGGTGATCATTTCACAATATATTGAATCATTGTACCTCTAGAACTGATTTGTCATATGCCAATTATATCCTTTTAAAAAAAGAGAATTATTAATTTGAAAAAAAAATGAAAAATGAACCTGCAGAATGGGAGAAAATATTTGAAAAATCATATATCTGATAAGAGGCTTAAAACTCAACAACTGGACAAACAGCCCAGTTTTTTTTAAAGGGGCAAAAGACCTGAATAATCATTACTATTAATAGTTATTATAGCTTTTTTGTTTATATTTTTGTATTATGGTTTGTTCATTGTTTTTCTAGACATGATACTATTGCACACTTAATAGACCAGATTATCATGTAAACCTAACTTTTTGTACGCTGGAAAACCAAGACATGTGTGTAACTTGCTTTATTGCAATGCTTGCTTTATTGTGGTTGCTTGGAACCATACCTGCAGTATCTCCGAGGTATACCTGTATCTGCTTGCTCATGCTTCATTTTTGCTTTCTTCTGACCCATCTTTGAATTTACTCATCCTCTCTTCACACTTGTTGAGTCTTATGTTAAACCCATAAAACTGAGTTCTTAATTGCAATGTTTATATATTTTTTCCTGTAATTTCCTTAGAATTTTTAAATAAAATTTTTAGTTCCCTGCCAGAGTTCTTTTTCTTACCATTTAATCTTTCAGCACCTCTAATTATGTTAAAATTTATGTGACTTAGTCTCAATATCTGTATCTCCAGTGGCTCTTTTTCTCTGTCTGGTTTTCACTTGATTGTTGGTCAGGTCTTACCTTGCACACATTATTGTTAATTGAGCTGCACACTTTGTGTATGAAAAGTTATAGAGATAATTTGAAGCTCTGGATATTTTATAATTCTTCCAAAAAAAGATTTATTTTTGCTTCTGATAGACAGTTGAGCTGCTCTGAAATAATTTTCATTCAATCAAGAAAGCAGTGATTGGAAGCTGGGCTTCAATTTTTGACAGGCTGATTGTTTTTCTGATCACTTTTATGCTTAGGGTATTTTTATTTGGGATCCACCCAAAAGTCTAGGTTGTTTAACAAGTCAGTCAGTCAGTTCAGTAGCTAGTCATGTCTGACTCTTTGAGACCCCATGAACCACAGCACGTCAGACCTCCCTGTCCATCACCAACTCCCAGAGTCCACCCAAACTCATGCCCATTGAGTTGGTGATGCCATCCAACCATCTTGTCCTCTGTCGTCCCCTTCTCCTCCTGCCCTCAATCTTTCCCAGCATCAGGGTCTTTTCCAATGAGTCAGCTCTTTGCATCAGGTGGCCAAAGGATTGGAGTTTCAGCTTCAACATCAGTCCTACCAATGAACACCCAGGACTGATCTCTTTTAGGATGAACTGGTTAGATCTCCTTGCAGTCCAAGGG
>SJYV01022705.1:729740-741997 GCA_006410875.1 Neotragus pygmaeus
CTTGTCCTCTGTCGTCCCCTTCTCCTCCTGCCCTCAATCTTTCCCAGCATCAGGGTCTTTTCCAATGAGTCAGCTCTTTGCATCAGGTGGCCAAAGGATTGGAGTTTCAGCTTCAACATCAGTCCTACCAATGAACACCCAGGACTGATCTCTTTTAGGATGAACTGGTTAGATCTCCTTGCAGTCCAAGGGACTCTCAAGAGCCTTCTCCAACACCACAGTTCAAAAGCATCAATTCTAAAGCATTAATTCTTTGGTGCTCAGCTTTCTTTATAGTCCAACTCTCAGATTCATACATGACTATTGGAAAAACCGTAGCTTTGACTAGATGGACCTTTGTTGACAAAGTAGTGTCTCTGCTTTTTAATATGCTATCTAGGTTGACCATAACTTTCCTTCCAACGAGCAATGTTTTTTAATTTCATGGCTGCAATCACCATCTGCAGTGATTTTGGAGCCCAGAAAAATCAAGTCAGCCACTGTTTCCACTGTTTCCCCATCTATT
Source organism: Neotragus pygmaeus (assembly GCA_006410875.1). Classification (NCBI taxonomy): domain Eukaryota; kingdom Metazoa; phylum Chordata; class Mammalia; order Artiodactyla; family Bovidae; genus Neotragus; species Neotragus pygmaeus. The sequence goes on from SJYV01022705.1 coordinate 730,246, forward strand.
TGCCACGATCTTAGTTTTCTGAATATTGAGCTTTAAGCCAACTTTTTCACTCCCACTTTCATCAAGAGGCTCTTTAGTTCTTCTTCATTTTTCTGCCATAAGGGTGGTGTCATCTGTGTATCTGAGGTTATTGATATTTCTCCCGGCAATCTTGATTCCAGCTTGTGCTTCATCCAGCTCAGTGTTTCTCATGATGTACTCTGCATATAAGTTAAATAAGCAGGGTGACAATATACAGCCTTGACGTTCTCCTTTTCCTATTTGGAACCAGTCTGTTGTTCCATGTCCAGTTCTAACTGTTGCTTCCTGACCTGCATACAGGTTTCTCAAGAGTCAGGTCAGGTAGTCTGGTATTCCAATCTTTCAAAATTTTCTACAGCTTATTGTGATCCACACAGTCAAAGAGTCTACTCTTTATTGGACTCAGAATTCCATTTTTTTTTTCCTTCTAGCTCTGTGACAGTGATGCAAAACATTGCCCAACCTTTAAACCTCTTTCACTTTCAGAATCAGCCATCATTTATATATCAGAAAAGCAATTTTAGTGCCAGGCTTACATCTCAATTATTCTCTTTTCAATACCCATGAACTGTTAGCATCTGGTGATGTTGCTCTCCAAACTTTTCTTCCTGTTTTTTCCTGGCCCAGCTAACCACAAAGCACCATTTTATTGTATATTTATCTCAAAACAATGTACTTGTTTAGTTTTGCTTGTTCCTAAGGTTTATGAATTATTTTATACCATATATTGATATATTCTTGGGTGACTTGCCATCATTATTACAGATTTGTTTCTTAGAATAACCTTGATGTTGAATCTAGCTGTAGTTCATTTATTCATTGCTCTGTATTATATCATTATGTGGAATATATCTCATTTTTTAATGGATACATGGTATATTTCCATTTCTTTCTTGTTTTAAACAGTACTCCTGTGATTTTATTTTTCTTCTTTATAGAACCATCTGATGCATATGAGTACAAATTTTTCCAGGTTACATTCACAAGAGTGGTATACTTATGACCATNCCCTACCTGTGCCAGCGCAAACAGCAGGCTGACTAAAAAGGGGAGCAGCTTTAAGATGTGTTCTCTTTATTTATTTTTGGCTGCACTGGGTCTTCGTTGCTGTGCAGGCTTTTCTCTAGTCATGGCGAGTGGGGGCTACTCTCCAGCTGTGGTGCATGGGCTTACTGTGGTGGCGTCTCTTGTTGTGGAGCACAGGCTCAATAGTTGCGGCACATGTGCTTAGTTACTCCACAGCATGTAGGATCTTCCCAGACCAGGGATCAAACCTATGTCTCCTGCAATGGCAGGTGGATTCTTTACCACTGAGCCACCAGGGAAGCCCTGAGACTTTCTTCTGACCCTTCATTACCCAGAGGATGAACAGCACATCAGAGCCCAAAAGAGGAAGAGAAGACAGGAGTTGTGAATGCCCAGGGTTTGGGGACCCCAGAGAAAAGCCCTTTAGGACATCCCTCCAAAAGCTCACCAGCCTGCAGAGGTCCCTGGAGCCCAGCTTCCTGACCTGCAGCCTGGCTCCCCACTCCTTCCTCCTGCCCTTGCCCTCTGCACAGCTGATGCAGGACTCAGCCCCCCACCCTACAGACACCAGGAAGTCCCCAGGAGCCTTGGCAATGGGATGAGGACAGCCGCCTGCTGGGCAGCACAGCCCCGTTACCTCAGCCTGGGTCCCTCATGCTTGCCAACAACTGGACAGAGGCCTCCCATCCATCCATCCCTTGTCCTTCCAAATAAGTCAGCGGGGCCATGGAGTTTAACTCCATGTGAGCAAATTAATAACATGACTTATGGTTTGCCAGGGATTTTGTCATCCGTATAGAGGAACAGTGGCAATTTAATCTAGAAAGTCTATAAATCTTTAAAGGGTAAAATTAAACATCCAAGCTAGCAAGGCCAAAATGTAAAACCTGGCTTTATACCTCAGNTTTTCTGAAATTCCTCTTGATGTCTTTTGCCTTTTTTTCTTTCTTGGGTTGTTTATGTTTTTCTCACAGGTAATCTTTACACACTTAATATTTTTCTCAGGTACATTTTAAAGTGTGTTCACAAAATGTATAAAATCTCATTTACGGTGTGTCTTTCTATTCCCTTCATAGTGTCCTTTGAACAAAAGTTATTAATTTTAATGTAACTAAATTTATCATTCTTTTCTCTTGTAGTTAGTGCTTTTTATATCTTGTTTAAGAAATTATTTCCTATGCCATTGTCATAAAAATAGTCTCTCATACATTGTTTTAAAAGTTTTAAGGTTTTCTTTTCACACATAAAAATTTTAATCCGTCTAGTTTTGATTTGTTTGCTTTTTTTGTATGCTGTGACTCAAGAACTCCATTTCTTTCTATTCTCCATTAGAAGAACCAACTTTCCCAGCATAATTTATGGGGTGATCTCTCCTTCCAGTCATCTGCAGTGCTATCATTCTTATACAGCCTCTATTTTATCTCATTGCTTAGTTTGCTCATCTACAGTGTGTCTTTTAGTAAAATTTTGTAGTTTTCTCTGTAAACAAATTTAAATATTTCTCCTATACAGCTTTGTTAGGTATTTCAGTTTTAAGAATTATTTTGTTGGTGGTGAATTTGGGAAGTTATTTTATAGTTTTTATCTTATTATCTTGAACTAAACTCTTTTTCACTTTTCATCATGAGACATGCCCATTTTAATTGTTTCCTTATCCGTAAGTATTTTATTGTTGCATATTTTCTTATATTTCTACATGTATTTCCTATACTTACCTTTTTTCATCTCAACTTCATCTATCAGTTTTTGAAAGAGGTATATTCAAGTATTCTGCTGTGATGATGGTTTTTTATCTTTTTTTAAAAAAATCGTTTTTGGTTATTTGACATTATCCTGCTAGTTTTACAGATGTTCAGAATTTTGTATCATATAAGATTAAAGAAAAAGTATGTCAGTATTCTTTTTATTAAAATATTATTATCCCATTTAACTCCATACCCTGTTTATATGCTTTTTCATCTTGACTAGTATATTTGTCCATTAGTTTTAGGTTTTTTGTTTGTTTGCTTTTAGTTTTGTTGCATCTATTATGATTTTTTTATTTTTGAACTTGTCTGTTTATTTACCTTATGCTGTTTTTTATTTTCTATTTGTAATAATTTATGTTGATTGAATTTTCTTGTGAATTAAATATTTATGTGGAAGACATCTTTGAATAATTCTTTCAAACTGGCTTGTAATTTGAAAGATTTCTGAAAATATATTTCCCCCTGTTTTAAAATATTAGAATTCTAATTTTTCAACTCTCTTGGCTGTGGAAAGTTCAGAACGTTGTTTTTTGGCATGTAGTCTTGCCACCAAGAAATCTGAAGTTGATGTGGTTCTTGTTTCTTTTTTGGTAGGTTCCTCCATGGGAGCTTTGGGATTTTGGGGGATGTTCTTAGTTCAGAAATTTCATCAATATGTTTCTAATGAGATTCTTTTTTTCATTATTTCCACTTCATGCTTTGAAGGCACTTCTCTCCTGAAGACTTGGTCCTTAAACTGTTTGTAAATAGCTTTGTGTGTTTGGGGAACTTGCCTTCTGTATTGGAACTACCTATCCTGTTGCCAGAAGGTCATCTGGGGTGCTCTTTGATTTCTATTTCCAACTAGAAATTGCGCATGTCAAGTTGAGGTAAAAATGGGATCTCCTGTGTTCCAAGATTGGGTTCAGCTCTTTGATCACCTTACTTATTGCCTGGTTGCTACTGTAAATTCACATCTATCAGTACTTTCAGTTTATCATCTCAGTATTACTCTATGATTGTTCTAAAAAGATGACTTTTTGGAGGGTGTTTTCTGTGTTTTTCTGGAAGATGTCAATCCTCTTGCTCTGTTTTTTTTTGTTTTGTTTTACTGTATATTTTCTGTTTTTTGAAACTTTTCTATGGTTTTGGTTTTGTTTTCTGGGCTTCCCTGGTGCTCAGACAGCAAACACTACACAATGCAGGAGACCTGGGTTTGATCCCTGGGTCAGGAGAATCCCCTGGAGAAGGGAATGGCTACCCACTCCAGGATACTTGCCTGGAGAATTCCTTGGACAGAGGATCCTGGCCGGCTACAGTCTTTGGGGTCACAAAGAGTTGGACATGACTGACTAACACTTTGACTTTTTTGCTTCCCAGCCCAGCTAATGGGGTAAGAGGGTGTGGGATGGGGTGTGTGGGTGTGAGTGTGTGTTGCCTGTAAGTAGGAAGATACTAATGTATGTTTTCTGTTACTTCAGCTACAAACCTTTATATGTGTTCCCTGCTCAAGACTTTTTGCAGCTACCTTTCCCCTTGTTTATGAACTATAGCTGACCATTGAGCAAAATGAAAGTTAAAGCTGCCAACCCTTTGTGTTGTGGAAAAATCTTTTTATAATTTATAGTCAGCTGTCTGTATGTGGTTCCTTGGGCATTTGTGATTCAATCAAACATAGATTGTGTATAGTGTATCACTATAGTATATATTCACTTAAAATCTACATGTTGGTGGACCTGCACAGTTCAAACTTGTCTTATTCAAGGGTCATCTGTATCCTTTTTGGCTCCATTGATTTTTATCCTATTCTTTGCCAGCTGCCTTAAATAAATGGAACATTAGTCTTAAAGGGGGTTAAGCAAGGAAGTGTACATAAGTTGTTAAAGTCAGTCCTGTCTCATACCTGCAAAGAACCAACTGGAGCTGGAGTCGTAAGGTTCCTTTTGGTGCTAGTGAAGACAGGTCTTTCAACTTTTTTGCGTAAGTAACAGAAAACATAGTCGTATATAATGACTATTGTTGTAGAAGGTAAAGATTTCATTCATTCTCTAAATATTAATTACACATGAGAATTTGTATCTTAAAGTCCTTAATTTTTGTTTAGCTTCCAGGAAAAAAGACAACTAAGCTTTGGGTTCCAGATGAAGAGGTTTCACCTGAAACAATGGTCAAAGTGAGTGACATGCACAGATCTGCTGATTTTAATCTACTTAATACACTATTATTATTATATTATAGGAGCTAATAGTTCATGTTACAAAAATATGGCTATTGAAGTAATTCAAGTTTTTATGTTTATTCTGTGACATCCTTTGGGCCATGAGAGTATAGGGCAATACTGAGAAACCTGAGACTTAGGACAGCTGCACATAATCTTGTTTGAAAAATAAAAAGAGTTTGAAAACTCCTTCCATGTTACTTTTTCTTAGATATTGATATTTTAGTGGCAAAAGACAATGCTGGCTTTAAGGACCTTCTCCTTTCAGTAAAGATGGTCATCCAGGTTTTAAGATTGTTCAGCAGGGCTTCCCAGGTGGCTCCAGTGGTAAAGAATGAGCCTACCAATGCAAGAGAAAGAATCTGCCTGTCAGTGCAAGAGACGAGGGTTCGATCCCTGGGTCAGGAATATACCCCCACAGGAGGAAATGGCAACCCATTTCCAGTATTCTTGCCTGAGAAATCCCATGGACAGAGGAGCCTGGCAGAAAACAGCTCATACAGTCACAAAAGAGTTGGACATAACTGAGCATGCACGTACATCTTTTCCATGGGATTTGATAAACTTTTTTATTAAAAAAATTCAACCTGTAATTTATTGAGTTAGAAGTCATATGTAAAAGATTGCTTATCTCTTCTGTAGGAGTATTACTTCTCTAAAACCGTATGTAGTCCGTAATATAGACCTCAGTCTGCTGCCCAAGGTGTGAAGGCCAAGAACAAATACATTAAATATTGTTTTTCTAATTATACTTTCTTATAAATAATTTTGTTGTATATTTATGTTTCATAATGTGAACTACTTTTTCACATTATTGCAGTTTCAGATTCTGATACTATTTCTCCAGACCTGTAGGGCAGTCTTTCTTTAGCTTCATTGAATGATGCTGGTTTTGAGTTCTAGACGAACCAGTTTTCTCTGCATTGGTCTCAAGCAGCAGTTTTGTATTGCTGGACAACACTGTATTAGAAGGCAGGCAGCCTGCACTTAAGTTCATGGTTACGAAGTGGCCAAGGAAGAGAATCTGAAGAGTGTAAGCCACATACCACAGTCTAAAACCCATTTAGCTCTGAAGCTTCAGATCTATAAAAAGTAAGGTAATATGTAAAAAAGAGAAAATGTGTTGCACCCCTTCAGAAAGGGTTGTTCCAAATATTAGAGGCAGTAACAGGTATTAAAGTACTGATATTGATAGTAAGTACTTCATAATTACGAAAAATGAAGTACAAATGTAAGGTGGTATAAACTCCTAGACATAAAAGATGGAATATGATTTGCATTTGGGAACTTTATGGATTAGGGAAGTTAACATGATTTTGCTGTGGATTCTAAAGGATAAGTGTTGGAGAAACATTTTTTAAAAAGCAGGAAGAACCAGTTTTTAGATAAATCATTCATTTGTCAATTACCAGGAGGTGGAATGTGAGACTTTTTTAAAACATTCAAAGTTATCTTCACACATGCAAATAAAAATAGTTTTTTCTTTCCTTTTCTTAAAATGCATCTATTAAAAACATTTCTTCATTCTTTCTGGAAGCTAATGTAGAGTTTCTTTGAACAGTAGCAATGTTGTGTCAATTTGTATTTTAAATAGATTCAGGCTATTAAAATGATGGTTCGATGGCTACTTGGAATGAAAAATAATCACAGTAAATCAGGAACTTCTACTTTAAGATTGCTTACAACAATATTGCACAGTGATGGAGACTTGACAGAACAAGGGAAAATTAGGTATGTAATTACAGCTTCAGCATTCTTTGGATTACACAATATGTTAACATCTGGTGTAATTTTTGAATGATTGTTTCTTTTTAAATTACAGATTTGTAGATATGCGTGTACTTTTATTGTAATAGGCTTTTGTATAGTGGTTATTTCAAAATGACAGTCCCATGTCTAGTGCATATTACTGCTGAACACTTTAAAGCATTTTTAACAGTAGATGTTTACTTTTTTTAAATACCTCATATGAAATTGTTAATGTACAAATCAGTAACTGGTGTTTTACATTCTTGTTAATATCTAAATGCAGAAGAACAGACCGAATAGAAAGCAACTTAACTGAATCTGTTTCCAGAAGTTTTGTTGTTGTTGTTCAGTTGCTAAGTCATGTTTGACTCTTTGCGACCCCATGGACTCCAGCACACCAGACTCCTCCGTCCTCCGCTGTCTCCTGGAGTTTGTTCAGACTCATGTCCATTTAGTTGGTGATGCTATCTAATCATCTCATCCCCTGCCACCCCCTGCTCCTTTTGACATCAGTCTTTCCCAACATCAGGGTCTTTTCCAATGGAATTGGCTCTCCAGAAGTAAAAATATATTCTTATGTGGAAAATGCACTTGACACAAAGTATTAAAAATACACATACTTTTTTGTTTGTGTTTTGTTTGAAAGATGTATAGTCTAGTGATTGAAAACATGAACTCCGGATTCCAGATTCAAATCCTGGGACCACATCTTAGCAGCTTGGTACCTTTCAGCAAGTTACTATAACTGCTCTGTACCTCGGTTTCTTCAGCTGTAAAACAGAGATGATGATTAATGCCTATCTCATCTAGCTATTATGATAATAAAAAAAGTTATTTAATGTATTTAAAACACTGCCCAGCACATAGTAATTAGATATATTGATGATAGTGGTTATGTCAGAATTAGCTAAAATTTAGAAGTTTGTCCTTTGTGAAAATACAGGTGCCATTTATAGCATCTTATTAGTAGTTAAAAATATGAGAGTAACTTCCCCCACCTTATATATATATATGTGTGTGTGTGTGTGTATACACATCTAGCGTAAAGTCTTTAGGACCAAATATAAATGGTAATTGTCATCTGCTTAATACTTTGCTATCTTTGCTTCATTTCTTATATGTTTTGCTCATACAGTACTTTTTGCATAGAATATTAGCATTAACACATTCTTCTCAAACAGATCAAATAAAAAGAAAATTCTGTAAGGTATTCCGCATGTATAACTTATTTATTAAACTTATTTATTAACTTATTCAGTAAAATTAGTTGTCTCTACCTTCTACTCTTATAATTTATGTTAGCATCCAAGAGTTACATAATAATTAGAAAAATTTCCTTAGTATTAATACATTTTGTCTCAAATTTACTAATTATATTATTTATGTGCATACTTAGGTCTTATGCCACCTGTTTTATTCATAGTATTCTTTAACAAAATCACATGTTCTTGAATTCTGTTAGTGTGTGTGAATTACATTGGATCTGTCTGCATTTTTTTTTAATTTAGTGAAGTACAGTTGATTTACAATAGTGTGTCAATTTCTGCTGTGCATCAAAGTGATTAAGTTAAATACATACACACACACACACACACACACACACACGCCTTTCCATATTCTTTTGCATTGTAGTTTGTCACAGGATATTGAATATACTTCCCTGTGGTATACAGTAGGATCTTGTTTATCCATCCTATAGCTAAAAGTTTGCCTCTGCTAATCCCAAACTCCCAATCCTTTTCTCCTCTACACCTCCACTCCCTTAGCAACCAAATGTCTTTTTTCTATTTCTGGTTTGTTTTTGTTTTGTAGATCTGTGATTTGTGTCACATTTTAAATTCCACATATAAGTGATATCATATGGTATTTGTCTTTTTCTTTCTGACTTTGCTTAGTATGATAATCTCTAGGTCCATTCATGTTGTTGCAAATGGCAGAATTTCATCTTTTTGATGGCTAAGTAATATTCCACTGCATACACATACCATATCTTTTTTGTCCATTCATCTGTCGATGGGCATTTACGTTGTTTCCATGTCTAGTTGCTGCTAAGTCACTTCAGTCATGTCCAACTCTGTGACCCCATAGACGGCAGCCCACCAGGCTCCTCCGTCCCTGGGACTCTTCAGGCAAGAACACTGGAGTAGGTTGCCATTTCCTTCTCCAATGCATGAAAGTGAAAAGTGAAAGTGAAGTCTCTCAGTCGTGTCTGACCCTCAGCGACCCCATGGACTGCAGCCCTCCAGGCTCCTCCATCCATGGGATTTTCCAGGCAAGAGTACTGGAGTTGGGTGCCATTGCCTTCTCCAGTTTCCATGTCTTAGCTATTGCAAATAGTGAACATAAGGGTGCATTTATCTTTTTAAGGTTAGTTTTGTCTTGGTGTATGTCCAGGAGTGGAATTGCTGGAACTTAAGAACCTCCATATTGTTTTCCATAGTGGCTACACTGATCTACATTCCTACCAACAGTATAAGAACAGTGTCCTACCGAAAGTGAAGGAAGTTTTCTTCGCACCCTCTCCAGCATTTGTTGTTTGTATACTTTTTAATGATGACTATTCTGACTGGTGTGAGGTGGTAATTCATTGTAGTTTAGATTTGCATTTCTCTAGTAATTAGGAACATTGAACATCTTTTCATGTACTTATTGGTCATCTGTATGTCTCCTTTGGAGAGATGTATATTTAGATCTTCTATTTTTTGATTGGCTTGATTGTTGTTGAGTTTTATGAGCTATTTCTGTATTTTGGAAAAAAAGCTGTTATTTGTCACGTCATTTGCAAATATTTTCTGCCTATCCCTAGGTTGTCTTTTCATTTTGTTTGTGGTTTCCTTTGCTGTGCAAAAGCTTGTAAGTTTAATTAGGTCCCATTTGTTTATTTTTGCTTTTATTTCTATTGCCTTGGGAGCCTGACCTATGAACACATTGTGTGATTTATGTCATAATATTTAGGCTTTCTTCTGTGAGTTTTATGGTGTCGTTTTGTTTTAAGTCTTTAAGACATTTTGAGTTTATTTTTGTGTATTGGTGTGAGAGTGTGTTCTTACTTGATTGACTTACATACAGCTGTCCATCTTTCCCAGCACCACTTGATGAAGAGACTGTCTTTTCCTCATTGAATATTCTTGCTTCCTTTGTCAAAGATTAATTGTTCACAGGTTTGTGGATTTATTCTGGGCTCTCTATTTCGTTCCATTGATCCATGTGTCTGTTTTTGTGCCAATAACATACTGTTTTGATTATGGGAGCTTTTTTGTATTGTCTGGAGCCTGGAGGACAGTGCCTCCTGCTTGTACTTTTCCTCAGGATTGCCTTGGCATTTCTGAGTCTTTTTTGGTTCCATTTACCTTTTAGGATTATTTGTTTTAATTCTGTGAAAAGTCTCATGGGTAATTTGATAGGTATCACCTTAAATCTGTTGATTGCTTTGAATAGTATGGCCATTTTAATAACAGTGTTAACTCTTTCAATTCAAGAGCTGGGATGTTTTTCCATTTCTCTGAATCATCTTCAGTTTTCTTTATTAATATTTTGTATTTCTCAGTATATAAGTCTTTCATTTCCTTTGTCAGAATTATTCCTAAGTATTATATTTTGGTGGTATAGTTTTAAAAGGGATTGTTTGTTTACACTTGCTTTCCAGTATTTCATTGTTGCTGTAAAGAAATGCAGCCTGTTTCTGTATATTAATCTCATAGCCTTCTACCTTGCTGAATTCATTTATCAGTTCTAGTAGTTTCTGTGTAGAATCTTTAGAGTTTTCTATATCGTATCATCTGCATATAATAATTTTTACCTCTTCTCTACCAATTTGAATACTTTTTATTTCCTTTCTTTCTCTGCTTTAGCTGGGACTTCCAATACCATGTTGAAGTGAAGTGGTGAGAGTGGGCATCCTTGTCTTTTTCCAGAGTATACTGGGAAGGCTTTCAAGTTCTTACTATTGAATATTATATGGGCTGTGGATTCATCATAAATAGCTTTTATTATGTTGAGTTATGTTCCCTCTGTACTCATTTTCATAAGGGTTTTGTATCATGAATGAATATTGACTTTTATCAAGTGCTTTTCTGCATCTATTGACATGATCGTGTGGTTTCAATCCTTCCTTTTGTTGATATAGTGTATCACATTGATTGATTTGCATGTGTTGAGCTATCCTTGTGGCCCTGGGGTGAATCCAGCTTGGTCATGGTGTATGACCTTTTTTATGTGTTGTTGAATTCAGGTTGCTGATACTTTAAAAACTTTTGTGTTTATTCATCAAAGATATTGACCTGTAATTTGCTTTTTTGGTGATGTCTTTGTCTGGTTTTGGTAACTTCATTACCAAACTTTAGGGTGATGGTGACTTCATAGAATGTCTCTGGGAGTGTTTTCTTCCTGTTCACTCTTTTGGAAGAGTTTAAGAAGTTCTTTTTTTGTATGTTTTATAGAATTCCCCAGTGAAGCCATCTGGTCTTGAAGTTTTGTTTATAGGGAGTGTTTTTGGTTTGCTTTTTAAAATTACAGATTCTGTATCTTTTCTAGAGATTGGTCTGGTTATCTGTTTCTTCTTGCTTTTTAGTGGGTTGTATGTTTCTAAAAAGTTGTCCTTTTCTTCTAGGTTCATAGTATTGTTCATAGTAATTCTCTTTCGGTTTCTTTGTGTTTCTGCAGTTTGAGTTGTGACTTTTTTCTCTTTGATTTCTTATTTTGTTTATTTGGGTCTTTTGTTCTTGGTGAGCCTGGTCAGAAGTTTGTCAATTTTTGTTTGCCATGTCAAAGAATCAGCTCTTGGTTTTATTGATTTTTTTCGGGGGAGGGGTATTGTTTTTAAATCTCTGTTTTATTTATTTCCTCTGTTTATTATTCCTATCTTTATTATTTCCTTTCATCTGCTGACTTTAGGTTTGTGGTTTGATGATTTTCTTTTGTATTATTCTTGTATTCTCTTCTTTTCGATTTTTGTTAATCTGCTGTTAGGTTTTTGATTTGTGCTTGCCTTGGTTTTCAAATATATTAAACC
>SJYV01022705.1:742071-791362 GCA_006410875.1 Neotragus pygmaeus
CTCTTTTGGAAGAGTTTAAGAAGTTCTTTTTTGTATGTTTTATAGAATTCCCCAGTGAAGCCATCTGGTCTTGAAGTTTTGTTTATAGGGAGTGTTTTTGGTTTGCTTTTTAAAATTACAGATTCTGTATCTTTTCTAGAGATTGGTCTGGTTATCTGTTTCTTCTTGCTTTTTAGTGGGTTGTATGTTTCTAAAAAGTTGTCCTTTTCTTCTAGGTTCATAGTATTGTTCATAGTAATTCTCTTTCGGTTTCTTTGTGTTTCTGCAGTTTGAGTTGTGACTTTTTTCTCTTTGATTTCTTATTTTGTTTATTTGGGTCTTTTGTTCTTGGTGAGCCTGGTCAGAAGTTTGTCAATTTTTGTTTGCCATGTCAAAGAATCAGCTCTTGGTTTTATTGATTTTTTTCGGGGGAGGGGTATTGTTTTTAAATCTCTGTTTTATTTATTTCCTCTGTTTATTATTCCTATCTTTATTATTTCCTTTCATCTGCTGACTTTAGGTTTGTGGTTTGATGATTTTCTTTTGTATTATTCTTGTATTCTCTTCTTTTCGATTTTTGTTAATCTGCTGTTAGGTTTTTGATTTGTGCTTGCCTTGGTTTTCAAATATATTAAACCTGTTCATATACCTGCTTGCTTTAGATTGGTAATCATACAAACAGAAACACATTCTAGGAAAAGACAAATCTATATTTTCCTCTCCTCTCCCACATTTTATAATTTTGTTGTCCTTTTACATCCTCATAGTGACACTTTTGCCGTTCATTTTGATAGTCATTGCTTTTACAGTAATTTTATTCTTTTAAAGAATTCATGTACTTATTTCAGTGATTTACTTTCCAATTGTGATTTTCTCTTTCTTATAGATTCTTGCATCTTTTCTACTTAGAGAGGACCTTTCAATATTTCCTTTAAGATAGATTTAGTATTGTATTCTTTAAGTTATTGTTTGTCTGAGAAATTCTTTATTTCTCCTTCTATTCTAAAGGATAGTCTTGCTGGCTATAGTATCCTCGGTTGCAGATTTTTCACTTTTGGACTTTGAATATATCTTGCTACTCCCTTCTGGCCTGCAGTGTTTCTGTAGAGAAATGAGCTGATAGCCTTTTGGGGGTTCCCTTGTAGTTAACTCTTGTTCTCTTGTTGCCTTTAAAATCCTCTCTTTAACATTATTATAATGTGTCTTGGTATAAGTGTCTTTGGATTTATCTTGTTAAGGGTACTTTGTGCTTCTTCTATTTGGATATCTATTTCTTTCTTTAGGCCTGGTAAGTTTTCAGCCATAATTTCTTCAAGGACATGTTCATTCCCCTTTCTCTTTTTTCTTCCAGAATCCCTATCATGCATAGATTTAGATGCTTCATATTATCCCATAGGTCTCTTATATTCCCTTTTTTTAGGGGGTGGTTGTCTGCTGATCTACTTGGGTAATTTCCATTTTTCTGTCTTCCAGATCACTTATTCCTTCTGCTGTCCATAGCCTTTAGTTCAGCTTTGGTCTCTTCTAATGAATTCTATGTTTTTTCCTTGGCCCCTACTTACAGTTTCCAATTCCTTTTCACAGTAATCTGTATCTCTATCAATGGCCTTTCTTAATTCCTGTAGTATTTTCATTCATTTTCTCCATTTTGAAGTCAGTGTCTGTTAGACTAAAGAAATCTGTTTCATTGTTCTTTCAGGAGAATTCTCTCTATCTCGTAATGGGGAGTGCTTTTTCTGCTTCTTTATTTTACTTTTATTTCTTTTGCCCTGTGAGTCTAGAGCAGTTGTCTGCTGTCTTTGAGGCCTGTTTTTCTGTGGGGATGACCTTGTGTAGCCTGTATGAGTTTAATATGTTTTGGTGTGAGGGCTGTTTTTTAGTATGAAGGCCTGCAGCCTGTTCCCTCCGTGTATGCTGACCAGTATCCCCTTGATAGGAGCTGTGACAGATGTTGCAGTGACCAGAGCCTGCACAGGATATTGACTGGGCCTCCTCTTTAGTCTGTGGTTGTCACTGCCCTGTTGGGGCAGGATCTGCTCCCAAGTTGCTGGGAGTAGAAGCCCCTGATCTGTTTCTGATCTGTAGTGCAAGGGAGGTAGGATTGGAAGCCCCCAACAGAAGAAGAGCCACTGAGTATTGCTCCCCTGGAGCTGTGTGCCTGTGAATGTGCTCTGTTGCGTCAGCTTCACCTTTTGTGTGAGCTCACAAAGTGCACTGTTGCTGGCACTGCCTTTGCCTTACCTCAAGCGTGGATATGCTGGCAGTTGCTCTTGGTGTCTCTCAGGAGTTGTTTTCACAAGGTCACCAGTGCAGATACACTGAAGTCAGGTCCCAAGACTGTAGTAGTTGCACACCTGGACCTGCTGTGGGAGCTATGGAGGCACCGCAGACCCTAGCCTGGCCCAGTCCCCAAGTATACGTGCCCGCACAGCCCACAGCTGCTAAGGCCAGACCCGAATAGTCTTCAAAAACATTGTTGTAATGGACAGAGGAGCTTGGCAAGCTGCATTCCGTGGGGTCACAAAGAGTCAGACATGACTGAGCGTGCACGCATGTGTGCACGCGCACACACACACAGAGTATTTTAATTAGTTACTTTTTAAATTTTACTAAATAAATTCCAACAAGGAAATTAGACTTTCCTTAGCAGTAGTTGAGTGATTTATCTTATAATAACTACTTGGAATATTGCCATTGATGAACTGAAAATATCTCTGCAACCTGTAACTTCAGAACCTTATTAGTGTTGGCATACACTCAGTAAATATTTTTACATAATTGTTAGATAAAGAAAGAGTCTTAAACCAACTAGATCTTTAGATCTTGGAAGATTAAGATTTGTCTCTTTTGCATCCTGGAAGATTAATTAAGATTTACCTCTTTTACATCCCTCTCAGTGTGGTGTATTTTTGTATGTATAGTAAATAATAATGTTTTACTATGGAGCTACATAGGGAGTCCTAATTAAGGAGTTACAACTTCCCCCCTTAAAATATTTCAGTGGATCAGTAATTCATCTGATATGTCTCTGTATTAGGAAGGATTATTTAATATATTTACTAGTCAAGAATTTCCGAATTGCTGAAATACATCCCATTTTACAACAGATTTTCTTCCCTTAAAAAGAGGCTCTTGATAATATTTCAAAATTGAATACTAGCTAAAAATAGTAATTTTTAAAATCTACTGTACCTGCTTTTATGTTAACTTCTTCTGTACTTAACTCCATAGTTTTAGTTGAATGATCAGTAATGATATTTTGTGCCAAATATAAAAGTAAACACATATCCCCCGAAAAATACAAAGTGGAAGACTTGAGACCTAACAACTGAACATACAGATAGATTTGTCCTAGGCTTGGCTGAAAGCTTTCTGTGTAGAACAAAAGAATTCAATGACTAGCTTAGACTTGTGTTCAAGAGAAAAATTTTGTGCTATTGGACACCATCTTCCATGCATAATATAATGGTCAGTATCACTGAAATGTTTTCTGCCGTTTTTCTTTTTGGCCAGAGGAATTTTTATATAATTAGATATACAAAGTAGGAATGTTCTTGTGCAGATGTTTAGAAATCTAATTCATATTCTTTCTTGCTTATTTTTCAGTAAACCAGATATGTCACGCCTGCGACTTGCTGCTGGGAGTGCAATTGTGAAGCTGGCCCAGGAGCCCTGTTACCATGAGATTATCACATTAGAACAGTATCAGCTGTGTGCTTTAGCTATCAATGTAAGGAAAATGGTTGGTTGTACAGAACATGATTCTTTGTGTTCTTTGACTTTTAGTACTTGTGGTATTCCAGTATTTAAAACATCTGTTTATTATGATTTTAGTTTTGGTGCTGTTATTCAGATACTTGACTAGGCAATATGAGAAATGAGATTTTTGCAAAGCCCATGATTTTCTGGTTTACTATTCCCTCTTTAATTTTGGAAATAACCTTGTTTTGCCATAAAATGAGAATTGTTTTAAAATAGTATTTTAAATTTCTTAGGAAATAGCATATGTAATTAATTTTTCAAATTGGTAGTACTTGCAGTCTATTGATTTATTGGATTAGTATTAGTGGTATTGGTTGTTCAGTAGAAATTTTTTTAAAAATTAGGGCAAGTATGGATGTTAAGAGAGATGGACTTTGTTTGGAACTTGCTGTGTATAGTAAGTATGTGCAGATCATTATTAGTTAAATGTCCACTCTGTCAAGAGAACATCCATGCTTGTTAAATTCTAGAGACTTTCTTTTCTAGCATACTGTATGTGTTACTATCACAGTCACCAAATTCCCACTGTGGAAGTTCAGATTACCTAAGTTTAAAGGTTGTTTTAGAATTCTGTTGACTGTGAAACATGTATTCATTGTAAAACATTAATTATTAGCACATTCTCACAACTTACAAATATGGGATTACCCTATTGTAAACAAAACTTTTTCCTAATTTTGTTGTTCCTTTCAACCACAGGCTTGTCTCTGCTCTCTTATCCTCTCTTACCTGCTCACATTTTAGCATTTGCTTTCACTGTTTTCCAAAAATGATTTAATTAAGTCCCCCAGTCCAATGATCTTAATCTTTATTATACATGCCCTTTTGGCATCATTTGACACAACTCATTGCACCTTTATTTTTGAAATACTTTTTTTTGGCTCTTGTCTCCTGATTTTTGTCATACTTCACAACTACATTTTCTGGCCCTTCTCAAGTTTCTGGACCCACTTCCAACACCAAACAGAACTTTCAGACTTTTATTTTCTGAGAGTGTAAGACTGAATCTCTCCCAAATCTATTGTTTCCTGACACACAGAGAACCTCAGGAAACATTAAGTAAAGGTGAATGGCATTTCTTAGACCTAAAAGCATGATTTATATTTGACTATTTGCTTGTGTTTGCACCGTGTCTCAAAAGTACAAATAATTCTCTCCTTTGATATCTAATACATCTTTTTTATTCATATCTTCTTAACCTTAACCATTCTGATTACTGTACCCATCGTTAGCTGTTATCTGTGCCGTTGGGAGACTTCTCTATGGTGGGTTAAATTTCCCTATCAAGTTCTGGTCATGTTATTCCCCTGGTCAGAAATATTTATGGGCTTGTATTCATAAGAAAGAAAAATTGCATATATTTTACCTTGCCATTCAAGCCCTTCTAATATTTGGACCCAAATATATATTTAAAAATTCTGTTTAGCACACCACCCTTTACCTATGTTTAGTTCAGTGAAGCTGAACATTTTTTTTTCTTTTATGTACCTGTAGTTTGCCTCCTTCTAATTTTATTTTCATTTCTACATACCCAAATCCAACCCTTTCTGCAAATCAAGGCTCAAACACAATCTTCTCCACAAAACTAGCTCTTATTCTTACAACAGATCTCCTTGGGATCCCCCTACAGATTTTATCTACAGTCCTGATACATACTTGCCTTGTGCTTAGTTACATGCCTATGGTTTATTTGTATTTACTTGAGTTGAGCTCTTTAAAGGCAATGTTATATCTCAGTGGCCTTTGTCATGTGTTTGAATAGAAAGTAAATCTGGAGGAATAAAAATTCAATAATACAAATCTTGAAACCAAAAGTGGCCCAGTTGTGTCTAACACTTTGCGGCCCCATGGACTATACAGCCCATGGAATTGTCCAGGCCAGAATACTGGAGTGGGTAGCCTTTCCTTTCTCCAGGGGATCGTCCCAACCTAGGGATCGAACCCAGGTCTCCCTCATTGCAGGCAGGCAGATTCTTTACCAGCTGAGCCACCAGGGAAGCCCTTGAAAATCAGTCAGTCATGTCTGATTCTTTGCGACCCCATGGACTATACAGTCCATGGAATTCTCCAGACCAATCTAGGTATTTTAGAATGTGAATGCACTTCATGAAAATTTACTGTGTACTTCTATGTGCTATGCATTGTTCTAGGTTTTTCAGATACAAAGGTGAGTCATGGCTATAGCCCTTAAGAAGATAACCTCTTAGGAGACTTAGGAGAACAGAAAATATAAGTGTTGTTAATACAGTGCAATACACACAGTAATTGAACTATTTACAAGATACTACAAATAACTCTGAGAATAATTTACACTTAAAAAGTATACTTTGCTGTACAGTAGAAATTAACACAAAAGTTTATTTAATATGCAGACTAAAATGAATTTCTTAGTAGTGAATAAAAGCTTTGATTGGAACTTTATCTCGGAAAAATATTTGGTAGTATTAGATACCATCTTCCTTACATTGAACCAATTACTGGTTATAACCATAAACATGAAAATATCAAGTATCTGCTTTTTTGAAAGTGTATTTTTCCTGATAAAAATTTATCATTCTATCCTCTGCTTCATATGTTTTTATAACCTAGTCAAAGTATAAATCTTTGCTTCATATTTTTAATAGCCTTTGTTGTTCAGTTGCTCAGTTGTCTCTGACTCTGTGACCCCATGGAATGCAGCATGCCAGGCTTCCCTGTCCTTCACCGTCTCCTGGAGCTTACCCAAACTCATGTTCACTAAGTCAGTGATGCCATCCAACCAGCTTGTCCTCTGTCATCCACTTCTCCTCCTGCCTTCAACCTTTCCAAGCATCAAGGTCTTTTCGGCTGAGTTGGCTGTTTGTATCAGTGGCCAAAGTACTGGAGTTTCAGCTTCAGTATCAGTCCTTCTAGTGGATATTCAGGGTTGATTTCCTTTAGGATTGACTGATTTAATAACCTAGTCGAAAGGATAAACCTGTTCTTTAATTCATATTATTTTTTATAAACTAGTGAAAAGGGTAAATCTTTGCAAAAACCAGAGCAAACATTGGAAGACTTCCTCATTTCCCAGGAGCACATCTTTTAAATCTTTATTTAGGTGATTCTCTTTTGCTGTACCCATTGTATCATCATTCTTGTCAATTTTCTCATCTTTTGTTGTTAAATATATTACAGTTGCCTTGCATATGATTTTGACAGTTTTTTCCTAACATTATCTTAATGACCCTTTGAAACTCTCCTACCTTTGCTGTGATTCACAGTTGACATTGTAATTAATTTGCATTGTATTATTAGATCGTCAATGATTACTGAGAGAATGACAAAAACATGGCCTTGGAAATGTATCTAAGTAGTGTGGAGGGATATTTGAGTGTTCTTCAGTATTTTGTTGTTGTTTGTTTGCTTGCTTTATTGAGGTATATTTGATTTACAGTATTGTGTTTTAGGCATGACGAGCATAGTGATGCCGGTTGCTTCTGCAGGTTATGTTCCACTCTAGCTTATTATATTAGATAATAGTATTGAGTGAAAGTGAGAGTTGCTCAGTCATGTCTGTCTCTCTGTAACCCCGTAGACAGTAGCCCCCCAGACTTCTCTGTCCATGGCATTCTCTAGGCAAGAATGCTGGCATGGGTAACCATTCTCTTCACCAGTATAATATTGACTAGTTTGTATCTATAATATAGTCTTAAGAATAGCTTGTTCATTTGTGAATATATTTGTGATATTTTGACTTTTACTTATATATATTGTTTGTTTGTAATTGGATATTTTCATAATGAATAATTGGATACTGAAAATTCCTCTCCCTGTAGGGGTAATAATAATGAATAAGGGGTGATATAAGTTTAATTTTGTTTTGTGGAATATAAGGATAGATAATAGACAGTAGTTCTGTCTATTAATTACTATTTTTTTAAATTGAAGTGTAGTTGATTTATAGTGTTGTGTTAATTTCTGCTATATAGCACAGTAATTCAGTAGTGTGTGTATATACACACACACACACACATACATTCTTTTTATACTCTCCATTATGGTTTATCACAGAATACTGAATCTAGTTCCCTGTGCTATCCAGTAGAACCTTGTTATCCATTCTGTGTATAATGCTTTGCATCTGCTAACCTGAAACTACCATTTCATACCTCCCCGACTGTACCTTCCCCCTGGCAACTAACCATAAGTCTGTTCTGTGTGTCTGTTCTGTTTTGTAGATAGATACATTTGTGTCTTATTTTAGATTCCACATATAAGTGATTGTATCTGTCTTTCTGACCTACCTACGTCACTTAGTATGATAATCCACAGGTCCATTCCTGTTGCTGCAGAATGGCAATATTTCATTCATTTTTCGGCTGAATTGTATTATCATTCATCTGTGGATGGGCCTTTACATTGCTTCCAGGTCGTGGCTGTCATAACTGGCACTGCTGTGAACGTGGTGGTGCAGGTCTCTTTCTGAACTATGGTTTTGCTGATTATGTGCCCACGAGTGGGATTACAGGGTTGTATGGCAACTCTACTTTCAGTTTTTTGAGGAACCTCCATACTATTCTCCATATTAGCTGCACTTGACTACTTTTTTTAAAAGTGGGTGTTTCATATTGTAATAAACTAAAGTTTAAAGTAAAGGAAAGAAGATGCACAAAATAAGGATTAAAAGATAAGGGCAAGATGTTGCAACCTGGGTTTTGAAGAAAAGCGAAATTAGCATTCTAGATAGAAGAAATAAACATAGAGTTGCAATAATATGAAACACACCACACACACATTATGTTCATTGATGGAGTGTAATAATGAAAGTCTTTGTATATCTCATATATGTCTCAAAAGTCATATCGAGCTTTTCCCTATAGTTTAGAAGAAATTCTCATAATCTGTAGCAGACACTGTGTTGGGTTTTGAGGCACAAAGAAGAGTAAAATCACAGTAGTTAGCTTCAAGAAACAGCACTGCGTAAGGCAGATACTAGGCTGGAGATAGGCACAGAGTACTATCAGAGCACAGTACTAGATATGCACAGAGGGTTCAGGATAAAGATTTACACAGTGATTTCTAGAAGATATGGAAGCTGTCCTTTTTAAAAAAAAAAAACAACTTTATTTTACTTTACAGTACTGTATGGGTTTTGCCATACATCAACATGATTCCGCCACAGGTGTACATGTGTTCCCAATCCTGAACCCCCCTCCTACCTCCCTCCCCATACCATCATATAAGAAACAAATTGCCAGTCTAGGTTTGATGCAAGATACAGGATGCTTGGGGCTGGTGCACTGGGATGACCCAGAGAGATAATATGGGAACTATCCTTGAAGATGAGGACGGGTTAGCTACTAGAGTGGAGGTGGGTGGTTTAGGAGAGCAAGTAGTGTGAGAAAAGCAGGCACAGTGATGAGCAGTTCATTTATAGAACTAAGAGGAACGTGATGTTGCTGAAATGGATTAGTAACTCCTGCCTTCGGAGTTGTGTGTTTTAATCTGAACAATTTTTTTAAATGATAGAACTAAATATATAAATTGGACAGAGTTTTATCTTGCTCAGTAAATGAAAAAGGTAAATAAGAGGTAGTGTTCAGACTTGTTTTTGCATATCTCATTTAAGTTAAGGTGGACTAATATTTACTAGTTTTTATCTATTTTAAGAGTACATTCAGTGTGTTCTCACACAGGTAGCTGGTAGTCATTTTAAGGTCCAAGTTATCACTCTGGCTTCCATATTAACTTGTCACATCTCAGTCCTGTGAACTGGAGCACTGGTTATGGGTACACATGCTATGTTTATTTTTCTGATTACCTGATATAGTGGATTTCCTATCCAAAGTTGTTACTTCCTCTTTGATACCATGTAGGTAATGTGGAGTAATTATGTCTTCCAGGATGAATGCTATCAAGTAAGACAAGTATTTGCTCAGAAACTTCACAAAGGCCTTTCTCGATTACGGCTTCCACTTGAGTATATGGCAATTTGTGCACTTTGTGCAAAAGACCCTGTTAAAGAAAGAAGAGCTCATGCCAGGCAGTGTCTGGTAAAAAATATCAATGTGAGACGGGAGTATCTGAAACAGCATGCAGCTGTTAGCGGTAAGCTTGTGTGAAAATGAAGAGTGTACTTTCCCATCTTACCAGTTTCAGTTTTGTGGAACACAAAATTACGTTACTGTTGTTTATTATATTCTAATCAGCCCTCATTAAGTAAGTTGTTATTACTGTTTTTCAGTAGCAACTTTTCCTCTTAAAAGGTCATTTTTAAATACAAATGCATGGGTATTTAAATATCAACCCATAGTTCTTTATGCAACTGACTAAAAGACCAAGGGGAAAAAGCAGGAACTTTGGAGATAAATGAAACAGTAAGAGGTACATTTATGAAGATTGTCTAAGTACTCTTAGTTTAAAAAAGTCCAGGTCTCTAAACTTTATTGGTTGTCCTCACCTGTAGCTGACATTAATATCAGGGTCCTGTGTGCCTTTTGAAAATCTGCTCACGTCACTCCGTCCACACTATTAGTTTTTGTGTCCCTGACTTCTATGACTTGATCAACAGCATTAAAAGCCATCCAGTTATGCAAGTCAGAAGTCACAGGCATTCCTCATGCCTTCTTTTTTCCTCTCATTGGTCACTAAATCCTCTCAATCTTCTTTTGGGTGTCTTTACTGTTTCTTCCCAACTCCCCTTCCTGCTGTATTTCACTTGGATTATCATATCTACTTCTAACTAACTCCCTGTTGTAAATATTCCCCTGCCTCAAGTCGAGCCACACCACTGTCAAAATTATCTTCCTAAAACAGATCAGCTCACATCATTTCCTTGCTTGAAACCTTGGTTGGCTCCTTTCTGCTCAGAGGAACAAGTAGAAGCTCATTAGCATGACCCTTTGTAGTTAACTCTCAGCCTGAGTTTTAAACTTTCTCTCTAGCTACTCCTGAATGTAAATTCTTTGCTCCTTGTACTCTGAATTATTTGAAATTTGTCTAGCCAGCCTTTTTCTCTGTTGTCAACTGTCTGGAAATTTTGCCTCCCTCTTCTGGCCAAACAAATAAAACCAAGGAGAGAAATTTGCCCCTTTTGAATCCTTAACAGTTTTGAGACCCTCTTTCTTTCTCTTCCTACTTTGCCTTGAGGGTTCTGGAGTTAAATCTCACCTCTGCCACCTCTGCCATTTACTGGTTGTATTTGGGCGAGTTGTTTATGCAGTCTGAGCCTTAGTTTCCTTTTTGTAAGATTGGTATAGTTTTACTTGTATCTTATGGTGGTTATGATTAAAATATTATATAAAGCACCTGGCATAATGCATGGTCCAAAGAAGTGCTCAGAAGTTATTAGCTGTTCTTATTTTAGGGCACTATTCATGGTGAAGTGGGGCTTCTGTCCTGCTCCTGCCTGTGCTCACTCTGAGGTCTTCGTCTAGTCTTTTGTGTGTGTGTCTAGTCCTAGACATCTTTATATTTAAAATAGTAAGCCCTACTAACATAGTAGGTCTGGAAAAGAGTAAGCACTCACTACATGTTTGATAGACTTTAATTCAAATTTGACTGAATTTTGAACCTTGTTACTTTTTTCTTCTGTACCTACCTTGAACTGAGTATTACACACAAGCTTATTCTCTTTGAGTTCAGTGATAGGAATAAAGAAAATTTGGTGCCTTGTTGACCACACACATTATTTTACTCTAGACTGAACATCTGATTTAAAATTGTAAGAGTAGGAAATATAAAAAGAATTGCTCAGAATATGAATCTTGGTCTTTTGGGTAACCTTTGTTAAAACTAGTTAGGATTTCCATTTCTATGTGTAATGGACTGTACTGATCTCAGTCAAAAAATTAAAACATTTGAATTTAAACTGAAAAGATACTTCATTGTTATTTAAAATACCCTAGAAACAATGTTCTTTTCTGTCAGTTTTTATGTTGCAAATTGTATTAAATATTATCAACCTTTACTTCCTATTTTTGTGCCATACTGACTGAAAGATTTACTAGTTGTTTTCCTTTTGCACAGCAGTTTACAAGGAGTGTTGAACATAGAGTTACTAACAAGAAGAAAAATAGATTTTATGTCCCTTAGTCTTGAGTATAGTTTGGGTCACTTTTTCTCATATCTGTTGAAAATGGAAATATTTATCTTTGTAGGCTCAGCACAGGGTGCATTTAGTAGGCATATCAGTATTGGCCATGATGGATAACTGAATAAACTTTATGATGTACCTCAGCACTGGACCTTTCAGTGTATTTTTCTTCCAGTGATATTGTGGTATATTATTGGGATGCAAGAAATAGAGTGTCAGAGAGAGAAAGAGAATGAGTAAGATTTGGTTTTCTAACCTAGATGTTTTTGTTTTATTTCTTTTTCAGAAAAATTATTGTCTCTTTTACCTGAGTATGTTGTTCCATATACAATTCACCTTTTGGCGCATGACCCAGATTATGTCAAAGTACAGGATATTGAACAACTTAAAGATGTTAAAGAGTAAGACTTTTTCCATCTCATTTTCATATTTTCTGAAGTTTTTTCCCCTTTCCTGCTGATAATGGAATCTCAGTTATAATTAGTGTTTTAAATTTATTTCATTTCTTAGGAGTTTAAGGTTCTTTACCTTACTTGTTCTCTTTTTTTTCCTCCTACCATCTCTTCATATTTCATTTCTTATATAATTCCCAAAACAACTTAGCATAATTACTGTATTACTGTCCTGTTTCTCTACCAGTCTGGCATTTCTTTTCTATTGAAGTTATCCATTAAAGAGTTTGCATAGTAATTCTTATCTTTTCCTGCTTTCTTCTGAAGCACTGTATAGATTTTTATGTGGAGTGAATTAACAGTCTTATTCACATGATAAGCATATTTCCTTTGCAGTTCCTGTCTTTCTCCATAAGGAAGAAAGATAGTCTAATTTAATAATGGGCCAAGTTGATAACCAGGGAACTGTTCCCATACTTCACTGTTGATTCTCTGACTAAATTAGGTTTATAACAGTTGTAGTTCTTTAAAAGATTCTTGTTGAGATGCCAGAAGAATATACCTGCCAGGGTGTGGGATGGGGGAATATAATGGTATTTAGAGAAGTCTTTGTAAGACTTCCTTAAATAGAGATGAGATCCTATTTCTGTTATAGTAAAGGGTGACCTCTGTGGTTTTGAATAAATTAATTTCTTATGCTTTTAGCTTCTTATTAAAGGAAAATAACTCTTGGTTTCTTGATTCATAGAAATATTTTATAGTTAAGTATTTGTGGTGCTTCAAGAGAATAAAATTAAATTACTGGTAATTTTCTCATGACAAGAAAAAAGGCTTTTGCCCTCTTTTTGCCATAGTTTCTAGTTTTAAAAAACAAGCAATTAGTTTTCCCAAAGTGAATTCTGTGTTAGTATGATTATACTAAGGAAAACTTCACCATTCCTCTTTCTCAGAACACATTGTTGTTGTTGTTTTTTTAATGATAAAATGTTCCTTGAAACTTACTAAATAAATATTTGGGGCTGTATTTATAAATGGTCTAGTAGAGCCCTGAGTGATCTCCTTTCTATCAGAGAAAAGAAACTGTAACCTATGCCTACAGTCTCAGGGGTTACTTTTTTCCCTTCTAGAAGGATGCCTTGTTTCACATTTCTCTCTTCTCCCATTTTCTCCTCTGTACGATCACTGTCCCATTCTGTATGCATAATACAGAGACAAAGGACTTTCATTTTTTTTCTTGCATAGAATTTAATATAATTACCCTGAAATTGAGGTACTAAAACTTGTTTTTTCCCTTTAGTATGTAAAGTTGTCAGCCCTGACTTTTCCCTCAATTTATTGATGAAGACTCTCACGGTTGTTCGCGTTTCCTAAAGACTGCAGTCAGAACCACAGTCAATCTTAGCATATGAGAGTCTTCACTTTATGACCCAGTTACTGCTTCAGGCAGCCCTCCATCCCTGCCACAGCTCGGGATTAAGATCACTGCTTTATTTCTACCACTTCTGTTTCTTTTTAACTTTGCTGTCTACCTAGGAAAATTAGTGAGACTTTGAGAAAGGATGTTATGAACTCATACCTACCTTGCTGATACGTTGTAATACGTATGTGACTTACTTTCTTTTCTCTATTGATTTTTAGCTGTTTCTTTTTAATTTTTTCTGCTCTTGGAGTTCATTATATTTAGAATTATATCTGTATTTAATAGTGAATTTTTTTCTTGGTATTTTTTAGGTGTCTTTGGTTTGTTCTGGAAATACTAATGGCTAAAAATGAAAATAATAGTCATGCATTTATCAGAAAGATGGTAGAAAATATTAAACAAACAAAAGATGCTCAAGGACCAGATGATGCAAAAATGAATGAAGTATGTAATTCTTTGTAAATAGTTATGATTCTGTTTTGACTTTAAGCATTTGAGCATAGGCTATAAGACTTCTGTAGACAGCATCAGTCTTTTCTACTAGTAGTAAATAGTAGTATTCGTGTTAATACAGAATCAGTAGAGAATAGTAGTAATGCTGTTACTAGTAAACTAATTACAATAATAGAATAAGTATATTAACTTACACTGTTGTCCTGAAAACTACGTACTAAATGCACGTTCTGGAATTACTCCTAATTCACAGATTCTAGTTTGCCAGCTTAAGTACCTGATTTTTTCTTTTTGTTTAATACCCATTGCAGAAACTGTATACTGTATGTGATGTTGCCATGAATATCATCATGTCAAAAAGCACCACATACAGTTTGGAATCTCCTAAAGATCCAGTACTGCCAGCTCGTTTTTTCACCCAGCCTGACAAGGTAGTTATTTTATGATTTATTTGTGTAAGTTGAAATAAAATATATTGTCACCAGAGTCAGTGTCAAGAGTTGACCCACTACTTATGTCATGGGGAAAGGTCGCCATGAATCTTAACCATGTTCAAGATCAGAATATTAGCCAAGCTGGAGGACACAAATAGGTTCAGAAATGAGTTAAAATGATCTAGAATTTTTATTGTTTTCTGAGTTTTATGCTAGTCTTGAGAACACAGGCAAAAATGTGATCAAAGCTGGTAAATTAACGAGTTAGTGGCCATTGATTCAAAACGGGAAGGAGAATGCTGATACACTCTGAAATTATAAGCCCTTGAAATTTTAACTGATGTGAAAGAATCAGAGAACTGACATTGGAGCAGACTTAATACCTCGGAAGCATTACAGGGATCTTCCCAAACCACTCTCAGAAAACTCAAGTATAGTATTAATCTAAAAAAGGTATTTTTAAGACTCTCTTGGAGGTTTATAGTCTATCTGTGAGAGGAAAACAGTCATTACCCTTTTTTTTTTTAAAGCAGAATACCAGTTAATATCTTAACCCCAGTGTATAGAGATTGGAACAGGCCTTGTAGGTTCACCTAAAAATGCATTTAGGCATTCACTTTTTTGTGATTAAGGTGAAAGGAATATATATATATGTGGTCTCTTTCCTGGAGAGTATTATTATATAAGCATGTTTTTCTTCAGGTGCTCTTACAGCTTTAGCATATTAGAGCTCAAAAATGTTGTGTTAATACTAGAGTTAGTACAAGGTTAGTTTTAGCTAATACAGCATTTAAAATCAGTGACTGAAATTTTGTGTTTCAGCTGATTTTTAGTTTCAATAAGTATGTATTTTATACTGCACTTTAAAACAAAAGGAAAGTGAAAGTAAAGGAAAGTGAAGTCACTCAGCCATGTCCGACTTTTTGTGACCCCATGGACTGTAGCCTACCAGGCTCCTCTGTCCATGGGATTTTCCAGGCAATAGTACTGGAGTGGGATTGCCATTTCCTTCTCCAGTGGATCTTCCTGACCCAGGGATGGAACTCAGGTCTCCCGCATTGTAGACAGATGCTTTACTGTCTGAGCCACCAGGGAAGTCCAAAAGCTGGTCTGATTTAAGCTTTGTTGACTTTTGAANATTGCCATTTCCTTCTCCAGTGGATCTTCCTGACCCAGGGATGGAACTCAGGTCTCCCGCATTGTAGACAGATGCTTTACTGTCTGAGCCACCAGGGAAGTCCAAAAGCTGGTCTGATTTAAGCTTTGTTGACTTTTGAATTGCTTTGTAGATACAGTGTTTCAGAAGTCATTGACTGTGTCTTTTTTCCCTTGCTTCCAGAACTTCAGTAACACCAAAAATTATCTGCCTCCAGAAATGAAATCATTTTTCACTCCTGGAAAAGTATGTTTTGAAATTTGTTTTAATTTTTATGTGGTAGTTTATTTTAGTGTGACTGTTGGTATAATTATATTATTTTGTATTTCTTTTATTTTTTCTCACTGTATTTTTTATTTTATTTTATTTTAATTTACAATACTGTATTGGTTTTGCCATACATTGACATGAATCTGCCACGGGTATATACAGGCTCCCAATCCTGAACCCCCCTCCCACCTCCCACCACATATCATCTCTCTGGATCATCTCTGTGCACCAGCCCCAAGCATCTTGTATCCTGTATCGAACACAGACTGGTGCTTCGTTTCTTACATGATAGTATACATGTTTCAATGCCATTCTCCCAAATCATCCCACCCTCGCCCTCTCCCTCAGAGTCCAAAAGTCCATTCTATACATCTGTGTCTCTTTTGCTGTCTCGCATACAGAGTCATCATTACNGTGTATGATCTTTTTAATGTGTTGTTGGATTCTGATTGCTAGAATTTTGTTGAGGTTTTTTGCA
This sequence comes from Neotragus pygmaeus, assembly GCA_006410875.1. Classification (NCBI taxonomy): domain Eukaryota; kingdom Metazoa; phylum Chordata; class Mammalia; order Artiodactyla; family Bovidae; genus Neotragus; species Neotragus pygmaeus. The sequence goes on from SJYV01022705.1 coordinate 758,472, forward strand.
TCTATTGTATTTCTTTTAAATTGGTGTATCAAAAGAAAATACAAATATTCAGTATCTTCTATTTAGTAAGAAAAAGTTATTTTTACTATACAGATATAGGTTGAGATATAGAAAATATTTTTTAGCTTATGGTAAAACCCTGGATATCTTCTTTCTTAATTTTCTTATTCTGTAGTATTAAAGTAAAAAGATATGTCCTTCCCTAGCAAGAGTCTAATTGTCAATTTTCATTGTTGACTATACATTTTTTGTGTTCTCACTTTCTGTGTNATGGTAAAACCCTGGATATCTTCTTTCTTAATTTTCTTATTCTGTAGTATTAAAGTAAAAAGATATGTCCTTCCCTAGCAAGAGTCTAATTGTCAATTTTCATTGTTGACTATACATTTTTTGTGTTCTCACTTTCTGTGTAAGCCTTCTTACTATAGATAACTTAGAAACTTAACTGTTACTCTGTTAATATAGTTTTTTATTTATTCAAGTGATAGTTTATAATTCTTATTTTGCTTAAGGATAGGCAGGCTTTTCATGATTTATATATGGAAATACTTTGGCAGGTGTTATTTGTGATTCTTTACATCTAAATTTCTTTTGGCTTTTATCAAATAGAAAGAGATATGCATTTTTCATTTCAGCCCAAAACAACCAATGTTCTAGGAGCTGTTAATAAGCCGCTTTCATCAGCAGGCAAACAATCTCAGACAAAATCATCACGAATGGAAACTGTAAGCAATGCAAGCAGCAGCTCAAATCCAAGCTCTCCTGGAAGAATAAAAGGGAGGTAAGTACACAAGAAATACCATGCTTTATGTTAAGGACTCCAGCAAGGCAGTGAGATCTAAAATAACATCTTCTACCTTTAATGTCAGTGAATGAAAGTCAGTGCATATCTGTACATTGCTATTTTAACACTGATAGCCATTTACAAGGTAAATGTATTTGCTTACTCACTTAGAGGGGTACTCCATATCCGTTCATATTTTAGCTTGTTGGGGCAATCCATTGTTAGACATAAGCTGGTTTCCAAACTTAGTGTCCAGTGAATGTAAACCTTTAAATTACGGCTCATCTATACAGTGGAATACATAGTCCTTTAAAAAATGATGACGTATGAGCTCATATGAAGAGTTTCCACAATATGTGATTGAGTGGAAAAGACAAGAATAGAACAGTGTAAAGTATTTTTGGGTTTTAAGAAGAATTTGTATTTACATGTACTTGTACATGCATCAAAAGTTTTAGGAAGAATACCCAACATCTTCATAGCATATACAGTAATCTAGTGAAGGAGGGAGATGCTCTGATGTGGTTTTGAATTTCTTTTACTGTGCAAGTATATAACTTTTTTGTTTTAAAAAAGTTTAAAAATGTGCTTTCAGATTGTGCTGTGTACTTTCAACTTTTTATTTTCTAAAGAAAAAAGGAAAATAATTTACAAGTTAACTAGTTTTAGCATTTTTGTTTTGCTGTTGTTTAGTTTCTGAGTTGTGTTGTTTTTTGTTCACCAGGACTCTTTCTAAGGGAATGGGCTAGTTGTGTGTAAGAGATCAGTTTGGTTGGAGAGTAGGGATTAGAAAATAATGGTCAGGGATGAAGTTGAGAGGTAGCCAGATTATGTTTGGCCTTTGTGGATAATGTAAAGAATTTGGTTTGACTTTTAAGTAAAACTGGAAGATGTAGTAGAGTCTAGTGATCTAATTTGTGCTTTTAGAAGATTACCTAGGTTACTGATGGAGAATAGAGGAGCTGCTGCTGCTAAGTCGCTTCAGTCGTGTCCGACTCTGTGCGACCCCATAGATGGCAGCCCACCAGGCTCTGCCGTCCCTGGGATTCTCCAGGCAAGAACACTGGAGTGGGTTGCCATTTCCTTCTCCAAGAGGAGCTAGAATCAGCTAATAGTAATCTCAGGCAGGCATGAAAAGGGAGAAGGTTGGAAAATAGCCAAATGGTGTTAAATATATTAAAGTGCTTCCCTTGCAGCTCAGTTGGTAAAGAATCTGCCTGCAATGCAGGAGACCCGGGTTTGATTCCTGAGCCAGGAAGAGCCCCTGGAGAAGGAAATGGCAAACCTCTCCAGTATTCTTGCCTAGAGAATTTCATGGACAGACTGGCGGGCTACAGTCCATGGGATGGCAAGAGAGTCAGACAGGACTTAAGGACTAAGCCACCATGAAAATAAGATGGATAATTTTTGGAAAGAATGAAACTTTTTGTTCATAAAGCTATAAAGCTACACTGGGAACAGGAAGATCTTTTAAGGTTTGATTGTAATAATAATAACAAATATCTGTATTAAAAGGCTTGATAGTTCTGAAATGGATCACAGTGAAAATGAAGATTACACAATGTCTTCACCTTTGCCGGGAAAAAAAAGTGACAAGAGAGACGACTCTGATCTTGTAAGGGTGAGATATTTCGTTTGATTTTATAAGTACAATAATAGTAATTCTTTCTATATAAATAATAATTTTTACATGGAAACCAGTGAGTGTTACTTTCAAGTTTGACATATGATTTTACTTCAGTGGTTTTAATCACAAATTTGAGTTTATAATTATCCTCTACCATGTAATTTAAGTATATTGAATTTCTTTCGTGTCTTATCATTCTAGTAAGCAGTCTTTATTCTTTAAAGCTCTGGACTCAAACATGCCTGTTATGTACTCAGAACTGCTTGGCTTTTGTGTTTGTTTTCTTTTTCTTTAAACACAATGAGTTTAGACTTAGCCTTAGAGAAGAGACTAGAATGAGAATTCTTAAAGGTTCTTCCATCTTAGCTGATTTCCTGAGCCTTACTTACTAAATATGATTCCAGTGAATGTTGGAAATGCTACAGTTTTCATAAAGTCCTTGTTTAGTTTTTAAATATTAATAGCTGTGATACTGATATGTGTTATAGACATAATTTGTAATTATCATTTGAAGACAATTTGACATTTTTAGTATGGATATAGAATGCAGTTACATATTCCAACACAACCCAATGACATTAATAATGGAGTACATTTTGACTTTCTAGGTTAGCTCTAAACATTTCTTGAATAACCTGTTAGGTTCCCTGAATTAGTTTCTTTATTAGTGAAGTGTGGATACTCAGCTAGTAAGGTTTATCAGAATAAATGAGTTAGCCCAAATGAATGGTGGTTGCTGCTGTTTCATTGTTATCAAGATTAATATTTTTTATTAATGATTATCATCATAACAAAAGTTAAAGTGTTTTCATCTACTTGATTAATAGAGGGAAAATTATTAATAAACACATTTCCTTTCTGAAATAGTTCTTATACTTCTTGTCTTCCAGTGGCCCAAACTTACATATCCCACAAAGTTTAAATGATTTTCTTTTTTTTCAGGTTTCTCCAGTAATTTATTTTAGCAAGTTGTTTCTCTTTCTACTTAAAACTCTATAATTCTTACTCAATCCTAACTATAGTATTAATTCTGATTATTATTGGCTGTTTAAATATTTTACCCAAGCAGAATTAAAAATTGATTGCTTAGCCAGAAAGGAACCTTGTTATCTGGATTTATAGAAGAATCCTTGAGTGGGAAAAGCTATTTATGTCTTCTAATCTGACCTCTCCCTTAGTGTAGAAATTCCTTCTTTATAATTTATGAGAGTTAGTTACCATGTGCTTGAAAATGCCTTAAGTGGAAAGCCTGTAATTTCTCCCATTTGTTGGAGACCTTAGGTAGGTTACCCACACCCACATATACTGCTCTTAGAAATTAGAAAACATGGTTAATATTTTGTTATCCTATAAATTCCATATCTAGGCTACATTTTGGAGCAATGCAGAATAAACTCTATGTTTTCATAGAACAGTTCTGAATTTATAAGCTTTCGAGGTTGATAAACATGTAGTTAATAAGGCTTTTGCCATCTTTTGTGTAACTTTGCATCCATTTTCATAAGAACCTTACTAATAAGCTTGTTCCAACTGAAATGTCTTTAGGGAACTGACATTAGGAGACAGAAGTTCAATTTAAAGACCAACAGATAGTGGAAAAATATCGTCTTTTTTGTATACTACCAGCTTCACATTGAAATTTCACTGCAAAGGGATTATTGTTCATGTACATTTATATTAAATATGGCCACAGGACTGCAAATGGTCAGTTTTCATTCCAGTGCCAAAGAACGTTCAAACTACCCTACAATTGTGCTCATTTCACATGCTAGCAAGGGAATGCTCAAAATCCTATTAGACTTCAGCAGAGTGTGAACCTAGAACTTCTAGATATACAAGCTGAATTTAGAAAAGGCAGAGGAACCAGGGATCAGATTGCCAACATCTGCTGGATCATAGAAAAAGCAAGGGAATTCCTAAAAAACATTTACTTCTGCTTCACTGACTATGTTAAATCCTTTGATTGTGTGGATCACAACAAACTGGAAAATTCTTAAAAGAAATTGGAATATCAGCCCACCTTACCTGTCCTGAAAATGCTGTATGCAGGACAAGAAGTTACAGTTAGATCAAACAGGGAACAGGGGAGTAGTTGAAAGTTGGGAAAGGAGTATGACAAGGCTATGTATTGTCACCCTGCTTTTTTAAGTTTTATGTGGAATACATCATGCAAAATGCCAGGCTTGATGCATCACAAGCTGGAATCAAGATGGCCAGGAGAAATAACAACCTCATATGGAGATGATATACGGCCCTAACAGCAGAAAGGGAAGAGGAACTAAAGAGCCTTTTGATGAAGGTGAAAGAGGAGAGTGAAAAACCTGGCTCAAAACTCAACATTCAAAAAACTAAGATCATGGCATCCAGTCTTCATGGCAAATAAATGGGAAAAAAGTGGGAACAGTGACTTATTTTATTTTCTTGGGCTCCAAACACTTGCTCCTTGGAAGAAAAGCTATGACAAACTTGGACAATGTATTAAAAAGCAGAGACATCACTTTGCCAACAAAGGCCCATATAGTCAAAGCTATGGTTTTTCCAGTAGTCATGTATGGATGTGAGAGTTGGACCATGAAGAAGGCTGAGCACCAAAGAACTGATGCTTTTGAACTGTGATATTGGAGAACCACAATAGTTGGGATTCTTGAACGTCCCTTGGCTGCAAAGAGATCCAGCCAGTCCATCCTAAAGGAAATCAGTCCTGAATATTGAAGGACTGATGTTGAAACAGAGACTCCAATACTTTAGCCACCTGATGTGAAGAACTGACCCATTTGAAAAGACCCTGATGCTGGGAAAGAATGAGAGCAGGAGGAAAAGGGGACAACAGAGGATGAGATGGTTGGATGGCATAACCAACTCAATGGACATGAATTTAAGCAAACTCCAGGAGATAGTGAAGACAGGGATCACAAAGAATTGGACATGACTTAGCAACTGAACAATAATAATTTAGTTTTACAATTAACATTTTCCCCATTTCTTACTTCTGATGTCAATTTTATACTTACTCTGTTCTGAAAACAGTACAGTACAAATGAAAAATTAGAGAATTTAGTGCTTTAGGAAGCTAGATTATTTTATGATACTGTCAAGAAAACAGACATTGAATTTCCTTTTTATCACCAGCCTTTTCTAAAACATTAAGATTTCAGCCATTTTTTTCATATCTTTGGATGTCAAAATGAATTTTAATATTTATAATTGGAAACTTTATTTTACTATTTTTCTTCTCTAAGTAATGACAGTTAATTTTTATGTTCAAAACTGTAGAAAAATAGTAACAAATTAAAACCAAACATTTATATGTCTTTTTTCTTCCCAGAATACAAGGATAATTTAAATGCTAAAAGATCTTTTTATATAGGAAGTCAACATCCTAAATAAAAGATGCTAACAAGATAATCTCAGATTGTGTCAAGCAGATATAAATAAAATTTCATTCTTGGCAAATGAGTGAACTCTTTGTAAATTAATGCTAGAAACATACTTCATTATATGCTAAAAGTTTTATCTGTTTAAATCAGTAGTCAGTGATTTGGTCAAAATTATTATTCTTAAAGGCAAAATACTTGAAGCATTTTTATTAAAAATCAGGAACAAAACAAACAACCAGTTATCACCACTGTTATTGTTCTAGAATATTTGGCCAGTTCTGAAAGACATGAAATAGGAACCAAAAGTATGACAATGAAAAAGAAGAGACATTTATTTTTATACTCTTAAAAAAAATAAGGGGAAGCAATAGAGAAACTAAGTTTAGCATGGTAGATGTATGTTTGTATGTATATATATAACTAACTTTGATCATTTTACTTTATATCAGACACTTGGGGGAAAAGAGATTTACTTTACAGCAATAACTGTTACAGTGAAATTAGAGGGATCTAAACATAACCTTAAAAAGAAGTAGGAGGAACCTCTATGGAGAAAACATTAAAACTGAGAAACATAGAAGAGAGGACATGCCATATTCCTTCATGGGATAAAGGAATTAAAAAAAATGACAGTTCTAAGTGAAAATGTAATTGTAAAATTCCAGTGTGATTTTAAGTCCATGGTGAAGAATGTTGTTTAGCTTCCAAGTTGTGTCCAACTCTTTGTGACACCATGGCCTGTAGGCACCCCCCGCCTCCGCCTCCCCCCCCACCAAGTCTCCTCTGTCCGTGGGATTTCTCAGGATTTCAGTATTCCCAAGAAGACTGGAGTGGGTTTTCCTTTCCTTCTCAGGGGATCTTCCCAGACTAGATATCAAACCTGTGTCTTCCTGCATTAGCAGGTGTATTTTACCACTGAGTCACCAAGAAAGCTCAAGGGTAGAATAAATGGATGCAAAGAAGGAGTAATGATAAAATTAGCCCAACCAAACACAATCATACTTAGTTATAATTAGTAAAATACCGTGCTTTTGTTGCATAGTATTTTACTAATACCTAGAAGCATTACTGTTTTGAAAAATAATACAAAGTAAAGGAAGCATATCATTGAAGTGATTAGATGTATCTTTGGCAGTGGGAATAGGTAAAACAGTTTAGAACTTCAACTCACATCCTATTCTAAAATAAGATACGATAATGTCTTAGTCTGTTCAGGCTACCATAACAATACACCATAGACTGGAAGGTTTGAACAACACAAATTTTCTCATATTTCTGGAGGTTGGAATGTCCAAGATCAAAGTGTGGGCCAGTCCAGTTGCTGATGGGATGGATCTCTGTCCCTGGTTTGCAGATGGCAACCCTAGGTTTGATCCCTGGGTTGGGAAGACCCTCTGATGTAGGAAATGGCAACCCACTCCAGTATTCCTGCCTGGAAAATGACATGGACAGACCAGTGTGGCGGGTTACCGTCCATGTGGTCACAATGAGTTGGGCATGACTGAAGACACAAACACACACCCTCACACACCCTCCCTTCTTACTGTGTTCTTACAAGTGGTAAGAGGATATGAGTTTGAGCAAACTTCTGGAGATGGTGAAGGACAGGGAATCCCAGTGTGCTGCTGTTCACAGGGTCGCAAAGAGTCGGACATGACTGAGCAACTGAACAACAAGCTGGTGGAGAGAGAGAGACAGTGAGATCTCTGGTGTCTGTTTTCCTAAGAACACTAATCCCATCATGAGGGCCCCACCTTCATGACTTTAGAATTACCTCCCAAAGATCCCATATCCAAAGAATATCAGAATACTTCACCTTGTGAATTTTGTGGGGACACAATTCAGTTCACAAAAAAACAGGAAATAAAATTTAAAATATACATGAAAGAGTAGAATATTGTAGATTAAAACTCAAACTCCAGTAAACAGACAAGGGGCATAATTAGGCAATTCACAGATAGGAAACAGAAATGACTAATTAAACGTGAAGAATTATAAGTAATCTGATAATTTTTGTAGTCGCTGATATTTTAAGAATGTAAACTGGAACAAACCATTTGGAAATTAACTTAGTACTACAAACATGGCTCAGACGGTAAAGTGTCTGTCTACAATGCCGGAGACCCAGGTTCGATCCCTGGGTCGGGAAGATCCACTGGAGAAGGTAATGGCAGCCCACTCCAGTACTATTGCCTGGAAAATCTCATGAACAGGGGAGCCTGGTAGTTAGTTTCTGGGGTCGAAGAGTCGGACACGACTGAGCAACTTCATTTCACTTCTTCAAGCCAATGGAGAAGATTACAAATTCATACATACTCTTCCTTGTTTCTTTGAAGAATTTCTTTAAAGAATCTCCATCTACAAGTCAAGGCTTAAATTCTGTGACTGTAGACTGGGATTTTATGTTAAATTTGAAAGTCACTGATTTTTGTATTGTTGTATCTGGGAAGAAGTGATATCTTTGATTCAGAAATGTTTTAAGAATTTTTAATAAATGATGAATATGTTTAACTTTTGTATCTTGCAACCTCACAGATGAAATAAAATAGTTCTTTTATGATGTGTATGCATTATGCATTACATAGTTGATATTTATGTCTTATTATATATACTGAGTGATAAAATTAGGATTACTTAAATTGACTGTCAAATGCAGATGCACTATACTCAGTGTAGTTGTCTATTATTTAAGCATTGAATTTGGCTTTTTTTCTTTTTTTTAGTAGACCAGATGAATTTTTTTTTCCAAGAAAATATATTGATTTTATTACTGAAACAGTATAGACATTTGTGAAATATTTGAAAGTAGGTTGCCAATTAAAACTTGGTGGAGACAGCAGATACTAATAAGAAACAGCTGCAATTCTTCATAATGAGTACTGAACTATGACTCCTTCTAAGCATTGAATTTAGAATGTTCTTTATAATGGACTAGCTCTTCATCAAAAATTTATCATCTGTTCATCTACTGAGAGGTTTCATCTGAGGCTCTTTAGCTTGAGTAAGAATAAAAATTTACCCTCTTACCCCCAGATTATGTTTTATATTAGAAAATTGTTAATAAAAGCAAGTAGGTAGTTATGGTTCCAACATGCTTAAAACCTCTAGATCTTATTAGGTACATTCTTGTAACTGAAGTAGATAACAGATTTTGTTCATTTGTTTATTCTTGAACATACGCACACTAATAATGTATACTAAGTTTTATATTTGAAATCGTGGCTTTTATTCCTAGTCTGAATTGGACAAACCTAGAAGCCGGAAAAAGATACCTGTAACAGATTCGGAAGAGAAATTAGGCATGGATGATCTTTCCAAGTTGGTACAGGAACAGAAACCTAAAGGCAGTCAGCGTGGACGAAAGAGAGGGCATACAGCTTCAGAGTCAGATGAACAGCAGTGGCCTGAGGAAAAGAGGCTCAAAGAAGATATACTAGAAAATGAGGATGAACAGAACAGTCCACCAAAAAAAGGTAAACGAGGCCGACCACCAAAACCTCTTGGTGGGGGTACACCCAAAGAAGAGCCAACGATGAAAACATCCAAAAAAGGAAGCAAAAAAAAATCTGGACCTTCAACAGCAGAAGAGGAGGAGGAAGAAGAAAGACAAAGTGGAAACACAGAGCAGAAGTCAAAAAGTAAACAGCACCGGACTTCAAGGAGAGCACAGCAGAGGTAAGTGTGTGCCACTCTGAACTGCATGCATTCAGTTATTGTACTGTAAACCATAACTTGATGCTGTCTGCATCTGGGTCTTCCCCAAAGCAGAGCAGAGTCTCCTGAAACTAGTGCAGTTGAATCCACACAGTCCACACCACAGAAAGGACGAGGAAGACCATCAAAAACACCATCACCATCACAACCCCCCAAAAATGTGTAAGTTGTAAATAATATTAAGTTTCAAACCAGTTTCAAATTACTTTGCAAGAGTTCATAAATTTCTAACTATAACAATACATAGTGAAAGTGTTGCTCAGTCGTGTCCAGCTCTTTGTGACCCCCTGGACTGTAGCCCACCAGGCTCCCTTGTCCGTTCTCCAGGGAAAAATTCTCCAGACAAGAATCCTGGAGTGGGTTGCCATTCTCTTCTCCAGGAGATCTTCCTGACCTAAGAATCGAACCAGATCTCCTACACTGCAGGCAGATTCTTTACTGTCTGAGCCACCCATATATTTAGCCCATTATACTAGGTAAGATAAAGTTTTTGTAAACTTACCCATGATTGATATCCCAATCATCCTTTGGCAACATTTGTACATTTTTATAGGCTTTAGACAAATGGTTATAAACAAATACCAAATAGTTTATCATTTCCAGTACATACTTTATGGTACCTAAAGAGACGATGGCGTATCTTTAAATAATCATGCATAGATCACATTTTCTTGTTACTCACACCACAGGTTTTCCATCTTTCCTCAGCAGCTTTAAAAAAATAGCTTATACACTTTTGCTTTCATTCTTTGATCAGTGTAGGAAAGTAACAGGCATCATTTTTCCTAAGTACATTGGTGGAAATTATCACATAGTGATCTCAAGCTTTTGATGTCTTGATATTGTTTTCTAATCAAATTAACACATCTGTATCTACATATAGATAGTTTTGGATGTTCACACAAGTACATGTTTATAGGAGAGTTACAGTAGCAAATCTATGTCCAAAATTATTAAAGTGGCAGGGGCATCAATGTTGTAATTTGTAAATTTGGCACTTTTTTTCCTCATTTAAAGCAAAAACAGAGTAGCATGTTGTCTGTTAGAAATTTTACAATTTTCTGAAAGTAGTCCCATACTTCAGTGGCTTGACTTTTCAGAGTTGCCAGCACACCTTGGTTAAACAGTTCATAGTTTTTCCTGTTCCTATGTATTCCATGGGAAAGGTTACTGAGTGTCTAGCCAGTACTTCCTACCTTTTTCCATTTAATTTTTCCTTCATGTAAAAAGTAAAGGTGAGTACATTTTTGCGGCAGCTTTATAAATGTGTTTGTACTCAACCATGGAAAAATCACTGTTTTTTTTTTAAAATTCCTAAGGTAGCTTAAATTTTGATGATTAATTTTATAACAAAATAACAGGGTAAATATCTTTCATGCTTGTAACTTTAATTTGTTTATATTGGGGCATCATAAAATTAAGGACTTATATGATTATCATGTTATCTTGTAAAATTACACAAGTCCTCCTCATGGGAATATTTTAAATGAAGCAAGTATTTTCTGTTAAAAAAAATCAACAGAGAGAGAGAGTCTATGTCCTGTCTTAACAGCCTAACTTCTTTTTTACTGGAAAGCCCCTCTTTAGAGGTAGTGTGATCACATATGTTACTATTTGCTTGTTTTCTTGTTCTGATCTTAGTGGAATTGAGCAAGATTGTATTATTTTCCCTGTATTTTCTTCTGTTAATTCTGAAAAACTGAATCAAGTAAATTTGAGTAAATTGGTTTGAGTACAGATTAAACAGTATGTATATTCAATTGCTTATAGAAATGATGAGGAAATTCTAAATTAAATACTAACAGATATATACATTTAATTAAATGGTGGTATCTGTTACATATTTTTGGGTATCTTCTATGTATCAGAGAGTACTGGGTGCTAAGGAATATAGTGACAGAAAACAGACATCCTTATAGTACTTAGCATCTAAAAGGGAATGTAGTTATTAAATAATCACACATGAATGTGAAATAATAAGTTGTGAAATGTACCTTGGAGGACAAAGTTAGGGTGCTGTAAGAGAGTGTAATGAAAGGGCTGGGGAACTGGGGAAGTTTTCTCTTTGGAAAGCTGATTCCTTGAGAACAAGTTAATTCCTTGAGAAAAGTAGGAATTAGACTTCTAGAGAGTAGGGAAAGGAACATTTCAGGTGGAGGGGACCCTGTTTTGGAAGGTGCTGAAGTGGGAAAAATCTTGACAAATTCAGAGAGCCAAAGGAAGGCAAAGTTTTTCCTGCATTGCAGTTTCAGGGAATTGCGGTATAGAAAGAGATGAGAACTGACAAGTAGGCAAGGCCAGTCTAAAGGTCCTTATGTACTTATCAAGGAGGTTAATGCAGTTACTCAGCTCAGGGGCGTGACATCAGCTGTTTTACATTTTTAAAAGATTACTTAGAGGCAAAAGATGAGAATGGTTTAGAAATATGTATAATGTAACAGTGAAGATGGAGCGAGTGAATGGATTTGAGATTTCTTTACAAGAAGAATCTTTGGGTCAGACAAAGAATTGTACACTATTAAGGAAGACTCTAAATTTTCTGGTTTGAGCGACTCGGTAGACATAGAGGCCTTTTACAGACTTGGGAAGATAAAAGGGAGAGTAGACTTCGGGTTATATTTTAAAATCCTTTATGGCGTTGGTTTCAGTCACCCTGACTTTTGTTATTTGTTAATCTTTTTATATGTAACAATCTAGGGTTAAGTACTGGTTTAGGGTTTAGAATGTAAGAAAAATATTTCTTGGCTTACACGGTAATTGAGGGTAAAAATGATAATAAAGGAAAGTATATGAAGTATTTAAAGCATTTCCTCTTATGAAGTAAAGTAGAAAGTGAAAGTTGCTCATTGGTTACCCACTCTTCATGACCCCATGGAGTCCATGGGAATTCTCCAGGCTAGAATACTGGAGGGGTAGCTGTTTCCTTCTCCAGGGGATCTTCCCAACCCAAGGATTGAATCTAGGTCTCCTGCGTTCAGGCAGATTGTTTATCATCTGAGCCACCAAGGAAGCTCAAGAATTCTGGAGTGGGTAGCCTGTCCCTTCTCCAGGGGATCTTCCCAACCCAGGAATCAAACCCCTGATTCTCCTGCCTTGCAGGCAGATTCTTAACCAGCTGAGTAGTATACCAGGGAAGCCCTCTTATGAAGTTAACTACCACTTAAAGATCACAATGTTCATTTTATTTTGCTGTATTTTACTCTAGCCGTGTAGGACGCTCTAAACAAGCAGCTACTAAAGAAAATGACTCAAGTGAAGAAATAGATGTTTTTCAGGGCAGCTCTCCTGTCAATGATGAAAATCCACAGGAAGAAACAGAAGAAGAGGAAGTATCTACAGTAAATGTATGTGTTTTTTAAAGTGCCATGTATGATAGTATGGAATGTATTCAGTAGAATGAGAGTTGATAAGTGGTCAGATTCTTTTAGCACTTGCTGTTACTTAATAATTCTGAATATTTATGTATATATTTTTTCATTTGTTTGTAGTGTGTTAGTTCATCTATCAGCTTAGATTGTGGAGAAAATATCATTTATGAAAACCTGAAAACAAGTGAGAATAATAGACATAGCCTAGTCAAAGTGTAAATGTCCAGTGTACAACTGAATACAGAGAAGAGCAAATGATAGTCTCAGGACGACACCGCATGCACTTAAGTTTTCCCGGTATCTGTTATATATACTCTTGGTAATATTTCGTATAAGTTTTTTGTTTGAGTTTCTCAGTAGCAACTAGAAGTTAGTCAGTCATGTAGAATAAAGTCATGTCTTCAAATAAAATTAGCGTTTGGAATTCATAAAAATTGGCAATAGACCTTTCTTACACAAAAGTAGGAATGTGATGCCCTCTAAGATACTTTTAAAATTAATGAATGACTGCCTGTCACATCTCCGATTTTTCTCTTTGGAGGAAATATAATTGATGCATCTAAGTAAGAGCTGTGTATTGCTAATATTCATGCTGAATCTGTGGATCAGCTCAGCTAGTTTCAGTTTTTTGTTTGAGAAACGTGTATCCTGTGATCAAGCCCCAGAGTTGACCCCTACCTCTCTGTCTTATTTAATATAATCAGCACCTCTGTCTGCATCAGGATTCATTTATCTGAATTAGTTGAAGACCAGAGGAAAAAAATGTGTTGAATTATGGTCTCAAACTAGTTTGGCTTGTAAAGGGTTTTTATGGGGGGAAGGTATGAAAATAAGGCTGATGAGTACATAGTAACTGATGGCTTCATTAAGGGAAAACTAAACTATAAATTAAGTACATTAAAATCCTGTTCTGTTTGTGTTCCTCTTGATAATACTAAGCTTATTTTATCTGAAATTTTATGCTTTCATTAGTACTTGCCACATTTTTATATGTTTTTGATAGTTGTTATGATCCAAACTCAATAGGTAATTTCTGAGAAAGGTAGCTATAAGCCTAAGTTCATAAATATCAGATGTTTTCCTTTATTATAGACACATAAATAACAAGGTGATATTTGTCATTGTTTTTTGCTGTTGACATTGACTTCTATTCATTTCTCTTTAAAATTATTAAACAGAAAAGTAAAATATTTTCTCTTTTGCTAATCCTGGGAAAGGCTATTTATGAGCATTCATGTATGTGATGCTAAGGCTGAAAGTTAATGTAGGAGAAAGATTTTAAAAAAGGACTATCAGGAACATGTTAAGAATAATAATTGGTTATAAAACAATGGTAATTATACCTATTGATGTTTCTTTCAAGGTGCGGCGGCGAGGTTCTAAAAGAGAAAGGCGATGAACAGATGCCATTAATAACTTTCTGTGTGAGAGCTTTGAAAAAAATGGTTGTCAAGCTTCAGGCTGAGTAAAGCCTTTGATGCACAAAATGGGACTGCTGAAGAGTGGACAGTTGGACCTTACTCTGATGACCTCATGTGTCTGTGGTCACACGCTTTAGCCATGCGCATGGTGACAGCATTGACTGTGGAGTCTTATGAAAGAGTCTAATGTGCGATGGCTATGTAGACAATAAACTAAAGAAGACACTTGTAAATATATTTCTTCTTTTTTTTTTTTTAATGTTTCTGACTTCTAAAGTGCTTGTATAGCTTTTATCTGCGGCTTTAAACTGACAGTGCCCAGCTGTTTATTGGATCTATTGATTTGAAAAGAGTTTGTTAGGATAGATCTTAAGCAGTAATCTGTCAGTGTTTGTATTTGTATTCTCTGCAATTTACTGTGAAAAAAATTTTTTTTCAACAAATGGTGTCATTTTCTTGATGTCACTGTTTGTTGGAGAGTTTAAATGCTCTCTTTCCTGTACGTCTCTTAGCTGGTGTTTACTCCCAGGCATCCTTAATCTGCAGAGGTGCTAAGTGGTCTGCCATCACACCTGAATCATGCCTCTGATGGGAGGACGCCACACAAATGGGGAAACCGTCCTGAAGTTGTTTGATTATTTTACACCTCAGTATTGGTCCCAGAATTTTTTGGCCTGTCATGGCAACGAAAATTTTAAAAAGAGAAAGATTTAAAATATTTTAATTTTAAAGAGTATGTTATTAAAATAATGTACTGAATTCTTTATCCCATTTTATCATCCCTTTTCAGTTTTTATTAATCTACTGTATCAATAAAATTCTGTAATTTGAATTAGTTTCTGATAGTCTAGAATGTTATTGTGTATAGATACTTCCTCTTGAACATTATGTTCAGAAAATGCAAATTATTACACTATAATATAAAATCTGATATATACACATTAGAAATGTTTCAGTTCTCCATAACAGTATAAAGTTAATCAGAAAGAAAAAAATTTTATTGATGCAGTGTGTCTTTATAAAGCTGTTCTTGAAAGCAAGTGTTTTGTATCTTATAGTGAGTTGCATGTTTATGAAAAAAAAGTGCTGAAAATGGGATGTGCTTTTTTCTGTAAATTCATATTTAGCCATAGTATATGATAGATTGCCCCATAACATAGTTTTTCATCAAGAGTTTATTATTGTACTTTATTTTGGAGCCAAAAATTGTTTTTTGCGGGGAGGGGCAGGGTGGGAGTGATATATCCAACTATATGAGCTACTGTAGGTACCACAGTCTTATGAACTTTGAATGAAATTCCACTTGTCCAGATTGAGAGAAGTGGACATTTATTTGGGTTTAGAGCATATCTTTCTTCTTTTCTTTGTTGTAATCTACAAAATATAGAAACAAAGGCAGTATCCTTTATACAGTTTTATGAACTGTATTTTCAACCAAAACATATAGGGTATGACTTAATGCTTACCTAAATTCATTTCAGTATTTCAGGTGCTGTTCTTTCATTTTTTTCATGGTTACCATCAGAAAAGAAAATCGTATTCTAACTTATTTATCACAGTGAATAATGGAGCATTTTCATTTAAATATACCATTATGTTTAAGGTATATTTCCAAGATTGGTTATAATAGGTGGGAGATATAATAAAGAAACTACTATTTTGGAAAATGACGTTTACTATTTTCCATTGTATGCTCACAATTGATGTGATTATTTTTCTTTTAAAAATTTCTTCATGTTTATGAAAGGGCCTTTTATTTTAAAAAAAAGTTCTCAGTTGTGTCTTAATCTCTCAATATTTAACTATTCTTCATTTACAACAGTACTGACACCAGTGATAATGGGAGGCTGCTATATATCAAGGCAGCTAACGTTGGACCAATATACAGCTGGTTTTTAAATGTGTCATTAGCTCAGTTCTCCCAAACACGCTATTTCTATTTCAGCAGTACAAAGGCATGTTTTTAAATCTATAAAATAAAGAATAAGGGATAGCTTTGTATTTTTGTCTTTGACTAAATTGCACCAGAAATGTTTATGGAAGTATATCCTTAAGACCATTTTATAAAACATAATGAAAAACTGATTGTGGAGAATTTTTATTTGCATGATCATAGTTAACCAAATTTCATTGCACATTTAATTCTGTACATTAGTTCACACAAAATGCTCATTGTAGATTTTGTTCAATGCCAATGAGTCTGTGATTTTATAACTTGTCTGTTCACTTTTTGGGAGGATTACAATGTAAATTTTCCATTTTTCTGTAGAAAAATAGGTGCAATAATGATCAAAGTTTTAACGTCCTGAGTAATCTTAGGGGATTATCTTATTATTATGTTTAAACTTAACATTTCATGTACTAACATTTGGAGAGCCACATACTATAACTAAAGTAAAATTAAGTATGTGTAAAACATTAATTGCTAACAGTGGTTAGCAAACTCTTCAGTGATAATGTTCATTTTGAAAATATGTACTGTATAAAATTAAGAAAATATTTAACTCATTGTAACAAGTTCCACTATGAAAATCTTACGATTCTTCAGTGAGGTTATCTTGCTGCAATCTGTAGCAAATCCGTTTAATCTACATTATAATAAAATTTCTTGCTGCAGTGCAACAGGAAGCTTTTTCAGTGATCTCCACTGTATATGTAAATTACAGATGTGGCTGTAAAACTTGTTCCAGGCATTAAAGGTTAAATTACTTTCTGTATTTTCTTACAACTTGTTAAGTTTGATTTTTAAGATTTCCTTTTGCCCACTTAAAGAATGTCAGGAATTTAAGAATTTGTTTAACTTAGGCATATGGCCCCTACCATATAGTATTATGTCACCATAATGAACAATTGGTATTTAGGTAGATAACCAATTTTCAGACACATTTTTGGATTTTCTGTGAAGTTGAATAAACATGGAAGCTAATATATAATTGTATTATTTTATTTATGTGAATCTATATACATTTATATTTAAATGTTTACAAGTGGAGGAGCTCATATTTTAATGATTTTTACTTTTGGAGCCTTTGGTTCATGAAGAGAAAAGCATATTTCCTAGTAACATTTTTCAGACTTTTTGTTTGAACTTCTCATGCAAAATCTTGACCGACAGAGATTTACTAAGTATTATTTAAATGATTGCATAACTGAAGAAAAGAAATGTATCAACTTCAAAAGTAAGCACTAAGAAATGTAGTGACAGTTTTGTTAATGTGTTCAGCAAATATTTATTGAATTCCTACTATGTGCTAGGCTGATTACAAAAGTGTGATCAGGATAGTAAGTCTCTGCCCTTGGGGAGCTCACGTCCTCCACAGAGAGGCGGGGGAATAAGGAGAACAAGAA
Organism: Neotragus pygmaeus; assembly: GCA_006410875.1. Taxonomy (NCBI): domain Eukaryota; kingdom Metazoa; phylum Chordata; class Mammalia; order Artiodactyla; family Bovidae; genus Neotragus; species Neotragus pygmaeus. The sequence continues at coordinate 776,111 of SJYV01022705.1, forward strand.
GCAGTATTTAATATCATATATGGTGGAAAGTATAGAGATTAGAAAAGGACAAATTGGATAGAGAGTAGAAATGATTGGAGGAGAAGCTGTTTTATACACTTGGAAGCTATGTTATTCAGTAGAATTTAGGATTGTTACATTTTTATGATGAAGTTGACACTTTTCTAATTATAAAATGTCACTTGTTGTCTGTATGAATACATCATGCTGGCTTTGATAATCGATAACAGCCATTACCAGTTTTGTTGTAACTATTCTTTGCATGACAGAACTTCTGTCCTGTTATTTTCAACCTGTTTGTGTCCTTATGTTTAAAAGTGTGTATTACGTAAACATTTTATCCTTTGGTCTTGTTCTTTTATCCAATCTTAGAATCTTCTGTTTTTTAATTAGAGTGTTAAGGCTACTTTTTTTTGGTTTAATCACTGATATGCTAGCTTCTTTTGGTAGTTTCTCTTTTTGGCATTTTTTTCTTCATTCCTTTATGTTCTCCTTTTCCTATCTTCTTTTGGCTCAGTGAAGTACTTCTTGCTATATTATCTCTTTTACTAGCTTTTTAGTTACACCTGATTGTGTTATTATTTCAGTGGTTAACCTGCAGATTACAATATCTATATTTTACTTATTATAGTCTACCCTGTATTAATGTTTTTATAACTTTATGAACAAGGCAAGAAGTTGAAAAGAGTTCAGCTTCATTTGCTGTGCCTCTACTTTCTATTTTTTGGTTTAAAATGTCAGAATATCAATGCTTTCAATAATTTTCTCTTTGTTTGTTTTGTTTTTTTTTTAATTTGGATAGTTCTGTGCTTCCACTTATTTCATTTTCCTTCAGCCTGAAGAACTTTTAGTATTGCTTATGGTGCAGGTCTGGGGCAGTTAATTCATTCAGCTTTTTTTTTTGTTTGTTTGAAAGATCTTAATCACACCTTCATTATGGAAGGGTATTTTCCTTGGATGTGGAATTCCCAGATGGGCAGTTTTATTTTGCACCTTAAAAGTTAGCATTCTCTTGTCCTCTCATTTCTGTATTTTTTGTTGGAAAGTCAGCTTAAAACCCTTTTGCTCTTTGTAGGTAATGTGTCTGTCTTTTCTGGCTGCTTTTAGAATTTTCTCTTTATCTTTGTTTTTAGCAGATTGACTGTGCTGAGTGGTTTTCATTTTATTTGTCATGCTTGGGGTTTCCTGAGCTTATGAAGCTGTGAATTGATGTGTTCCATCAGTTTTGAAAGATTACCCTCACAAATTACTTCTACTCTATTACCACTCCTCTCTTTCTGACACTCCGGTTATAAATACGGCTTCCCTGATAGCTCAGTTGGTAAAGAATCCACCTGCAATGCGGGAGACCTGGGTTCAATCCCTTGGTTGGAAAGATCTCCTGGAGAAGGGAAAGGCTACCCACTCCAGTATTCTGGCCTGGAGAATCCCATGGACTTACCCCATGCGTCTCAAAGAGTTGGACATGACTGAATGACTTTAACTTCACTTTCCCTTTCCCTGTTCTTCCTACTTGTTTTTCTCTCTGTGCTTCACTGTTTGAATATTTTCTATTAACCCATCTTCAGATTTATCAAGCCTGTCTTCTGCCCCATCCAGTCTTCTGTATAACCCACCGGATTAATTGATTTCAAACATTATACTTTTTAGTTTTAGAATGTCCAGTTATAGTTTTCATTTCTCTGTTGAATGTCTCTTTTTATGCTTTTCTCTCATTTAGAAAAATATGCAACTGGCAGAGATTGGGATTATATAACTAACTCTTCATCATATGTGGACCTGATACTATTGCCTAATTCTTTTTTTCTTCATTATCAGTTACATTTTTTCTGATCACATTCCTTTCTCTCACCTTACAGGGCTTTTAATTTTTTTCTCTATTGCAAGAGAATGTGCATAAAAGAACTGAAGGATTGAAGTTGATGTGATTTCCCCCCATCCCCAGCCCCACCCCCAGGAGAGAATTTGTTTTNGCAGGTCTGGGGCAGTTAATTCATTCAGCTTTTTTTTTTGTTTGTTTGAAAGATCTTAATCACACCTTCATTATGGAAGGGTATTTTCCTTGGATGTGGAATTCCCAGATGGGCAGTTTTATTTTGCACCTTAAAAGTTAGCATTCTCTTGTCCTCTCATTTCTGTATTTTTTGTTGGAAAGTCAGCTTAAAACCCTTTTGCTCTTTGTAGGTAATGTGTCTGTCTTTTCTGGCTGCTTTTAGAATTTTCTCTTTATCTTTGTTTTTAGCAGATTGACTGTGCTGAGTGGTTTTCATTTTATTTGTCATGCTTGGGGTTTCCTGAGCTTATGAAGCTGTGAATTGATGTGTTCCATCAGTTTTGAAAGATTACCCTCACAAATTACTTCTACTCTATTACCACTCCTCTCTTTCTGACACTCCGGTTATAAATACGGCTTCCCTGATAGCTCAGTTGGTAAAGAATCCACCTGCAATGCGGGAGACCTGGGTTCAATCCCTTGGTTGGAAAGATCTCCTGGAGAAGGGAAAGGCTACCCACTCCAGTATTCTGGCCTGGAGAATCCCATGGACTTACCCCATGCGTCTCAAAGAGTTGGACATGACTGAATGACTTTAACTTCACTTTCCCTTTCCCTGTTCTTCCTACTTGTTTTTCTCTCTGTGCTTCACTGTTTGAATATTTTCTATTAACCCATCTTCAGATTTATCAAGCCTGTCTTCTGCCCCATCCAGTCTTCTGTATAACCCACCGGATTAATTGATTTCAAACATTATACTTTTTAGTTTTAGAATGTCCAGTTATAGTTTTCATTTCTCTGTTGAATGTCTCTTTTTATGCTTTTCTCTCATTTAGAAAAATATGCAACTGGCAGAGATTGGGATTATATAACTAACTCTTCATCATATGTGGACCTGATACTATTGCCTAATTCTTTTTTTCTTCATTATCAGTTACATTTTTTCTGATCACATTCCTTTCTCTCACCTTACAGGGCTTTTAATTTTTTTCTCTATTGCAAGAGAATGTGCATAAAAGAACTGAAGGATTGAAGTTGATGTGATTTCCCCCCATCCCCAGCCCCACCCCCAGGAGAGAATTTGTTTTGTTTTTCTGTTAGGCAATTGATTACCTCAATGCATGGAATTGGGCTTGGATTGCAGCTTATGTTAGACTCAAACTTGTTTCAAAAGTTTTGGGACTTGTGTTATGTGAAGACTACGATTTCATTCAGCAAGACTACGATTTTCCCTCCAGCCCAGATTCTCAACAGGAGGGCAGTTTTACAAAGGATCATCAAAGAAGGTTCTCTGAGAAGGTGACATCTGATTGTGGACTTTGATGAAGCGAGGGAATCAAACCAAACCATATGAGGGGAAAAAAGAGTACTACAGGCAGAGGAAAGAGTTACGTACAAAAAGTCCTTAGGGGAAAATGAGCACGTTAGGGATTTCACGAAGGCTGTGTTTCTGAAGTAACAGATAAAAGGGCTGGAGGGAAAGTCAGAAGCCAGCAAAGAGCTAGACCATACCTGTGTGCTCTTGGGAGTTTTGTTCAGAGTTTGATGGGAATCGATTGTCTTTGATGAGTAGGAGAATGGCAAGATCTCAGTTTGCTTTTATTTATTTTTTAATTAAAAAGATGTTGGACTGAACATGTCTAAAACTGAATGCATAACATTTCCGTCCGGGATCTAGTCATTTTCTTACATCTGGAAGCAGAGCTAGCATTCAGCTAGTAACACAAATCAGAAACCTAGAAATTGCCCTCTTCCTCTTTCTCGTCCTTATGCTTATATTCTCATCTGTCATTAAGTCCTGTTGATTTTCTTTTCCGATTGCTTCTGGAATTTTTCTACTTTAAGTTCTCATGTCTTTGCCTGTCACATTTGCTCTTGCCTGACCTCAAATTGAGGTTCACAGTGTAGCCAGACTATTGTGAAATAGAGTGATCCTCTCAGCAGCAGCAGCAGCAACAGGTCTTGTAGTGTAAACCCTACAACCCCTTAACACTCCACCGTTGCCTTTAGGATAATGCGCCCTACACAGCTTTGCATCTTTGGTCACTCCTGTCTAGCCAGACCTTTCTTCTTAGTCTGTGTCAGCCACACTGTTCCCTTACACCTAGTTACCAGAGGTACAAGCTATTAGGGTGCATATAAAGGGATATGGACATTGAAAAGACAAAGTATAGTCTATTCTTTGTGCCTGAAGCCCTCCTCCTTTTTCTGCTGCATCTAGTTGTCTCATACTCACACAACAAGAATTTTCCCCTAGGAAGCTGTTGTAGGTTTCTGTGAGGAGGACAAACCCTACTGTCATATGCCCTCTTAGTTTCCTTCTTTATAGAGCCTCTTATCCCAGTTGGTATTTGGATTGTCTTACTGCCTCCAACATTGTAAGTTACATGAAGACAGAGATGGGGTGTCTGTTCACTAGTTTAATCTCCAGCACACAGCACAGTGCCTTGTATTTAGTAGTCAAGAACACCCGTTGAATAAATATAAATTTACCTTATTAAAATATAGATAAATAACACGACAAATTATTTAAGATGAAGTCAGATAATTTATTGTGCCAGATAGCCTTACTAAAGGCTTTCCATATACTATTTCATGTAGCCCTCCCTCACTATAGCTCAGTGTGGTAGTGAATGGTATGCCCCTTAACAGATGAGGGAACTTAAGGGTCAGAGAGTGGTTTACTCAAGATTCCTCATTTGGAAGTGATGCCAGAGGGGTTGATCACATCTGTTTTCCTCCAGAGGTGTGCTCTCTTTCTGCTATCTCAGATATTAACCATCACCAATTGATGGAATAAATGTTAATATAAGTCTTAAAGAAGTCGTGATATAGTTCTCAAATTACGTTGGAATTTCCCAGTCAAGGTGATAATACTGGTCCACATTTTATTGGATACCCTATTACCACATCTCCCATTGTGAGAAATGTATATTTTCAACATTTTACAAAGCAATCTAGACTTGCCCAAAGGTCACAGGGTAGAGCCAGTCAGAGTTGATGGTCTGAAGTGGTCCTTATGCTGCTCATTTGGACTAGAATTCAAATACTAATAACTGAAACCAATACTGCTTGCTTTTTACTGAAAGCATATACGATGCTTCAGACTGAGATCCTAGAAAGTGATGGATAAAAATGTAAGTTTTATTTACGTGACAGTTTCCATTCTTGAATAAATGGGTTTAACTAGGTTCACTAGATAGTCTTGCACCCCTGGGGGCCTGTAGGTATCATGAATAAAAATCCTGGAGAGATGATACTGTTCATCCCTTATAGATGGTATGTGACAGTTTGGAGGGTGCTGCATACTAGAAGTGTTCGTTTGGGAAGTGAGATAACTTGGCTCAAGAGAGCTTTCTGAGTTGTGGTTGGGTAGTGGGGAGATAATCTGTGCAAAAGTAGCTTGAGAGAACATGGTGTGGGGCTTTGAATGACAAAGCCAATTCAGGGAGCTACCCATGACTTTAGAGCAAAAGAAGCTATTAAACTATTAATGTTAGGAGTTTTAATGCAACAGCTTTAGAAGGATGTGTGATACAGTTTAACGGGCTATAAATAGGGAGTCAAATTAGTTAACTCTTAAGATTAGCTTAGTAGTTTGCTCTGAAGAAGCAATTACCTTGTCTTAAGCCTCAGACTGTTCATAATTAGTAATTGTTAGATCTATAGTTTCATTAGTCAGATAAAGACAGTGTTCACAGTAACTAACAGCCAGTTGAACATCTTTTTTGATTTGAAACCTTAACACATGTACTTCCTAAATATTTTACCATAGAAAGGAGGTGGAAACACACATTCAGAGCAAAAATATGAAAACTACCCTTCATCTGATCAGGATTTCAGTTACACTTCCTCATGCATACCTATATAGCTTTTGTTTTTATGTAAGTGGGACCACGTTACACCCTTCTACAATTTTTTTCTCTACTTAAAAAGCTATCAGCACGTATGGGTTTATTGCACACTTTTAATGGCTGCATAAAATTCATTGTGTAGGTATGATTTATTTAATCAATGTTCTATTGATGGGCATTTGAGTTATTTACACTTTTCACTGTTACAAATGAGGCAGTAAATGATCTTTCCTGTATGTCTGTGCTGAAGTGCCAGATTTCCTGTAAGAAATAGATTCCCGTTAGAGGATTATGGAGTTCCTTGAAATTTTAAGTTTTGCCAAATTGCTTTCCCCAAAGTCTACCAGTTAATGCAGGTTTTAACTTCTGTCAACTGATAAAAATTACTTTGTTTTCATTTGCATTTCTCCAGTTAGAAATGAAAGACCATTGTCACATATGTTTTCTTTTTGATTGGCTCTTTCTAGTCCATGAATTACTTGTTTGTATTTGCGTGTTTTTCTGTTTAACTGTTTCTTTTTATCATTGTTGTTACTCACCTCTGGGCAAAAAGGGAGGAGGTAGAGATGGGTTATGGACTTTAGCTATACCAAGTTACATTTTGTTAGAAAAAGTACTGTAGGTTTTGGCTAGCATATATAATAAAGTGAGTTTACTTTTTATTCCATGAGCTCTGTACATATTCTCACATTATTCACTTGCGTGTTAAATCTGTGGAAGTTACCTTCTGGTGACTCACTTATCTTCTTAAGCTTTTTTTTTTTAACTGTATCACACAGGTTGTGCGATCTTAGTTCCCTGACAGAGGATTCAGTCCAAGCCATGGTTGTGAAAGCATTTGAATCCTAACCACTGGGCTGCCAGGGAATCCCCAATTGATGTCTTCTGTCATAATTTCTGTTATAATATGGGAGTTTTTCCTCTTCGTGAGCTCAAATCTGTCAGTATTTTTCACTGTGGCCTTAGAGTTTTGTGCTATCTACAAGATTTTTAAAAATACTTTTCTGTTTTCTCATATGTATACTTTTTTTTTAAACATTAAATCATTTACTCCATTTGGGGACTAATTTTGTATATCGTGTGTGATTGTGTTCTAACTTCATTTTCTCCTAAGTGTGTGGTTGCTTTTCTTAATACAGTTTATTGTATAATTTCTTTTATCTCCACTGGTTTGAAATGCCACAGGTATCATGAACTAAATATCTTTGTCTACCTGGATATGATTTTGGACTCGTGTCATTGATTTCTTTGTCTTTGCCTATAACCAACATATAATGTAGTTATATACCCATATGATAAGGTTTTATATTTAGTCTGAGGCATTACCCTAAAATGTAATTTTAACAGTGTCTTATTTGTTGTTCTTGGCTATTCTGGTTATTTTTGTCTTATTCAGAATATCAACGTCTTTACAATATTGAGTCTGCCTACTGAGATAGATTTTTTGAAAGTCCTTCCTTTCAATATAATTTTACTATTTTCTTTATAAGAATAGGCTTTTACAAGTTTTTTTGTCATTGCTAACGTTGTTGTTGTTCTATTTTCTAACTGGTTATACCTATTTGTTAGCTATGTTATGCTTTCAGCCACTTTGCTGAACTTTTTTTACTAGTTGTAAGAGTCAGTTAATTCTCTTGGATTCGTTAGGTGACACTGTCTGCAAACAGTTTTGTCAGTATTTCAGATTGTTCTGATACTTACATCGTGTTTTTCTAGTCTTAATTGTGTTGGTTGGCATCCCCAGAGCGCTGTTAAATAGAAAGCATCTTGTCTTTTGCAGTTTAAGAAAGTTTCTGTTTCTGTCTAATTAGGGTTATTGAAAAATAAAATCTGGAATGTGTGTTGAATTCCATGTTTGCATGCCAGTTTATGTTTTTTTAAATATATAATTATCAGTGTAATGAATTACATTAATAGATTTCATAAATAGAATCATTCTTGCTTGCTTTGGCAGAATTAACCCAACTTGGTCATCCTACTAGATTCAGCATGCCAGCATTTTACTCAGTATCCTTACGTTTATGTCAAGTATTGAGATTGTAATTCTCTTTGTTGTGTTCTCCTTACTCCAGTATTGGTGTGAAGGGTTTTGCTAGCCTTTAAAATGAATTGGAAAGCTGTCTTTCATTTTTCTATAAAACGATTTATATAATGTAGGAAGTATCTACCTCCTGAAATCTTCACAAAGCTCACATTTTACATTGTACTTGGTGCCTTTTAAAATTTTACTTTTTCACTTTTCCAGTAAAAAATATTCTCAGCATCTGGGAAATAATATAGCAGACCATCATGATCTCATTCTGCAAATATAAAAGATGTTAATACTTCACCGTATTTTGTGAGTGAGCAGTAAAATCTCTCACTAATGTTTAGCAAGCAGTGTTTATTTACTGTATTTTAAGAGTAAACTCGCTATGCAAAAGATGCATTCCTAATTTTTTTTTAAAGAAAAAACACTAAAAGATATAGTTAAAACTTATAACCTTCTTTCATTCTTCCCCTTTTCTTCACTAGGAGATAAATATCCTGATATTAATGTATATCATTCACATACATGTTTTCATCCTTGTTTTACATATGTGTATTTTTAAAAATGCATAGGACTATTTTGTATATTTTTAAACTTTATAGGGAAATGCATTGTATCTGTAATTTTGAAATCTATTTTTCACCCAGTACTGTGTCTTTGAGGATTAGGTATAGCCATGCTTATTACATGTAGTTCTATTTTTTCATGATTTAACATCTCTGAAATTAGGATGCTTCTTAAATCATGATGTCAGATTTGATGAAGTCCAAAATTAATTCCTCTTAATTGCTTTTGTGAGGCATTCTATTGTTTGACTATATACCACAGTTAATCCATTTTTATAGCACCAATAATCATTTTTCATATTTTTATTTTTACCCTTGTTATCAGATTGTTTACACTTTTAACTATTACAAACCAGGGCCAAAGTGAACAACCTGTCTCATAGACAATTATTTTGAATGGAAATGTTAAACTTAATGAACATGCTTCATTAAAGCATGAGATTGTTTTACTTTAGAGTCCCACCAGCAGTGCATAAGAGCTTTTGTTTGCTTTTAATTTTTAGATTTGAATCCTTTTAAAATTAACTTTGTGTGTGCTGTGGGTTAGAGTTCTTATTTTATCTTTTTCAAATGCATAGCCATTTACCTCAGCACTGTTCCTTACTAGTTTATTCTTTGTACTTTGATTTAAATACTATCATATACTAAGTGCCTTTATAGGTTGGGACTATAAAATAATATTTATATTTATAATGTTCTAGGCTCTCTTTTTGTGTTCCATTAGTTTTTGTATGTTCTGCAACTAGTATATTTTCATTACTATAGTTTTATAGTAAAGCATCTTCCTTAATATTACCATTCAAAATTGTCTTGGCTATTTTTGTCTTTTTACACTTCCACATGAACTTTTAAATCAAGCTGCCAGATTCTGGGAAAAGTCCTTAGGATTTTTACTGGGATTGCACTGAACTAAAAAACTGTTCTGAAAAGAATGATCATTTTTATGATATTGAAATCTTTCCATTTATGAATATGATTGGGTGGTTGGTATCTATCTTTAATATCTATAAGTAGTTTTGTACAGTTTACTTCATAACAGTTCTGCAAACTCCATTTTCCTTTCAACTTACTCTTCCTCGTTGTTGCTCTTGGATAAGGAACCCTGGCTCAGTCTGCCCTCACTCCTTTACTCTTACTCCTTGGGGGCCTAAAAGCTTTTTTAGGAGCTGCAACTTTTATCATATTTTTAGCTTCTTGTATAGTTCATCTACAAGTGTTCCACTTGAAGGTTTGTTTAGGTTTATTCACAGTGTGCTTTGTGTACCAAATTTTGTGTGTATGTGTGTGTGTGTATGAATGTTTTAGATTGAACATATTGGGTTATTTAAATTTATATATCTTGGTTTTATTGTCTGTCAAACCTATTAGTTTATGTGGTAAAATACTCTTTTTATGTGGCCAATGAAGACCATGAATTTATCCATTTCTCCTTATCTCAGTTTTAACTCATATATTTCGAGGTTGGGGTGTTAAAAGTTCTATGACTGATACAAGTATTTGATGCTCCCTTTCCCAGCTTCCCTCTGTCATTTTGTTTTTCATCTGATTTTAAAATACTATATCACTATCTTTACTACTTATTTTTTCCCCTTCATTTTCTCTGTTCTGTTTCTAGAATTCCTTTCAGATATTTAGAGATTTTCTAATTGTCTTCCACATCTAAACTTTAACCCTTGCAATGCTTTTCTCTAGCATGCATTTTAGGTTGTGTTTCTTGTTAAAGATTTTTTTTCTTGCCTGAGTTTGACAAAATTTTAAATTTCTTTCTCTTGTGGCGTTATCTTAGAGTACATATGCATGTGTGTGTTATCTGCTTTCATTTTATGAGGGAAGATAATTCCCAGCAGTTAATTTTCTGTCTGAGACCCATGGAATCCCATCTTGACTCCAGCACTTACATTGTATTCCTACCCATTTTCTTTTTGTTTGCTTGGGGGATGAAAGTTTCCTAAGCTTATACTTTATATCATCTCAGAGCCTTCCAGAGCCACTTTAAAAAACAAAAACAAAAGCTAATTATCTTCAGCATGTCTGGGTTGTGTTACTGCTGTTTATCATTGTAAGTTGGAGTCACTTCAGTTTTTCAGAGCTCCTACTGTCCAGAGCAGCTCATTTTATGGAATTATTACTGTAGATCATCAATGACCAAATCTAATCCTTTCTTCTCAGTCTTCTTTCTTCAGGACTTCTCTGTATCACCTGCTTTTGACTGGCCCTTGTGACACTGTTAGACTACCTACCCTTCTGAATGTCTGTTATTTTCACTATAGTGGTTTTTCTTCCTTCACCCACTCCTTAACTGACATTATAACTTCACCTAAGTGTTATCAACTTTTCTGCCCTCTTCCTAAAGGCAAGAAGACAATTTTACTGACCATTGCACTCTAGAAATTGTACTTTTAATATCCATTGAGAAAGTTTAAAGCCATAATACTTGAGTAGAGCCACATCATAAACATATTTAACTTATACACTGATTTTAAAACCAGGCCCCATGAAAGATACGGGGATGTGACTCTACTAGCTTCTTTAATCACCTCAGCAACATATAGTATTAAAGACTGAGTAAGTAGAATTCCCTGGCAGTCCATTGGTTAGGACTCTGCATGTTCACTGCTGAGGGCACAGGTTCAACCCCTGGTCCTAAAACTAAGATCCCACAAGTGGCTTGGCGTGACCCCCCCCCCAAAAAAAAGAATGAGTAGGCAAATATTTAAATAGAAATAAATATTACAAGAAGCAGTATCTACCCATTTTCCATTCGTCGGTGTTTTCATAGCTATCCTAAAGGCAAAGTTGTTTAAATGCCCTGACATCTTAAATATATTGGGTTGGCCTAAAAGTTTGGGTTTTTCCATAAAATGTGGAAAAACCTGAATGAACTTTTTGGCCATCTGAATACTCCCTTTTGTGCCTTTCGTAGGTTTAGGACATTGATAACTCAAATTTTAGCATGCATGGAAATCACTGCTTTGGGTTATGTATATAAAACCAATGGAAATGTAAGGGATTCTTAAGGGTACTTTCAAGTATACCTAAAATTTATATGTCAACTTTAGATTTCCCACAGTCAATAAGTTTTTTTCCTATCTATATACATTTGAATGATACTGCTACATACATGGAAAATACATTTATTGAAACTTTATGTAGATATGTTCGTTCCATGTGATACTCCTTGTGTAAAGTGTGGACAAACTGCTTTAATTTTACTGACTCTGCAAATGTAGTAGAAGTATGATCTCAGTCAAGTTACTTTACATATCTATGCTGCAGTTTCCTTATCTATAAAATGGCAGTAAATAACTGACTAAAACCTCAAAGTATAGTCAATCAAATAAAATTGTGTGTGCAAAAAAAAAAACCCATAGATGATGAAGTTTTCAGGTGTCAGTAATTCAGTTATTGGGATCATTACCCACTTTTGGATAAGAGGGTAATGGTTGATCCTTAAAGAAAATATGTTTAACTGAAAAAGTGAGATATAGCCATGGGGAACTGAGAGTTACACGTGGGTGTGTGTGGGTGTGTATTAGGGTATCTATATTGTGTCTGCTGCCTTGGGACAGAGGTAGGGAATATAGAAACTATGTTCCTGTCTTCAGTACTATCCACCTTTGGTAATTTCTCAAATTGCTGACCTTTGCCCACTGTCCAAATTATAGTTCACCTTGCCCACTCATCTTGTTTAATTTTTTTTTCTGATTTTTTCAAATGATGGTAAAATTTACCAAACAAAATTTACCAATAAAGGACAGAAATGTTATGAACCTAACAGAAGCAGAAGATATTAAGAGGTGGCAAGAATACACGGAAAGACTGTACAAAAAAGATCTTCATGACCCAGATAATCATGATGATGTGATCACTCATCTAGAGCCAGACNTTTTTTTTTTTTACTATGCTTAAAATACTGCCTGACTTAAAACATTTAAAACTATGGAATGTTTTGCAAAAGTCATTCACAACATGTGCTGTGCTTAGTCCCTCAGTCGTGTCCAACTCTTTAAAACCCTATGGACTGTAGCCCACCAGGTTCCTCTGCCCATGGGGATTCTCCAGGCAACAATACTGAAGTGGGTTGCCATGCCCTCCTCCAGGGGATCTTCCCAAACCAGGGATCGAACCCAGGTCTCCTGCATTGCAGGCAGATTCTTTACCATCTGAGCCTCCAGGGAAGCCCATTCATAACATAGCATTAGGTAATATAAACTTCAAAAACTCAGTTATTTCTTTATTAGTTAATAGCTAATAAATTATGACTATAAATGTTGAAATTGACCAGAACACTGAGGATCTTGTAATGTAAATGATATGGATAATAAAGCATAGTATGTAGGTCACTACTGGAGACATTTTAAAGTGACCTTAAAGGGCAAGTCTCTGAAATGAAACTGTCTTCGAGTTACATTCTCCATTTGCTGTGAGCCATTGATCCCAAGGCAGGAAGGGGTTATAAAGACATCTAATCCATCACATCATTTTCTGATGGAGAAACTGACACTCAGAGATGCTGAAGGGCTTGTTCAGTCTCAGCCAGGTCTTCAAAATTAAGACACATTTAGATAACATGTCTCCAGGGATGGCTTTATGCTATATTAGAAATACATGTTTTAAGACATCAGGTTTAGCTTGCATGGTTTAGAAAAGCCCAAGTAGATTGCTTTATAACATAAGCTTTGATTTTTAAAACATCTCTGTGCTGTGTAATTCAACAATTAGGCTGTGAGAAAAATTTTTCTATAATACGAATTATAAAAAGTTGTGAGATATGTTTTGATTTAAGCAATCTGATTAAATAACAAATAAACTATACTCAGACTTCCCTGGTGGCTCAGATGGTAAAACGTCTGCCTGCAATACGGGAGACCCAGGTTTGATCCCTGGGTTGGGACGATCTCCTGGAGAAGGAAATGGCAATCCACTCAGTATTCTTTCTTGGAGAATCCCAGGGACGGAGGAGCCTGGTAGGCTACAGTCCATGGGGTTGCAAAGAGTCGGACATGACTGAGGCACTTCACTTCACTTCAAACTATACTCAAATGACAAAACTAATTAAATATATTGCAAAAGGATTTTTTTAAACTTTATATAAAAAAATAAAAATAAATTATATTTCCTTAAAAGTAAGATCTCCTAGTATAGAAATGCAAGTAAGCTTAATTATGTATGTCACCTCTAATTGTCCATGGCTGCTTAGAGCAAGCTTTGAGAGAAAAACCATGCCTGGACTTACTGGGCATATTAGTTATAGATCTCCAAAACCAATGTGTATATTTAAATAAAGAAAGATTCATTTTAAGGAATTGGCTCTTGCAATTATGGAAGCTGGCAAAGAGTAGAATCTATAGTTCTGGCCGGTAGGTTGAAATTCAGATAACGCTGGATGGTATGGTCTTGACACAGAATTGTTTCTTCTTTGTGAAACCTCAGATTTTCCTGTTAAAGCCTTCAACTCACTGGGTAAGCCCTACTCATAGTATGGAGGGTAATCTGCTTTACTCAAAAGAGTACTGCTTGTAAAAATTAATAATTTCTAAGCAATTTCTTCACAGTGACATCTAAACTGTATGACCAAACAACTGGGTGCTTTAGCCTAGCTAAGTTGACACATGAAATTAACTATCACACTGAGGAAGAATGCAAGGCAAGCTTGCAGCATGTTGAATGAGAGCCAAGACTTTTGGCGGTTATTCCTGCCATGTGTTTGCCATCCTTATCCTGGTTTTATCTAAATGTTCCTTTAGTATAAGAAAATCCCTTTTATTGGCAAAACTTCAAGAATATTATTGGATAAAATGATATAATTTATAAAGATTTTTAATTTGAAAGACAGAAAGACATAAACTTTGTATTTCATGAAGAGAAAGGTGAAAGAAAGTGAAAGTCGCTCAGTTGTGTCCGACTTTGTGACCCCGTGGACTATAGTCCATGGATATCTCCAGGCCAGAATACTGGAGTGGGAAGCCTTTCCCTTCTCCAGGAAATCTTCCCCACCCAGGGGCAGAACCATGTCTCCCACCTTGCAGGTGGATTATTTACTAGCTGAGCCACCAGGGAATCCCAGAGACTTCAATAAGTATACATTTTGCTTTATTGCTGCATGGTTTTCTAAAAAGAAGTTTAAAATCCTTCCTATCTTGTTCCATCCCATTACATAATTCAAAATTTCAGACCACATTCACTATACATCCCTCACTCACCCATCTATGCTTTAAAGAGATCTCAAATGGTAACACTTCTACACTCTAACTTAGAGAAATTACTGTCTGGATTTTTCAGAAACTAACCACCACTTATAGTCCCTAGATTAAAATGTAACTGTTAAATATATTTAATCCCCAGATAATCACGACGGTGTGATCACTCATCTAGAGCCAGATATCCTGGAATGTGAAGTCAAGTGGGCCTTAGAAAGCATCACTACGAACAAAACTAGTGGAGGTGATGAAATTCCAGTTGAGCTCTTTCAAATCCTGAAATATGATGCTGTGAAAGTGCTGCACTCAATATGCCAGCAAATTTGGAAAACTCAGCAGTGGTCACAGGACTGGAAAAGGTCAGTTTTCATTCCAATCCCACAGAAAGGCAATGCCAAAGAATGCTCACATGCTAGTAAAGTAATGCTCAAAATTCTCCAAGCCAGGCTTCAGCAATACGTGAACCATGAACTTCCAGATGTTCAAGCTGGTTTTAGAAAAGGCAGAGGAACCAGAGATCAAATTGCCAACATCTGCTGGATCATGGAAAAAAGCAAGAGAATTCCAGAAAAACATCTATTTCTGCTTTATTGACTATGCCAAAGCCTTT